>WEKX01012901.1:16567-48793 GCA_013390025.1 Pitta sordida
CATTGTTGGGACTTTCCTTTTGGGTATTGTTACCTCAGTGAGGGATACTCTGTTTGTCTGGGTGGGTTTGGGGGGTGGTTTGGGGTATTTTCCCTGTTGTTTGCCAGTGTTAGTTTGACTCATATATATGCTTTTTTGCATACATTGCAATAAAATATATATGTATATAATATATATATCATACATATATATATATATTCATAAATATATATTCCCCTCATTAAGGCTGGTGTTTTCTCTTAACGGTCTCTTGTCCATTTTTCTTTGAAAACAACCCCAATAGTGTCCAAACCAAGACATGGTCTTAGCATAAGGAATTTGGGAGGTTTAACCCTCTCATGTTGGCATAGCTGCTGCATGAGAACCTTATTGCTGTACACATGGTAAGGCATGGGACTTTGTGGGTATAAAGAGAAAGTACTCATACTGTATTTAGTATTTGTTATGACCCTGACATGATACTTTAGTGTATCCAAGAACATCAGCAGCAGGTGTGGTGTCACTGTCTCTGACTGAGTATTCATGGAGACCTACAAAAAGATGTTCACATTCTGAAGTAGTTCTTGGAGAATAATGCAGTTCAAGCATTTAAGACATATCACAGCTTTAAATGGTCCTCTGAATCTACCTCTGCAGCTTTCAAGTCTTCTCTGTGGCAGTGTCAGTTCCACATGGCACAAAATAATGGTACATACAGAATGAGGAGTAGATACTCAGCAAGTTTTGTCTTTCTGCATTTACAGAAACTTTAGCTATGTGGCACATTGACACAGCCCTCTTTTTCTGTCCTTCTGTCAAGATCACCTTAGCCACACATGCAAACTCAGCCCTGTATGTTTCACAGATTCAGCAGTAGAGGATTGAGCCCTGTGTCTGACAAAATTGTGTTTGGTATCCTACAACTGAGTTTATTAACTTACCATCAGTAATGATACTTGAAGTGCTTTCCAGGACCAGAGGACAAATTTATTTGGTCCCAATCTTTTTGATCTGTCATCCCAACTCAGACCCTCACAGCTGAATAGCCAAGATCACACTTCATCCAGATACAGTCACTGGCTCTCTTCTATTTTTTACTTTGGCATAGGTAATTAAGAGAAACTGTAGGAAAGAACTCCTGCAGTCGGTTAGTGACACCTCAATATTGCAGCATTGCTTGTCAAGGAAAGTGCACCAGTGAAGAGAAAAGATAGGTTTAGTGTTTAGAATTGAGGACCTCTGGAAGTCAACAGGATTTTTGAGTGCTAACATTGAGCACTGATCTCTCAAGACCAGGCCACATTGAGTTCTAACAGAATTCGGTCTCCTTGTCATTCACAGTAAATTTCACAGAAAACAACATTAGATTAATCTTCCTGAGGCAGTCCTGACCCCTTTAAAAAAACATGCAGAGCGCTACTAGTTTAATGACATAGACGAGTATTTCTTGGAAACAGTGGTTAGTCCAGTGAGTTCCATGGATTTTCAGAATTACATTCTTATCCAGGCTGACTGCACCTGCTCAACTTGACCTCTGTCCTACAGCAGAAGAGGAAGAACCTCTGCTTCAGTCCTATGCAGGCCCCATCCACTCTCCTAGTATAAAACTACTGAGAGTGCTACTCAGGGGTCCAAATTTGAGGCCCCTGCTCAACTCTTGGTCTTAGTAGAGCATATTCACACAAGTACTTCATTCACTTAGGGTAGTAGAGGTCATAGTTTTGTGAAGATACTTAAATCATGAACACATTGAAGAGTTTTGCAGATCTGCTCACAGGATAGCTGCTACCTGGTTCAGTCTAGAGGCCATCAGCTGTTTGGTATGTGCTTTATTTCTTCCCCAAATCTTCGAGCCATAGCCTGTTTCATCCTTGTTTCAAAGCTGTGATCTTGTGGTGTCACCTGTCTCAGCACATTTTCACTGTCCCAGACCAAGTGCTTTTCTGTGGTCAGGGCACAGATTATTACACTGTGGGAGCCCAAAGAATCCATGAACAATCCAGTCGTTTGCAATTAAAACATGAACTGATTTTGTTAGGCACTGTCACAGAAGTGGGCAATGTCTGTGGGTATTACATGTGCGAAACAAGCAAATGGCCCAGGCTGATTTCCCATGAACACAGAGCCTACAAGCATCTGAAGCTCTTTTGTTGAATGCTATTCTTTACTTTCATGGGAGATAATTCTTTTCACTAGTCCTCTTCTCCCCTTAGCAATATGCATTCTGCCGTGTCTCAATGGAGGTCGCTGTGTGGCCCCTTACCAGTGTGACTGCCCCCTTGGATGGACTGGATTGCGCTGCCATATAGGTAAAACTTTTTAGTTGCTTTTATTTTTAGTTGCTTTTATTTTTAACTTTTTGTGACTCTACTAGGAGTAGCTAGCACAGTTCATTAAGGACTTACAGAAATTCGGAGCTTTTCACAGGAAAAAACAGGCCTGCAATAATACTCAAAAATAGTTAGGGGTAGTGAGAGGAGTGATTCTAGGGTCCAGATCTGTGCCCTAGCAAGTCAGCTTGTGTGAGATGAAGCTGACTGCAGTTATGGGTATTTGAAACGAAGTTTGGAATATGTGATTTCATATCAAAACTGAACTAATGTCAGGTTTTTTAAGACTTGTCCCTGTGAAAACAGATGTAAAACTCAGCAACTGAGTGACCATTGAAATGCAGTTCAATCATTAGTAAATCTAATAAACTAATAAATATAAGTATTTTCAAAAAATTATTTTATGGTTTCTTCATTGTATTTTTATTGTCCAGGTGCACCCTAACTGATTTTTAGCAGGGACTTAACATGAACATCCAGTTTTGCCTTCCTGCAAGACTTTCAAGTAGCTGATAGGGTGAGCTGGGGGAGGAATCTTTGCCTCTGTTAATGAATGTTCGTATTATTTATTTAACTGTTAAGAATAGTGAGTCTGGTGGATAGCTGTGTGATATCAGTGATCCCCGCATATTTGCGGCTCGCGTATCCACAGATTCAATTAATTGCGGTTGGATTTTCAGTGAATTGTGAGACCATGCATGTGTGCAGAATGTCCCAGACCCCAGATTTCGCAGCCAGGAAGCACCAAAGGGCACTTCCTCTGCTCTAATGAGGTGCTACAGTGTGAGCCACACTCCCAGGACCACCCCTCCAGACCTTATTAGTGGAGGGTGCGTGGCTATAGGTTGGGAGTAGTTGAATATTAATGGGTTCAGTATGTTCATGGATTTCATAACTTGTGGGACCTGCCGAGACCCGACCCCCAGTGAATTCCAGGGGATCACTGTATTGCAAACCCATCTATCCTTCAGCAGATTGAAATTCCACAGTGAACATTTTTACTCTGAACTGCTGTCTTTTGAAGGGACTCTTGCCTAGTACATTATGCATTTTTATCTCTCATATTTCATGGGCTTTGCAACTACAACACATGCTTGAGGAGGATAGATGACTCCTTCATTTTTAGGGCAGCAATTCAGATCTGTTCAGGCTTCACTTGCTTTTCAGTAGGTGAAGGAATAATTCTAAGGAACAACTGCATCTGCATCAAGGCCCATTCGTAAAAGCTCATAACAAATGCTTATGAAGTTTTAAATCAATTCTTGTTTTAGCTACTGGTATTGATGTTTTGCCATGGTAGAGAAATATTTTTATTAACTGGTGGTCTCTCAGGAATATAATTATGGGCAGAAAGTGAGGGCTACATTCCAGAAGCAGAAAACATTTTCAACACGATATTCTTGGTTCACGTAATTGTATAGGCATATATAACCTCCTGTCACTGTTCTTCTTTGGCCCAGAGAATGTTTCTATCTCCTTTTGCACTCTTGTGATTGCTCATTTCCATTTCCTGTAATTTCATATTAATCAGTGTTTCCTGATGCATATTCCTTGCAAAAATGTTACCCATCATTTGTCCTCACTGGTATCTTTAGGACTGTCTTTTACATATAGCATATTCTGCTTTAAAGAATTCATATCTTTCAATTTTCCTGCAATATAAATATCTGCATTTGAAGAACCTCGTTAAGTGAGTCTCTAAATCTGTTCTATAAATTGTGTGCTTCTTTATCTTCAGTTTCAAAATTGATATGAAGACTTGAAGCTCTGACTTTTATTTGGTTACTTGATAGACTTGGGTTTTCACAATCCTACAAAAGCATGTGCAGCCATTTCACTGCTGGGTCAGCACAACCTGTAAGATGGACTAGTGTTTGTTCTCTAATTCAAATTCCCTGTAACACCTAGTCTCATGTGTTAGGGCTATCCAGTGTCTTTTTGAACTGTTCTGTCATTCTCTGCTTCCTATCGCAGATACACCTGTCTCTACGCAGGTGCTCTTGAGTGGAGTCTTTCTCCTTGCTTGCTGTTGTTCTGCAAAAGGCTTTCTGACCTGTAACTTCTCTGCTTATTCTGTATTTTCTATACTTTTTTACCATGTCTGGTGTCTCATTGTCCTGGCTACTGTCACATTTTGTTCAAAACATCATCTACTTTTTATTCCTAGAATTAAGGCCTATTCTTATCATCATCTTCAGACTATTCTGGTACCTTCTGCTTCCACTTGCATTCTTTTTATTTTTCCTTAAATTGAGGCAAAAATAACAGAGTTTTTAAGGCAATATAAAATTGTACACTTGAAACAGATAGCAAAGTAGTAGAAGGGGTGACATCACATTCAGCAGAGGTGTGCTCCTAGGGCTGACCTTTCCAGAGCAAAACATCTTTCATTAACAGACTCACAGCTGCAGTTTAATGTTGCGGTTTTGAGAGAAGTCCATTCTTAATGGATGGCTTTTCAGTGCACTGTTCCTTAATCAGCTTGTTGTGGATGTCCTCACTAATGTAACTTTGTGTATGTGTATTTTTATGCAGCTGTTTGCCAGTTGCCATGCTTAAATGGTGGAAAATGCGTACGACCAAATCGATGCTATTGTCCCTCATCATGGACTGGACATGACTGCTCTAGGTAAGTGTTGCCATACCTATGCTGAATCACACCCTACTGAACTCTAAATATGAAGAATGTGCAATTGATTTTGAGTGTCTCTAGAACCTGCAGATCAGTGACTTTTAGATGGCTCATGATTTATGGGAAATATGGAAAAACCTTAGACAATACTCTGAAAAATGGTTGCCAAACTTCTAGAAAACTCAGAAAATCATACATTAACATGTGAGAAGACAGGCACAACTGCAATGTTTAGACTGATTTTTCATAGTGTCAATGGAAGTGCTTTTTTGACAGATAATACAGAATGTTCTTCAGGAAATTTTGTTAACCTATTGTTTACTAGTGTTCATTTTGAACAGTATATGCCTCAGTTGTATAAGCCTCCATGTTTAAGACTAGGGTCATAGAACAGCTGTTATAAATAATAGGTCTTCTTACACCTAGCACTGAGTGATGTAATCATTTAAAGAGTACAACACAGTGCCTCTGGGGCAAGTCCCATTTCAGATCACCTGGCAGTGCTAGGGACATGAAACACATGTAACCAAAAATGCATATACGTACCTCAACTCACACATGGTCCTGGTGAACACAGTGGTCATTATCCTGGAGAGCTAAATTAAGACCTAAATGAATATTAGTATTTTTTCTCCGGGAGACAGTCAATGCCTGTGATATTGTAATTTTTTTCTAATCTTCTTTCTGGACAGATATTGACAGACAATCCTCCCTATCTGTCTCATATGCAGTTTATCTTAAAGTTATAGAAAAGATGCTTGCTTAAGAAACTATGTTGTCCAAAATTAGTATTTTTCATGTGTAAGCTGTGATTATATATGCTTTAGTAAAGCAGTTTAAGTGTATGCCAACAAACGGTATCCAGCTTTAGACTGAAAGGTACCTATCTGAAGTCTGATAGTATAATACCTAGAATATCACAAGAGTTCAATTCTGGGAGCCCCACACAAAATATGAAAATTGTGAAATAGGATTTGTATATATTTTTAAGCTTAATAAACCCTTAATACACTCTTATAAACCGTTACAGTACTCATGCTGGTGATGTGCTTTATGACACTTATTTTGATTTAAAATAATAAATATATAAAAAGATGTATACTGTGTACTGCAAAAATCCCACAAAATAGTGAGGAATACACAGAACGTATTCCTAGAAGAAAACCTATGAAGGAGTGAAGTAGTGAAAATCAAAGCACAAAATAGCAAGGTATTACTGTATTTCCATTTAGGACATGAAGCAGAGAAGCGCATATCCAGTGGATATAAGAACCAAAAATAATGGATTTTATGTCTGAGGCAAAGCAATGTTTCAGGCAGTTACCAAACTGGGGTTTTCTTGATTGGTGTTTTTGTTGGGTTTTTTTTTTCCAACTCCATAGGTCTGTGTAGCATTGTGAAGTCCAAGACAATGGTCATTAATCCTGCAAGTTTACAGTCTAGCAGCTTGTCTCTTCAGGAGCTGTCTGAGAGGAAGATTCCCAAACAGAACTGGGTGGGTGGAGGGAGTAGGACAGAAACAAGCACTGAGATCTGTTTCATAATTTGTTAATCTTTGACCTCAACTGCTTGTAGTTCCTGCCATACTGTAGGATTCAAAAATCATACAGGCAGGACAGGTGTAAATGCTGTGAGAGCAAAGATTTGCTGTTGCAGGTCAACAAGGTGTGATTTATAAGGGAAAGTTGAAAGGCCAAAAGCTTTTATCAGCATCCATTACAAGATTTACCCTAAATCACTCATGAGCCATGACTTCAATCAGTTGTTAGATATCTCTCTTTCCCATGCCCAATCTCTTCCTCTTTCAATATGCCATTTTAAGCTATGGCACTCTAATCCCTGGTATAAATTCAGACACCATCATTTTGTGTCTCACTGTTGATCTTGTTTGCTGTGTTCAGTACAGCACTAATTTTATTGTGTTTGGGTTTTTTGCTGCAGGAAACGGAAGGCTGGATTCTATCCCTTTTAAAATCAGAGCAGCAGTTCTCCATTCAGATATTTTTCTTCAGCCTATGCACCATTGGAATCTAACACGTTGTAAATCAAATCCATTGCTTCCCTTCTCCCCCCAGCTCCCTTGTTTTGTATCTTATTTTGTGATACATTTTTACAATACCTTTTCATTTTTAAAGAAATACTCTGTATTTTTCATTTACAAAAGTACTACCAAATATATGCTGCTACACAGACATGATAACCACACACACATAAAAATGTAAAGATTCCAACAGTCCACTGAGGAGTTATGTAAAGTGAAGTCCCTCCCATTTCTTACGTACAGTGAGCTAATTAAACTGTATTATACTGCCAACCGTGATTAAACAGAATGTGGCAATTCTGCTTACCAGCTGCCAAAGTACACTACTGTCCAGCAACTCAACATAAAGAAGTGTTACACAAAGCTAAGTGAGCTGCTAAACTTTGCATTAGGCCTGTCTCTGAATTTAAATTGATATAAATTATAGCTACATGTGATAAAGTCTATGTTGTAACCATAGTTCCGGTGAGCATAGGAAGAAGATTCTTTAATGTCTTTTGCATGACATTAACTTAATTGGAGAGTGGTTTAATGTGAGGCTTTGGCATGAATTTTACCTGAGATTTCTTAGTAAAATAGTCAAGAACATAAGAGGGATAGGAGAACATCACGTCATTTAGAGAAAAGATGGACCAAGTCAAGCCAACAAGAGCCTTTTTTAGGCTTTTTGGCCTACACGCAGTTCAGGTGTAGTTCTGCAGCTGGAAAATGCAGGATCCAGCAGTAGGAAGCTGACAGACCGCTGAAATTTGCACTTTCCATTTGCCATGGGATTCACCACCAGCCTGTCAGTGCCATTCCTTCCTGTGTAAATAAAGTACATATCTAGCAGCTATCTGCTAGGTGAATGTTTTTGATATCTGGGGTTTGGGTCCCAAAGTTTGATTGCCCCTAAGATGGAGAGAGAAGGCACTAGTTGCATTTACAGGTGAAACCTTGCTATTTGCTTGCCAGAACGCTGGATTTTTGTTAGGCAGAACCCTTGGAAAACTGGAAAAGGCCTGAGTTGAGTACTCGCACAGGCAGGAATGCTCAGCTGACTGAGAAATACTGAGAGCACACATGCTGTCAGATTTCTCATTCTTATAGTGTTGATCTTTTTGGATCAACACATAGGATATAAGAACATCATGTGCCTGATATAGCATAGTACACACTTGAATGCCATCATTAAGTCATGCTCTGATGAATTGAGATGCTAAAATGCACTTATGATAAAGTAGGGTGGTGGAATTACAAAGTCAAGTGCATTTTTCGAAGTCACATATTTGGTAATCATTGTCAGTTCGTAAAAAGTCTGGTCTATGAAAGAAGATCTTAACAGTCAGAACCTGATTGATCAGAAGCTCCATTTTCTCGAGTAGTAATAGAAAAGTGTAACTTGCAGTCAGCATTGGGAAAGAAAAAGGAGAAATAAATTTCACCTTCTGTAGCATTCCTGTTTAGTCACACCCCCCCCAAAATAAAAGTGTACACAACTGCCCCACTCATCCCTGCTTTATAGATGTACCTTTCTTTTATGCATGAACTTGGATACAGGTGTAACGGGTTCTACCCTGGCTGGATGCCAGGGGCCCAAACGGTCGCTGAGTCCCAATAATAAGATGATATACAAAGGATGGTTTGGCATAAGGCAGTTTAATATGAACACAAATAAAGCAAAGCAAAAGCCTGTGCAGAAGCAGAACAAAAGAACTAATCTCTACTTCCCCATCCACAGAAGTGTCCACATCCAAGGAAGCAGGGCTCCTACGTGTCTTAGGAAGCAGCCATCAAGAGCAATGAATGCCCCCCCCTTCCTTGCTCCCTTCCTCACCTTTTATATCTGAACTGACGTCATATGGTATGGAATATCCCTTTGGCCAGTCTGGGTCAACTGGCCTGCTTGTGTGCCCTCCCAGAATCTCGTCCTCAGTTAGGTGGAAGGGGCAGTGTGCCCAGCTGTAGTCAAAACACTTGTGTGTTATCAACACCCTTCCAAAGAGCAGCATTGTGAGGACTGCTATGGGCTCATACTGACCCTATACAACAGGAAAGTGATAAACTCACAGTAGTAGGGCTCTAGTAAATACTGACACATAACCGATGGCTGTTAGCCCTGAAGCAGAAATGGGGAAGAAAGAAACAAGTGCATTTGTGAGCCAGTATGAGCTTTCAGCCAATTAAAAGAAAAACAGATTTTAAAGAATAGGAGTCATTAGGGGATCAGATTAATGTGAATGTAGATTCCTTCCCAGTGGGAGCTGCAATCTGCTGAAGAGTTGTGGGTTTAGCTCCTACAACCTTCTTTTTTCTAATGGACTCTGCTAGCACGTAGCAAAAATCTTCTGTCTCCCAGCTCCACAGCCACTGATGTTTACAGCTTTGACTGAAGTTAGTGTTTAATAAGTAATGTCCACATTTCAACCCATTATCACCACCATTTGTAGGCACTTTGTTCATTAACCTTCTTGCTGCCTTAACAGCAAATGAAGGGAATCTGCAGTGAGCAGCAGAGGACTTCTCAAGGGAAAGAGTGTATAGGTGAGAAAATATCACTCTCATGTTGTTGTCCCTTTTCCAGTGTGCTTCTCTGGCCTGTCTCCTGACTCTGCCCTGGTCATCTCCAGAGCAGGACACCAGTGATGAGGAAGTGCCTACAGCTGACAGGACATTGTTGGAGAGTTAGGGCTGCAGGATCGCTCTTTGCATCCCAGTTTCACACTAGTCACTAGTACATGGAGTACCGGGATCAACCCAGTCAACACGTTTTGTAGGGAGATGTGGTGTTAGGACAGAGTAGCTGAAACTAGAGGTTGTTACATTGGTGTTATTGATTGGTGTTTGGGTACTTGCTGGATTACTTTCCCCTCCCTACTCAATACTGTGTTGTCATTTATGTCACTGCTTGTTATGTGTTTTTAACGACTTTGATGTGATGCACTTTACACTGTAAATAAAGTTGCACCCTGTTTAGTACCCATATAGAGGCAACATTGCATTCTTTTCTTAATGCCTTACAACAACAGTATTAATCTACTCTTTAGGACCTGCTGACCAAGCCCAAGTATTTGGAAGAATGAACTCCACTCAAGGGAAAAGACAAAATTATTGCCAGCAATCTTAAAAGGATGTGGTGGATTAGTCTGTATTTGATCTTCAGAGAAAAATGAAGTTAGCACCTATTTTTCAAAACCTTTCTACTGCTAGGGCATATTTTAATAGTTGTAAGGGCCAAGTTTACCACTGGCATAAAGACATAGATTAAAACCTACTTCACTCACTACTTATACCTAATGAAGATATGGCACATTTTGTTCTGCATCAGTACTAGAATTTTTAGTGCTATAGGAACACTCATGTATTCACTGAGAGATGAGGTAAAGATGTATGTACTACAGTTATACCCCCTCATTTGTGAGGAAGGGGACAGCCCGGGGGTCTCGCAGAAAGCCAAACTCGCAAAGAAGTGCAGGTCATTAATATGCATGCAGGCCATGGCCATTGCTCCACCCCCTGGCACTCCGGAGCACTGCGGACTATTTTCTGCCTCTCTCCTCGGACTGTCAACACAGGGGGGCAAAGGGAACCATTTCTGAGCCCCCTCTGACTCAGGAGACACTCCCCCCCCAAGAATCTGTTGGCTTTTCTGGGCTGCTGCGGCCGTGCTCCCACAGACCAAATTCCGCGCCGTGGCTCCCCCACCCCGACCTGGATGCGCGTGCCCATGGCATCCCAGCATGGCATCTTGGGCCACCGGGGCTGCTGCGGAGCTGGGGGCTGCCGGCCCGCCGGGGGCTGCTGCGGGGCTCTAAACGCCAGGCTTAGCCGGAGAAACTGCACACCCTCCCTGCGTGCCCTCCCCGGGGGGCGGGCCCATCCCGCCTCACAGGGAGAGCCAGCACCGCCCCTCGGCAAAGCAGAGGCACTGTGCCTGCATGCTCTGGGGAACCTCGCGGACCCCGGAAGCCGGACTGCGAAAAAATTGCTTTGCAAATGGACGGGGTCATAAAGGAGAGATCGCCATGTAGCGGGGATTCACTGTAGCAGAAAGAAAACTTTATAACTCAAACACCACCCTTCCAAACAAGTAGCACGTATGATACAACAGTCAAAAGATTTAGGTGTGGAGGTTTTGGAGATAATGTTGTAAGCCTTTCAATGTTTTGATACATAGGTGTAAGTGGAGACTTTGACTGAAGTGCAAAAGGTGGTTAATGTTTCAAAACCATCCCCTAAGCCAGCAGCCCAAAAGGTGGTGTGAGGTTACAGACAGCGCTGTTAATAAGGCACTGAAGTTTGATATGTATCTTATAGAAAAGATAGACATTTACATCTCAAATTTACAATACTTTAAATACTGGTAATAATCCTGAGTGGGAACAGCTAGGCTACCTTGTGGACTCAGATCTTGTGCATGCTGTAGAAATACAGAGCACTGCCTTATATGAAAGGAAGTGTGGTAGAACGGGCTCTTTCCCCGGCCCTGATCTCTTTGTTATGAAAAATGAGCAAGGTAAAATGCTGAAGGGAGTCCACTGATATCTGTATGTCGGTTTGGAAATACACTGGAAAAGATTTGAGTGTTGGCTCTGATCTTATGGTGGAGCACTGGACAGGGTTAGTGTGTGCCAGCAGTTTTTACCACAAGGAGTTACCTTTTTACCATAACAGTTTGAGCAGGGATCTCTTTTGAATCTCAGCACAGGAATACTTAGTGCATCTTAGAATTGTCTTAGAACAGTTTGGATACTCACTGCAGAAAGGATCGCTGCAGCTTTTACTACACTGCCGGTTCTTTTCTGAGAGAACATACTCTGACCACACATTTCCAGCAGCAAGAAAGAGATGTTGCAGTACCCAGAAGCAGGACAGGTAAAATACGCAGTACCATTACTGATCTATTTCTCTAAGGTTATTTCCATTCATGTGCATGATGCAGAGCACTTCATCACATAACTGCCCTGTTTATGGCAAGCTCCTCTCTCAAGAGCAGGACTGCATTTCAGTTACCCTTACTTACATGTTGCTAGTACCTGCCAAGACCAAGGTCTGCATGCTTGCCACCCCTCCCAGCTGAGCTTGAAGCACTACAAAAGGTGATGCTCTTCACAAGCTGACTGTCGTGGTTCTTCAGTGCAGGCTGGTCTATCCTGCCAGACGTCACTCATGTAGATCGAACAACATGACCACTTTGCGCTACAAGAAGCACCATGCATGGCCCTGGTGGACAGGGTGCTTGAGTTACTCCTAGCCAGTGCCACACTGTGTCACCACAAGAAAGTCACTTCAATTCTTCCCATCCTATGAGTTATGTCAGTGTTGGGCCCAGTACTGTTCAACATCTTTATCGATGACATGGACGAGGGAATTCAATCCATCATCAGCAAGTTTGCAGATGATACTAAGCTGGGGGCAAATGTTGAACTGCCGGAAGGTAGGAAGGCCCTCCAGAGGGACCTTGACAGGCTGGAGAGATGGGCAGGCTCCAACAGTATGAGGTTTAACAAGACTAAGTGCCGGGTTCTTCACTTCGGCCATAACAACCCCATGCACCGCTATCGGCTGGGGGAGGAGTGGCTCGAGGCTAGTGAAGTGGAGAGAGACTTAGGTGTACTGATTGATAGGAAACTCAATATGAGCCAGCAGTGTGCCCAGGTGGCTAAGAAGGCCAATGGCATCCTGGCCTGCATCAGGAACAGTGTGGTCAGTCGGTCCAGGGAGGTTGTCCTTCCCCTGTACACAGCGCTGGTCAGACCTCATCTTGAGTACTGTGTGCAGTTCTGGGCTCCCCAGTTTAAGAGGGATGTTGAGCTGCTTGAGAGGGTCCAGAGAAGGGCAACGAGGATGGTGAAGGGACTGGAGGGCAGGCCCTATGAGGAGCGACTACAGGAACTGGGACTGTTCAGTCTGGAGAAGAGGAGGCTCAGAGGGGACCTCATTACTGTTTACAACTACCTGCGGGGTGGTTGCAGCCAGATGGGTGTAGACCTCTTCTTCCAGGCTGATGACACCAGAACAAGAGGGCACGGCCTCAAGCTACGCCAGGGGAGGTTCAATCTTAACGTTAGGAAGCGGGTTTTCACAGAGAGAGTAATTGCATATTGGAATGGACTGCCCAGGGAGGTGGTGGAGTCGCCATCCCTGGAGGTGTTTAAGAGAAGACTGGACGAGGAGCTTAGTGACATGGTCTAGCTGGGGGGTGTAGGGCTGGATGATTCTGGGCCCCTTCCGGCTCAGAGTGGCCTGCTAGACTGTGAGGGATCTAGGTTGGTGTTATGCTCTGGGATGTGCTCTCGGTCTCTGCACGGGTGTTAGATGGTGAGTTGGACTAGATGATCCTTGTGGGTCCCTTCCAACTCACAATATTCTGTGATTCTGTGATACGAACCTTTCCTTCTCCACCAAGGTCCTGCAGATTAAAAAAGACAGATGAGATTTAAGCATGATTACCATCTTTACTGTAGCTGTCCTGCAGATGTCATCTGCAGACCTCATTGCAATCTCACTGGACCACCACTAACCTTAATCTTTCCAATCTACTGTCTTTGCTGAACACAAATCTCCCTCTTTCAAATTTTCATTTGCAACCAACATCTGTTGGTCAGATTGTCCTGAAAACTCAAGTATTCTCTTTATCTCCTGAAACTTTTTAGGCTATGATAACACTGTTCAGACCAGACCAGCACAAGTCCTGTTTGCACCCAGAGATTGCATATATGGCAAAGGCCAGAAAAGGAGACTGCTGGGCAGGGACCAGTTGCAATTGTGATGCTCCTGCCCAGCACCACCTCGCAGGCCAGGAACATAACAAACACTGACCCTGTACCTCCACTTCAGCACTCTTCCCTCCTCGATGACGATTTTGTGGTACTCTATCCCAGAGGCCTCAGGAAATCAGTCTGTCCTTACGCAACCAGGTGGCAAAGAAAAATCACAGCAGTCACCACTCCCTGTTCATTTATGCCCTGCAAACAAACCCAGAGGTTTCCCAGTTGGGTCCTAGTCATGCCTTCCCCTCCTTTTCCCTTGTAGCTGCTTCCACAGCACAGTCTGTTTAGTTTGCTTTGTTTTCAATATCCTAGCTGTAGTACTTCCTTTGCAGCTAGGAGTGGCACGATTTCTTGCTGCTGACTCAGAAGTGACCAGGATTCATTGGATGAAACCAGCAGCCTCACTGGCTTGGAGGGAGGCACAATGGGAAGGCTGATGAAGCTATGAAACTGCTGGTGGAGGCAGGGCTGGCAGCCTCTGCAATACACAGTGGCAGCTCTGAGGAGCTGAGCACTCCTCCAGCTGCTGCTGCCTTGCCTTGCCTTGCCGTCCCTTCCCCTTGCACTCTTGGACCATGCTTTTCATTTTACAGATACAGGCTATGCTTGCAGCTGCTGAGCAGGGTGTCTGCATTTTCCAGGCAGACACCAAAATCATGGAGCAGAACCACATCCAAATGGGCTTGCAAAAGCTTGGGAGAAGATGCTGCTCCCTTCCTTCTCCCCCAGCTCTGCAGCAGCCAGGGACCACCCTTTTCTCTGACACCTGTTCCATTGCTGTGGCTCATAACTGATTTGTGTATCTGTGCTTGTGCAGCTCTTTCCATGAGGCTGCAGCTTGACAGACAATGTCATGAGCAGGATCCTGGGCTGGTGCACAGGACACAGGAATCCAGCAATATGCAGAGACCCCATCTACCTCACGTGTACAGTGTGCAGGTTCCAAATATTGTTCAGTGCCAAGAGAATTATAAAGGAAATTACTGCTCCTGGCAGTTTCTGGAGGGCTGTAATGTCAACTGGGAGCCTCCAAGCTAAGTGTAGTACCAAATCTAGGCTGCTCAGCCAATGTTGAGACAGACAATTTCCCAAGGAAAGGATGATTCACACACAACATCCTCTGCAAAAGCCAAAACCTTGCAACTGGATCTTGTCCTGGCACTCTGCTGCTGCCTGTCCACTCCAGAACAGGGATGGAGCCAGGCACTAACACTGGGCATCAGGTATGGGAGACCAGAAAAGGCCACAGGCCATCTCTGGGGAGTAAGATATGGGCCAAAGCGACTGCAGTCGTTATTGGTGGTGTTGAACAGGGACAGCCTTGCAGCTCTGCCCAGGGAGAGCATGGGCATGACTCCAGACCCATTTCACTTGGCATAGGCATTTGGAGAATTCCAGTAAGGGGATGTTTTTCCATTCCGGAAAAAAAGGATAGCAAAATGGGAGGCTGTTTAGTATGACAAGAACAGAAACCTCAGTAAAGCTGCAGTTGAGAAAGCACTTAAGTACATATACAGTCAAGTCGTACAACCATTAAGGGTACTTAGCTGCACCTCTGCAGTTAAATACAAGTTAAAGGATTCTTCCGGACCTCAGCCTTAGTCATTACAGGATTACATATAATAAGTATGAAAAACTATCTCTGCCCTGCAGACACTTGTGAGATGGTAGCTAAGTGCCTGGAACTGAATATTTGCTGTCACCTGAATGCAGAAGGTATTGCTAGGCCAGATGTCTGGTTTGATTTTATTAAATAGCTTGGTTAATAATCAAGGGTAAGGGACAAACAGCGCATTCATTAATCCTGCATATTGCAGGGAAGTGCTGTAAGCACCTGTGGGAATAAATTGCATGAAAGAGGGATATTAAAGAGAAATGACATGAAATTAAAGTTAGAAATGCCAAATCAGTGCTTCAGGAAGAAAAAAAAAATTAAAATTAATGTGCCCTTGGGGAGGGAGGGAAGTGTGAAGGCAGGCTGGTTATTAGCCGGGCTGGTCCTGGGTATTGCCAACCACACCTGCTTTACGTTTCATACTTGGGAAGAAGCAACACTAGCAGAGTTCTATGCAGGAGAGAGGAGAGAAAAATGGAGACCAGCCTACAGCACAGGAGGGATGCAGCAACAGAACTTCTGTGATTTTTGTTTCATCTCAGTTTTAGTGCCACAAGGTTGTGATTTCTCTCTGGCTAACACCAGTAAGGTAATGCTGCTTCAATTTCATGTATGCTGGCATGTGAAGCAAATGACTTCTGGCAGCTGCTGTCCACATGGGAGGAGGAGGAACGTCTTAAGGGTTGAAGTCATGATGTAATAAAGGAATATAAACACAGCCAGGTGGGGGAAGCAGACTCTGGCTGTGCCACCAAGGATCACACTGCACAGCACAGCTAGGACAGTTCAGCATTTGCCTCCTGTTCACAGTGTGATTTTGCAACCTAAATGTTCTGAAAGTAAGGGGTTCTAAGAGTACATAAGCCAGAGGCAAGTGGCTGCCGTGTATAAATACCGTGTCTGAGGACATGTCAGAGAGGAGTTGCTGAGTGTGGCTGTGGGTGTATATAGAAAAATGGGATTGAAAATAAGTAGAGTAGATATCTCATTGCATAAAAAAATGTATGGTCTTTAAGGTGGCCTGGGCCCCCTCAGAGGAAACACTGGACTTCATCAGTTCAGTTAGTGTAAAATTAGACATGATACAGCATGATAAACACACTGTACTGTCAGAGAGTTCAATCCAGCAGGTTTCTTATACTTCTGCTTTCAATAAGCTACTGATGATTTTTTGAGACTTTTCAAGGTGTTCATGAAAAGATGCAAAAGTGGTGAAGAGGGCATTCTGGCTGGGAAAGGATGACTCTTATACAGACTGACACTTCAAAAACCATCAAGCACTTAAGCACTGAGGATAAGGAG
Organism: Pitta sordida; assembly: GCA_013390025.1. NCBI lineage: Eukaryota > Metazoa > Chordata > Aves > Passeriformes > Pittidae > Pitta > Pitta sordida. The sequence continues at coordinate 33,219 of WEKX01012901.1, forward strand.
GAGAAGGTCTGTCCCTCTACCTATATTCCCAAGATCTATAATTGGGCCTTAGGGCAATAGAGATAAAAGCTGAGCAGCAAAAGTGAGCTCTAAAATCAGATGGTTGGTAAAGTTGGAAAATAGCTTAAGATCGAGTCAAATTGTTCACTTTGCACTACCAAGACCACTACTAAACCATGTGCCACATTTACATGTCTTTTAAATACAGACCTCCAGGGATGGTGACTCCACCACTTCCTTGGGCAGCCTGTTCCGATGCTTGGCAAAAAAAAATCTCATATCCAATCTAAACCTCCTCTAGTGCAACTTGACACCATTTCCACTTCTCATGTGACTTGTTACCTGGGAACAGAGACCAACCCTCACTTGGCTCCAGCCTCCTATCAGGTAGTTGTAGAGCATGCTAAGGTCTCCCCTGAGCCTGTTTTTCTCCAACCTAAATGACCCCAATTCCCTCAGCTGCACCTTGTAATACTTGTGTTCCAGAGCCGTTCCCTGCTTCTGTGTTCTTCTCTGGACAAAGGCTCCAGCACCCCAATCACCTTTCTTGATGTGCAGTGCCCAGAACTGAACACAGGACTCAAGGTGTGGCCTCACCATTGCCAAGTACAGGAGACAATCCCTGTCCTGCTGGCCACACCATTGCTGATACAAGCCAGGATGCCAGTGGGTGCCTTGGCCAACTAGACACACAGTTAGCTCATGTTCAGCTGCTCTCACAGGTCACCAGCACTCACAGGTCCTTTTCTGCTGGGCAGCTTCCCAGACACTCTTTCCCCAGTCTGTAGTGCTGGAGGGGGTTGTGACCCAAGTGCAGAACTTGGCACTTGGCTTTGTTTAACCTCATACTTTTGGCTTCAGCCCATTGGTCCAGCCTGTTCAAATACCTTTGCAGAGCCCTCCTGCAGACCAACATTCCCATCCAATTTAGTGTCACCTGCAAGCTGAGTCAGCACAGAGGGTAACAGTGAATGGGGTGACATCAGACACCTGTCACTAGTTGGGTTCTGCAGAGCTCCATCTTGAGCCCTGTGCTCTTCATCATCTTCATAAATGACTTGGACACAGGACAAGAAGGGATACAAAGCAAGTTTGCAGATGGCAAAACTGGGAGGAGCTGTTGACTCCTTCAAAGGTAGGGAGGCCCTGCAGAGAGACCTCAACAAATTAGAGGTCTGGGCAATGACCAACCATACGAAGTTCAACACTGGGAAGTATCGGATTCTGCACCTGGGATGGGGCAACTCTACATGTTCATACAGACTGGGGAATGAGGTACTGGAAAGCAGTGACACAGAAAGAGACCTGGGGCTCCTGGTTGACAGCAAGTGGAGTCAAGAGTGCCCTGGCAGCCAGGGCAGTCAAGGGAGGGGATTGTCCCACTCTGCTCTGCACTGGTGTGGCCTCACCTTGAATATTGTAGCAGATTTGGGCACTAAAATATAAAAAATATTGAAGTGTAAGAGAGCATCTGAAGGAGGGCAACAAAGATGTTGAGGGCCCTTGAGGGGAAGGCATAAGAGGAGCAGTTGAGGTCACTTATCTGTTCAGCCTGAAGAAGAGATGACTGAGGGCTGCCTCATTGAGCTGCCTCATTGCAGTTACAACTTCTTCATGAAGGAAAGAGGGAGTACAGGCACTGATCTCTTCTCTCTCATGACTGAAATGGAGAGGGATTTAGGAGTAATGATTGACAGGAAACTCAATATAAGCCAGCAGTGTGCCCAGGTGGCCAAGGCAGCCAATGGCATCCTGGCCTGTATTAGGAACAGTGTAGTCAGTCAGACTAGGGAAGTTATTCTCCCGCTGTACTTTGCACTGGTTAGGCCACACCTTGAATACTGTGTCCAGCTTCTGGGCTCCTCAGTTTAAGAGGGATGTTGAGATCCTTGAGCGGGTCCAGAGANGAGTCTGACAGAGGTAAAGAAGCATCTAGATTATATGTAATCCTGAGCACACAGTGTGGCTCTTGGGGATGGTCCTCTGTAGGGCTCGGAGTTGGACTCAATGATCCTTGTAGATCCCTTCCAACTTGGCAAATTCTGTAATGCCTGTGATATCTTATACAGCTTTGGGGGGCAGTTTACCTCTACCTTTATCCTGCTTCTGCTTTCCTTTCCCCAGGATACTCATCAACCATATCCAAACAGAGCATTTTGCCTTTTTGTATGTGGTATCAACAGTAATGGGTTTCCACTAAGTGCTTCAGCAAACTCTATTCTGGGCAGTGATGCAGCCCAGTATGCTGGACTGGGGCTTCTGCCAGCCCTCCTATGGGCTCATGATGTGGTCCTAGACAAACCCCTTATCTTCTGTCAGTTTCCTTGCAAACCTTGGACACAATGTACCTTTGCCAGGCATGCACAGACCCACAGTGTGGGTTGCACAGGGGCTTGCACTGAGGGTGTCCCTCAGCGGTCGGTGCTGGGTCTGGTCCTGTTCAACATTTTCATTGATGATATAGATGACGGGATTGAGGCCATCATGAGTAAATTTGTGGATGACACCAAGCTTGGAGCCCGTGTTGATCTGTTAGAGGGTAGGAAGGCCCTGCAGAGAGACATGGACAGACTGGAGAGATGGGCAGATTACAATAGAATGAAATTTAATAAGTCTAAATGTCAGGTTCTGCATTTTGGTCATAATAACCCCAAGCAGAACTATAGGCTGGGTATGGAATGCTTGGAGAGTGGTGAGGTGGCAAGAGATTTGGGGGTATTAGTGGACAACAAACTCAACATGAGCCAGCAGTGTGCCCAGGGAGCCAAAAGGGCCAACGGCATCCTGGCCTGCATCAAGAATGGAGTGGCTAGTAGGTCAAGGGAGGTTATCCTTCTACTGTATTCGGCACTGGTTAGACCGCACCTCGAGTATTGCGTTCAGTTCTGGGCCCCTCGGTTCAGGAAAGATGTTGAGGTGCTAGAACAAATTCAGAGAAGAGCAACTAGGATGGTAAAGGGGCTTGAAGATAAGCCTTATGAGGAAAGGTTGAAGGAGCTGGGTCTGTTTAGCCTAGTAAAGACGAGGCTCAGAGACGACCTTATTGCTGTGTATAACTATATAAAAGGAGGTTGTAGCCAGGCAGGGGTTGGTCTTTTCTCCTTGGTCTCTGGGGACAGGACGAGAGGTCATAGCCTTAAGCTTCAGCAGGGGAAGTTTAGACTTGATATTAGGAAAAGGTTTTTTACTGAAAGAGTGATTCGGATGTGGAATGGGATGCCCACAGAGGTGGCTGAGTCACCAACTCTGGATGTGTTCAAGGGTAGGCTGGACGAGGTGCTGAGTGATATGATCTAGATGTAGAGGATAGGTTAGTCGGATTATAGGTTGGACTAGATGATCTTCAAGGTCCTTACTAGCCTTAACTATACTGTGATACTGTGAAAACCATCAGAAGGGGAAGAAGTTTCCCAGACATACTCCAGGAATGCAAATGAGTTGTTTGCACAAATAAGTTCACAGGTTTACAGGTTATTCTGTGTTGGAAGGGACCCTCAGGATCATCTAGTCCAACTTCCCACCAGCTAGACCATGTCACTGAGTTCCTCATCGAGTCTTCCCTTAAACACCTCCAGGGATGGCGGCCCCACCACCTCCCTGGGCAGTCCATTCCAATGAGAGATCACTCTCTCTGTGAAAAAAACTCTTCCTAACATTCAGTCTAAACCTACCCTGGCGTAGCTTCAGGCCATGTCCTCTCATTCTGGTGTCATCAGCCTGAGAGAAGAGATCCACACCCACCTGGTGGCAACCTCCCCTCAGGTAGTTGCAAACAGCAATTAGGTCGCCTCTGAGCCTCCTCTTCTCCAGGCTGAACAACCCCAGTTCCCGTAGTCACTCCCCATAGGGCTTGTCCTCCAGTCCTTTCACCATCCTTGTTGCCCTTCTCTGGACCCTCTCTAGCAGCTCAACATCCTTCTTAAACTGGGAAGACCAGAACTGGACACAGTACTCAAGATGTGGTCAAACCAGCACCGAGTACAGGGGAAGGATAACTTCCCTAGTCCAACTGACCACACTGTTCCTAATACAGGCCAGGATGCCATTGGCCGCCCTAGCCACCTGGCCACACTGCTGGCTCATATTGAGTTTCCTGTCAATCATTGTTCCTAAATCCTTCTCCATTTCACCATTCTCCAGCCACTCCTCCCCCAGTTGATAGCGGTGCATGGGGTTGTTATGTCCAAAGTGAAGAACCCGGCACTTAGTCTTGCTAAATCTCAGACTCTTGGAGTCTCTCCATTTCTCTAGTCTGTCAAGGTCCCTTCGAAGGGCCCTTCTACCCTCCCTCAGTTCGACATTTGCCCTCAGCTTGGTNCCACATTAGCCAATGTCCAATCCTGTGGTACATCACCAGTAAGCTAGGCCTGTTGGTAAATTATGGAGAGTGGCTTGGCAAGTTTGTCTGCTAGTTCTTTCATCACCCTCGGATGGATCCCATCTGGTCCCATGGACTTGTGAGGATCCCAGCCACTCAGTAAGTCTCTGACTACCTCCTCCTGGATTACAAGGGGGTTATATTGCACCCTGACTCCTTCCGTCAGCCCACTAGTCCAGTTGTCCTGCAGGCAATCTGTCTTACTGTTAAAAACAGAGGCAAAGAAGGTATTAAGTATTTTTGCCTTTTCCTCATCACTACATACTATGTTCCCTTTTGCATCCAATAAGGAGTGAAGGTTGCTGCAGCCTCTCTTTTTATTGTTGATGTACTTATAGAAACATTTCTTATTGTCCTTAACACAAATGGCTAGGTTGAGTTCCATCTGGGCTTTTACCTCTCTAGTTTTTCTCCTGTATGACTTGACAACTTCCTTAGACTCACCCTGACTTACCTCCCCCTTTTTCCAAAGGCTGTACATCCTCCTTTTTCCCCCTAGTTCTTTCAGGAGCTCTTTGCTCATCCAGGCTGGCCTTCTGCCCCTCTGACTCATTTTTTGGCACATTGGGAATGCCTGCTCCTGCGCCTTCATGAGCTCATTCTTAAAGTATGTCCAGCCTTCCTGGACCCCCCTGCCACTAAGGGCTTTTTCCCATGGTACCCTCCCAATTAGTTTCTTAAACAGTCCGAAGTCTGCCCTCCAGAAAGAGTAATTCCTTTTATTAACCAAACCATTTTACCAGTTTGCCAAGATCATGTTCAGTCCTACTCCTGGGGTCCTGGGCAGTGCATCCCAGTTAACGTCATCTGTAAATGTCAGAAGCACATGCCACAGCCCAGCATTCAGGTCAATAACAAAAATACTAATTGGGACCAGACCAGGGAGAGAGGGCAAAAGGGATGAATAAAAACAAACAAACAATCAGATAAAAAAGAAAAGAAAAAGCCAACAACAAAGCAGTCCCAAACCATACTTGAAGTATCTCTTCAGTGTGGCCAGAAATAATTGGCACCAGATGCAATCAGTCAACAAAGTGTGCACCCCACCTTCTAGTAATCTCACGTAAACCATGCTCTGGAGAACCTCACAGGCTAAAGTGTAAAAAGCCTTGGTAAAGCCAAGTAGTGTGCCAGGTGTCGTGGCATCACCTCTTACCTTGTCACAGGTAAGCATGTGACATGTCAGCATCACCTCTTACCTTGTCACAGGAGGAAATCAGGTTGGTGTAATACAATCTGTTGTACAGGTGCCATGATGCACTCTTTGAGCCTTCTGTTATATTTCCTGCCCTCATCAAATTTTCAGGGGTAATTACAAATAGTTCTAGGATTGACTGAGCCAAGACTTGTATTGTTTGAAGATTAAATTTGTTAGGTCATGACAACCTGTAAATGTCTAGCAGCTGTGGGTTCTCTCCTCTCCTTGGCTCAGATCTCATTGGTTGCTGTTACTGTTTATCCACTAGCCCAAAAATGCAGCCTGAACCTGAAAACGAAGACTGATGCAAATATGCCATTAACCTGTTTAGCCCTTCCAGTGCTAAAAGTTGCTACCTATTTTTCCACTTTGAGTTTCACAGGTGCCTGCTATTGTATATTTATATTTACTGTGACTGGCAGTATGCCTCCTTGGGCTGTGGTACGGAATCCTTGCATGGAGTAAAGATTGAAAATCAGGTAAAAAAGGAAACAGAAATAGCTTCCACTTTTATAAATTTATTTTCTCTATGGAAAATATACTTTTAATGAGAAGCAATAAGCTGGTCTTCTCTTGGCATGCCCATGAACCCCTAAAGAGCACAGAAAGCGCATCCCTGGGACTTTCAATTTTGTAAACCACTCTGCCAGAGAAAGCATGCACAGCAGAAGCATATGTCCAAAATCCATTCAGCTATAAAATAACAGAGACTCTCAGAACTTGGGTTTAATCATACAAAGGCACTGCCTTGTTACCTTGTGGCTGTACAAGTAGGGTAAGGAGACACAGATTTACATGGAATTTGTCATTAAAGGGTAAAGGTGTGTTGCTACATTGGGCAGACATATTCAGATAACTACATGGAAATATTGGGATGGTGTAACCATGGGTGATGGTGACCATTTCTTGCACCATCAAGTGTCTTTGAAGTTAGCACAAAGTGGGGGTTGTAAAAGAGAAAAGGAAGGACTTGCCTTTCTTAAATTTTCTTGGCAGCAAAACAGCAAGAAATGCAAATGAATGTGGATCACAGAAGGGCAGTGAGAAATGTTCACCATGTTGGCTTTAACTTGAGGCATTTCTAAAGCAAAAGGGAATGATGTTGAAAAGCATCCCAAACATTGAGAAACAAAAGGCTTCACCTTTTCTTTTGCACGCCCTGTTTACTCAATGCCCAGTTTTCCATAATGCTCTGTTTTTATGGTTATTTCATGAAAAGAGATTATTTTAATTCCCAATTTTCATAATGTGTGGCACTTTCACTCCTCCTAACACAAGTGTGCTGGCCCTGCCTCCCTCCAGATATCTCAGCAATAGTCACCACACCTTAAACATAAAATGCCAAGAAGAATATTTAATTCCTACTAAAAGAAAAGGAGTTGGACATCTCTACTCAGACACCATCAACAGGCCCAGCGCTACACAAAAGTTCAGCATCACCACCCATCCCTGGTGGACCGCTGCTCCCCTGTTGAAAGTGAATGGGATCATCTGCAAAGATAAATCCTGGCACTGCTCTCCTTTCCTGATGCATATGGCCGTTGGAACCCAGCAGCTGGACTGAAGGCATTGTCCTTTGTTGCCATCATCTGCTTTTGGCAGATGCAAAAATGGCAATCAGAGTTTAAAATAAAAGAATGGAACCTCAGGTGTTGTCATCAGCTGAACCCCAAGCAAGGGGGTACTCACCCACTGAAACCTCATGTAGAAAAGCTCTTACAGTAGACAGAGCTCCTCTCCATGGGGCAGGGGAGCTGTTCTTTAGCTAAAGTGAAGCCATGGCTTGAAGTGCATCTTTGGGCTGAGTTATCTTGCCCCATCCCAGGCAGTGAGGGCACCAACATGAGGAGAATGGTATGCAGATACCTCCAGCAGTGCATGCTGCACTTGGAGGACTTGGCTTATGCTGATTTTTTGTCTGCCTCTCCACTTCAGTGGCAGTGAGTGGTCCCCGTGTGTGATCCACACTACAGCTGGCTAGGCAGTACTGTGAATCCAGCCTTTTTTGGATGATAGCTGAAGCAGCAATAGCTAATCCGACTGAGTAATGAAAAAATTATTTCCACAGCTGCTGCTTGGTTTCAACAGCAGCCCAAAAGTTCTACAGAAACCCACAGAAATAACTGTAACTGCAAAGGTACTCCTCCCCCCACCCTTGGCTCCATCACCAACACGGCCCCGTTTTGACCTGCTGAGGCATCATTGCATGTCCTTGTCTGCAGCTATCTTTGGACACCACTGACACTGAGGTAGCTGGATCTCTGGTCTAGTTCAGCATGACCATTTTTGTGCTCCTCCCTCAGGTAAAGAATTGCTGCAGATACAAAGTCACTCCTATGGTTCCCTTTGAAACCCCATTTTTCAGTATCCTTTTAGGAACTCCTGAAGGTGAAGAAGCCAGAAACAGTTTTCTAGGGAAAATAATATCATGCCTTTTCCCTGCTTGCCTTTAGTATTCCCCTATTTAATGCCCTTAGTGTGTGGCAGCATGGAAAATACCTGTGTTTTGCTGAAAAAGACATCAAAGATCCAAGTATAAACAAAAATATTGACTGATCACCTTTATCTTCTGAGTCAAAGTTGGCAATTTTCTATTCTTTATGTCTTTTCCACTCACAGCTCCCCCACCGTCCTGTGATTCTGCATTTAGAGTCTTACTGTTATATCCTGCTTGCCAGAGATTTTGAACATGCATTCAGGAGCCTTATTCAATGAGCAAGCCTGGCTAACTCCAGCTCTGCACTGGTTGCTGATGATACCAGTTTACACTGGACTTGTACTAGATGCAGTTTGTGAATGACATTGGATTTCCAGGTGAGAAAGCCTTCTTACACTGATGCAGTGCTAGAGGAGATGCTCGAGTGTAAAAAGCCCTTCCAGCCTCTCTCCAGCCAGCACCATGCTTAGTTTTCTATTTCCGCTCATGTAAATTTGATGACATATATGCAGCCATACATACTTATGCCTATGCACACAAACATATGTGGTGTGGTCAGATGAGGATGTAGGCAGATCCCAGCTGAGGACCCCTAGGCCTCTGGAGCCTTCAACTCAGCAGAAAGACACCCCAGACCTAGAGACCCCACAGCCTCATGTCTCAGGCCTGCTGAGGGTTATCTGGAGTACATCATGCTGTGGTGCAAATGAGAACAGAAAGGTCAGTTACCAAAACGTGGCTAGAAACATTAGTAGCAAACCTCCCAAGACTTCAGGATGCCCCAGGTTGCAAGCACTCTAGGGAAAATTGTCCTTCCAACAAACCCAGAGTTTTGACTGGCAAACCCCTTCTGCAGCCAGCTCCCAGCAGATGGGGCAGAGTGCCCCCCAGTCTGAAAGATGTGTCCCCAGAATCAGCGTGACTGAAGGATGCACTCTGGATACACGTGTTTGCATACAAATGCTTTACCCGAAAGCCTTCAGAAAATGCTATTTATCTGACTTTTCCAGACTGTCAGTCAGAGATTTCTGTACTGTTAAAGCAATCACAGAATAAATTGGAAGAAGGAAGAGTTCTATTTCCCTGCAGGTCTGTAATGCCCTGTGGTTGATGCAAACTCCTCTGGTACCCTGTTATGTTTTATTTCACTTGTCCTGACCTTCATGTTGGGTGGGTCACAATGTAAAAAGATTCTGAATACTTTATTATTGATCCAACAGGGGAAAAAGCAAAACCTTAACAAATTGTTATCGAGGAGCCTTTAATGTAAGGGAAAAATAAATGTCTCACCACAAAGGAGACATTCTTTCTGAAGGTAAATGATGGCCAGCTGTGACCACTGACAAAAACCCTGCTCAGTCCAATGTGCCAGCTCTGGGGTTTTCCTACAGTGCTGATGCAGTGGTATTTGTGGCACACCCCACCATGCACTGGGTAACTCATGTGTTATCCAGTGGACAGACACATGGAGGCACATCTATGCACAGGGCATGTGCCACTGCTGCAAGGAGGCTCCATGGCAAGCAACTCTGTGCCAAATCTTGTTGTCAAACTGGGAGTCCTTTTGTGGTGTCAGCACCTGAACAAATTGTCTTGCCTGCAGCAAGAGCTTTCCAGAGTATGACCAACAGGATCTGGAGCATGGGGTCCTCATTAAAGCAAATACTCCCAGGAAACTTGCTAAATAAGGAAGGGAAAAAAAAGTTAAACTGGGCTTGTTTTGCTGAGTCAGGATGATGTATGGTGCTTGAAAGGAATAAACACACCTAGTTTTGAGTCATCTGATAAAATCACTTTTTTTTACTATCTCTTAACTCTGCTGATACTGAATGACTTAAACGGAAAATACTCAGTAGTTTTGCAGATTGCCAAACTCAAGAAGGCTGTTGGGAACACACAGACTGCCTAGTAGATGGGTGTGTGCTGCACATTGTTTCTACGGATTTACACAAACTCTCCTTCTCATCCCGCTCGCTGACAAAGGAGTGCTGCTGCACAGACAGTAAAGCTCAGCCTGGTATAAAAGTCAGGTATGAACAGACCCAGATGCCTGAGATTTTGCTAAGCCCAGCTAACACAAGAGATTTTGTACTAGGGCACCATTTCGAGATCTGGAGCATTGCCCCCAGAAATATGCTACTTCTTGGTAAGAAAAAACTTAGCCTGCAAATACAGCAAGTTCCCCAAGAGACAAGGTACAGAGTTGCAAGGTTAATCTTGTTGAAAATGGGTAGAGGCGGGGGAGCTATCCTGCATGACCTTGCCCAGTGCCCCAGAGACTTCCTTGCCCCTGAAGGCCAGGTGAGCAACACTGGATAGCAGTCCTAAATATCAATGAAAGAGAAACATGGATTTTCTGACACAAATTTTCATGAGCACTTGCCTATCACATACTGTCATATGATCTTTCCTCATAATGCATTTTGTGTTTTCTCTGATTTGCCATTTGCCTCTCCACAGCAACAAGGCATAGTGTGCCCCATGAGCCTGTCCCTACAGCAACCGGTAAGTCACTGACAGAGATGTAGTAGTAATTTAATTCAGGCTGTGGGATGGTTTTGAGGTGATAGTGCATCACACAGTATAATGTTTAACTGAGGCTTGTAGGAAGTAAAACAAAGTCTATGACAACTGCCAGGACTCTGTCTTCACCGGCAGGGCTTGTGGATTTGTGTGCTTGAGGGTAGAAATGGAGATGGTGGGATTGTACCACACCATATACCCACATAGGGTATATGTCCCTAACTAGTGCTGTTTAGTTTGTCACAGACCAGTGTTTCTTTCATCTAGTGTGAATTTGACTGCAATCTTTAGCCGAGAAGCCACATTGACTTTTATGAGCGTCCATTTTCCTCTTACAAGAAATGCTCATTTCCCAGCTAATATGAAGATTGCTGCCTCAGAATCAGCTGCTGGCTTGTGCTTTAGGATCAGAGACCTGAATTGCATCAGGGACACACCCGGCAGAGCCCCTCTGCCTGCAGGAGTAGAGACCCCTGACCCTTCAGTCTCATGGAATTACCCAGACACTGATTTTTCTCCTTAGAATGAAAGCAAAGCAGACTACCAGCTCTTGGGGGTTAATAACCACCTGCAATTAAGAAAACTAATGCTACGAAAGAGTAAAACAACCATCAGTTAGGCTGAGAATGTCACTAATGGGTATTTTTGCAGCCCTGCTTCAAAGAAAAATGATGGGCTTTCAGCAGAGCAATTAAAGCAATGCCTGGAGTGGAAATACCTCTTGTGAAAGAAATCCCTCTGGGTGGCTTGGCTGCAAAATGTGCTCATGCTTAAGATTCAAAGGATGTAAAAACAGTTCAAAAATTTAGGGAACGAGGATGATGCACATCTTCAAAAAATGCCCTCTGTTTTTTTCTAAGAGGGACAATTCAGGGAGTATGGTGCTATGACATACTGGAATGGTCAACCGACCTAAAATCAGTCCTCCAGAGGAAATTTGAGACAGTAGGAAAAGTTACTTATCACTTCTTGGACTTGGATTTTTAGAGATGTATCAAAATTTATTTTTTAAAAAAATGAAAATGTATGTATATGGATAGGGTATAAACCAAACTCCCCCACTCCCACAGCCCCAAACAACCCCAATACACCAGGACCCAGACGCACACCAACTGTAAGAAAAGGATTCAAGCAGCAAGGCGGAGTCTAGAGTCCGCCGCCTATTGCCGGGACAGGATGAAAATACAGTCTTTTTCGGTGGGAACTGACGTCAGCTGAAGTACTAGGGAGGTGAAGAACTCCATGGAGCAACTGGATCTGGCACAGCACCCCGCTGGAGCAGCCCAAAGGAAAGAGAGAGCGACCGCCTCCTCCCCGGAGCTTTTAAACCCCTGCTAGCTGTCCTCCCCTGCAGCCAATGCGAAGCAGCTCGAACAGGTTAAGAATTCTGTCCTCATTTCTGTTCACTCCAGAAGAGATGGTAGCCTGCATCATTGCTCGATGGCAGCCTCCATATCTGCGGTACACGTAGCCGAGACCTGAGGGGCTCCCGCCGGGCTGTGGGCGGTTGGCCCAGCCATGCTCGCGTGCGCCACACCAGGGGTGCGGACTGACCATCCCACCCATGGTGGGCGACACGGCTCTCCCTTCCCCTCCTGGACTTACTCCTGAAAAAAATGGAAATAATTCAAGTACTATTAAATAAAAAACAAAAAACAGGTACATGTTAGAAGCATTTTTCTGGGGACTTAAACCATGACATCATAGCTGGGGGAAGGTTGGGGGTCTGCTCACCTTGCAGGAGGTGGAGTGCACCAGCTGACAACCAAGACCCCTGAGAGCACCTTGTGGTGCTGAGGTGCTGCTGTTCTGCTGCTGCTGTGGGATCAGGCAAAGACCTGCTAATGCACAGAGGACAGGTGGGATCAGGTGAGGGAGTGACACTTTTTGTTCTGGAGGACAAAGCAGGAGAGCACTGTGCTGCAGTACTCATCCTGACAGCAGTGGGAACAAGATGTGTCCCTGATTCTGGCAGAAGCAACCAGGGTTATTGCTCATGCTTGCTGTGCAAGCCACCCCAGTGTGGGTAGGCCCTCAGCACCGTGTGGGTCTCACTCACAAGCAGCTTCTCTGAACCTGAAGCAAACTGTTCATGCAGGTCAGGCCATGACACCTCTAGGCCTACAGGGTCAGAAAAAGTGAAATGCAGGGTGAAATGTATCATCTGCAATCAGAAGCAAACTCTGAAGCTCCTCAAAGCTTGGGGAGATTTGGTCCAAGAGGTTTTCCCCAGCCAAAAACAGGACAAGTGTTTGTATGGTCTCTGATGTATTGCTCACAGAGAAAATCCTCACTGACAGTGCCCTAGACCTGCAAAGATCCCCTGTCTTTAGCAAGTACAGCACTATTCTAAAGAAACTTCCTGACTCTGCCTCAGTAACTGACTTTAGCAATAAACTGCTGCAATCATATCTCTTCTGTGGAGGAAATAAAGTTCAGCTCTCAGCTCTGAACAAATCAGGAAAATACACTTTGGAGGAGTGACTGATTTGTAAGTGCTATAATTTAATTGCAGCAGAGCACCCCAAATGCATCCGCATTTAAGGATATCCTGCAGCTCTTGTCTGCCTACAAGTCAATGGACGGAAGACAGCATGCTCAGATAAAACAGCACAGCTTCTGTGATGCAGAGTGCTGACAAGTGCTGGACTTGTGACTTGTCATTGTGGCAAGTTCAGTTCCTATTCATTTCACATTCTACCTACTCCAAAAAGAATGAACAACATAATGTTCAGTAATTTGGAAACCAATTTGGTATTGGTTAAAGGCTGGAAATCAAAGACTAAGCCACATCTATTTACAAAGTCCAAAGAAATTAGATCTCGAGCATAAAAACCAAACTACTAAGACTGCAAGAATTTAAAGCGTCACCAATTCATCCAAGTAAAGTAGTTCCATTGACTCCAAGAGGCTGCCTTTTCAAGGGTCAGACTGATTAGTAAACTTATTTCAGCATGTTACATTTAGCAACTTGGATATGTAAAAGGTGAAGAAAAAGGCATCTCCATGGGCTAATTCCCCTTAATTAAGTCTCTTGTCTGTCCTCCAAAAACTGAGCCTTGCTGTAGAATGAAAAAGGAAACAAACTGCTCCTGGGGTTGACTCTTGCAGAGCCAAAACCTCAGGTACATTGGAATGCAAGTCCACCTCTAACACCTCAAAATACCCACTGATTCACGTTTGTTGGAAATACAGTCAATCTTTGACTTTTGCAGAGCCTTGGATCTTCTCCACTCCTGCAAAGCCCTGTTTCTGTGAAGATAGCTCATGAATATTCAAATGATCCCTGCCCATTGTCCCACCCTTTCAGCCCCAGAAAGCCAGGGGACCAATTCCAGCACCTCCCTGCACCGTGTGACCAGTCAGGGAAGCGATAGGGGTCTTCTCTGCCCCATCCCCACCCAAGGAGTCCCTGAGAATCGGGAGGAGGGGGTCCCAGACTTCCACTGCCACCACCGCAGCCGCTGCAGTGGGCTGAGGCGCTGCCGTGGGGCTGTGCTTCTGACTCTTCCCTGAAGCATTCCCTCCCCCAGTAGGGAACACAGCAGGGAGAGGCCTGGCCCTGCTCTGAGGGGCAGCTGAGTGGCAGCCAGGCTCCCGGCAGCTGGGGATGGGTCTCTTAGCAGCAGCCTAGGGGTAAGGGATCAAGACTTCCAGTCATGGCTGGTAGGAGCAGTGAGGTAGCTGCTGCAAATGAGACTGCTGCCAGAACCAGAGCGAGCAGTGCCATGCCCAGCTGCTGGGCTTGCCTGATCCCATCATGGGGTATTGGCACAGTGCTGCCTCCACCACTACTGTGGAAAATTGTCCTGGGTGAATTAAGATGAAATATGAATTAAATTTAGAAATACAGTGATCCTCCGCATAGTCGCAGTCTGTAATTTGCGAGATCCCATACTCGCTGTTGATTTTCCAGCGAGTTGTGGGACCTGGCGTGTGCACAGAACCTACCGCAACCTCAGTCTGATCCGCCCCCAGCCCTGCCACTCGCGCCGGCGAGCACAGCCAGCCTGTCCCCGCTCCCCCCCCGCCGCTTGCAGAAGCGACGAGCACAGGCGGCACCAGCCCCAGTCCCCCTCGCCGCCGCTCACAGGACCCGGGACTGCCCTGCTGCCACAGCACCGGGACTCGCCGCTGCTGCGGTTCTGGGACACCCTGCTGCCATGGTGCTGGGACTCCACACTGCCGCAGTGCTGGGACTCGCCACTGCTGCAGTGCTGGGACTCGCCGCTGCCACGGCTCCGGGACACTCCACTGCCATAGCACCAGGACTCACCGCTGCCATGGTGCCGGGACTCTCCACTGCCGTGGCGCTGGGACTTCCCCCTCGCGCGGCACCAGCACCCATCGCTCGTCGCTGGCACCCACTGCTCACCCCCTGCCCTGGCGCTCGCACCCTGCCCCGGCGGAGCACAGCCAGACATCTGAAACAAGCCACGCTCTCAAGACTGTCCTTCAAACCTTATTAGGGGAGCGGGCGTGGCTATGGGCGTGGCATATTCGACTACGTAGTGGGTTCGCTATCTTTGCGGATTTTATGACTCGCATTAGGCGGACCAGATCCAACAGCCCGCGAGTAATGGGGGATCACTGTATTTGAAATATATATATATATATATGGAGAGAAATAAGAACTTTACTGGGAGGAAGAAAAAAATGTAATATAACAAATATATATATATATTTGAACAATAACAGCATCAAAAAAACAATGGAACAATGACAACTGTAGACAAATGAGAAATAAACAAGCACAAGGGGGGGTGCCTAGTTCAAGGGAAAAACCAGGGCACCTCCAGGATTCCAGGGGCAGAGGAGTAGGGTTCAGGGTAGGCAAACCAGTGGAGTAACAGCCAGTAACCCTTTTCACAGAATCACAGAATTAGTAAGGTTGGAAAAGACCATAGAGGTCATCAAGTCCAACCTATTACCTAGCCTAACCTTTTACCACCCTGCTAGCAACACACCATCCTACCTAGAACACACTACCCTAATATCTAGGTCATGCCACCAAGTACATCATCCAACCTTTTCTTAAA
>WEKX01012901.1:49725-91634 GCA_013390025.1 Pitta sordida
CCCTCCTTATCCAGTAGAGATTGGAGATTGCCCATGTCCCTCTTTTTGCCATTAATGTACCTGTAAAAGCATTTTGTTGTCATGTATATTAGTAGCCAATTGAAGCTCAAACTGAGCTTTTACATCTCTAATTTTTTTTCTGCATGACTTGACAACATCCCTAAACAAAGTCCTGTTTACCTTCCCCTCCTTCCAAAGGTGATATGTCCTTTTTCACTCTTAGCTCATTCGAAATCTCCTTACTCATCCAGGGCAGCCGTCTACCTTTCCGGTTCTACTTACAACACACCGGGACAGCCTGCTCCTGTGCCTTGAAAATCTCATTCTTGAAGTACTCCCAGCTATCCTGGGCCCCCTTGTCTTTAAGAGCCACCTCCCAAGCAACTTACCTAATCAGTTCCTTAAATAAATAAAAATCTGCCCTAAATTTCTGAGATGTCCAAGGGGCTGCAGGGAGATCCAGCAGTCAGCAGGGCAAAAGCTGTGCTGTGATGAGGAGTCAAAGGTCCATGCTGTCCTGGGCAAAATGGCAGTGGTAGAGATCAGAGGTGAAAATGAGGCATCCTCAGTCCAGAAGGTCCACAAACCTCCCCTCCTGTGGCCCAGAAGCTGTAGTTATAGGGCCTCAGGCCCCTCCCATGTCGCATGCCTTGAGGGCATGTTTTCCCATGTCACTCAGCCTGCCCTGGCCCTCAGGCCCCTCCCCTAGTCACATGCTTTGCCAGGGAGGGAAGATAAGACACAGGATCCTTCATTGTCCATCAGGTAAAGAGGAGAAAAAAAACCCTCCCCTGGCCTCATTCCTTTCAGGGAGGGAAAGTGAGATAAGAAGAGATACCTATTGTCTGTTTCAATAAAAAGGAGAAAAGTTTTGCAAGAGAACAAAAGGCCTCTCCCCATGACAACAATACTGCCCCGCCCCTGCCAGAATATCAAGCTACCGACCTGTGTTTAAACATGGCTGCAACCTATCACCACGGTAAAAGCACTGGATGGACCACTGGATGGAGTGTTAGTCAGAGCTGGAGTGGGCAGCCGCCAGACTTGTTCCCAGCAGAAGCAGGGCGGAAGTACCCCTACAGCCCCCAAGACCGATATGGGGCCTCTGTCGCTGTGGGAGCGCACAAACTTTCTCGTCCCCAGCTGTGCATTCACCCCCCTCTAGACCCAGTGAGTTGGGACGCTGCCTCTGCTTGTGAAAGCCCAAAGTCCAAAGGGAAGGAGCTGGGCAGGTTGAATGCACCCCTGGCAGTCACAGGAAAGCAGAATATAGGACTGGAAGTGGACACATCATATACTGCAGGAAGGTGGTGTCTTTTCTCCAAAATCTGCTTCACAGCAACTTTTCATGGTCTCTGTTTTTAATGGGCACTTATTTCTACCTGGCCAGTGAGTAACTGGTGTCTCAACTTCTCAATCTGGCTCTCTTGAGAGAAAACTGCATGCAGCTCAAACTCACTTCTTTTGCTAATATTTCAGTCCTAAGGGCTGTTATGGTTTAGAGGGTTTTCTGCTGCTCTGGTAGCGAGGGGGTTAACAGCTCAGTTCTTGCCTAGGCTCTCTCCGTGCTGCCAGGGCCTTCAAGGTTACAGAGTAGAGATNTGCCTCTGCTTGTGAAAGCCCAAAGTCCAAAGGGAAGGAGCTGGGCAGGTTGAATGCACCCCTGGCAGTCACAGGAAAGCAGAATATAGGACTGGAAGTGGACACATCATATACTGCAGGAAGGTGGTGTCTTTTCTCCAAAATCTGCTTCACAGCAACTTTTCATGGTCTCTGTTTTTAATGGGCACTTATTTCTACCTGGCCAGTGAGTAACTGGTGTCTCAACTTCTCAATCTGGCTCTCTTGAGAGAAAACTGCATGCAGCTCAAACTCACTTCTTTTGCTAATATTTCAGTCCTAAGGGCCCACGATAGGCAGGCCATGGGAGAAAAAGGCAGAAGTATTTTGAGTGGATGTGAGATAGCAACTCGAAGTTTACAGTCAGCATGCTTAACAAAACACCATGAAAGGTATCCGCAAGAGCAGGTTTAATATAAATTTATTAAAGCACAACAAATTTTGATGGCAAGCTCCACTCTAGTACTTATTGACTGGATGAAGCACACAAAGGAAAATTGCATTATAATAATTTGATTTATACAAATTATTTATAGAGAGAATGGGGACACAAAAAGCAATGGAGACGTAAGCCACTTTATCAGTCTCCTCCTCAACAGGACAGGGGGGGACAAAAGGTTCATGAGTTGAGAACAGGACAGGAAGAAATCACTCATCAGTTACTGTCACAGGTATCTCAGCTTGAGACAGTAACAAGGGTTACTTATCAGCACTGGACAAAGAGATTGTTGGAAATGTAACAAGTTTTATTAAAATTATAAATGAAAATTTATGTATATGACTATGGTACCGGTAACAGGGAAATGAAAATAAAACAGAACTGAAAACCAAGACCTCCATGGCCCCAGACAATCCAAACACGCCCAGGAACCAAACTCACACCCAGCCACTCACACCCAAAACCCCCAAGAAAGGATAAAAACTGTAAGAAAAGATTCAACAGCCAGGCAAGGTCTAGAGGTTGCCACTTGTCGCCAGACGGGACTAGCCGTCTTTTGCTGTTGAAACACGAGTCAGCAGGGAACCCAGGGATACCAGAACACAGGAAGCAGGCAGGAAGTTCAAGAGAGAAATCTCTTGCTGGGACAGGAGGGTGAAGAGTGAAGAGTTCCACGAAGCTGGGGCTGACGCGAGAAGTTCAAGAGAGAAACCTCTTGCTGGGACAGGAGGGTGAAGAGTGAAGAGTTCCACGAAGCTGAGGCTGGCGCGGCACCTCTCAGAAGCAGTCTCGCAGGAAGAGAGTGAGCGATCCCAGAAGCAGCAACTTTTTTAAAATCCTCTCAACCCCCTCCCACCATAGTTCCATCTCTGCCCAATGGGGAGCAGCTCTGAGACGCTAATCTTGTCTGTATTCCATTAACTCTGGAAGAGACACTGGCACCCCCCACACTGTGCCCCACGTGCTACTGACAGACAGGTGGCGGCCGCTGCCCATCTGCCCCAAATGGCAGCGGCACCTGTCTGCCACCAGCAATGCAGGCCCCTGTAGATCCGCAGGAGGTTGGCTTCTCCTCGATCGCATATGCATGCGTCAAACCAGCGTCGCAGAACGCACCGCCATCCTGGCTGCAGTCCCCTCACGACTTGGGCCACTGCCAGCACTGAGCGGCAGAGGACGGTGGGAGCCGGTGCAGCCTGTGGCAATGCCAAACCACCCCAGGGATTCCATGAAAAAATGAAAAATGAAAAAAGCCAGCCACCCGCATCCACCCTGGGAGAAAATGGAAAAAAAATCAAAAAACCAGGTACACATTGAAACATATCTCAAACACTAACCCATGACAACAGGCAAAACAGATTTGACTTAGAGAAATCAGTTGGATTTATTACTAATCAAAATTAGAGTAGGAGAATTAGAAGTACAGTAAACCCTCACTACTTCGCAGTTCTGCTCTCGCAGGTTTACTCCTTCACACGGTGTTGTCTCCATGAAGATGGCACTCTGTTTCGTGAGGCATTCATGACTGTGCATGCACTAACTCACAGTCATGAATATGCAAAGATAGTCATGAGTATTCAAATTAGCCCCTCTGCCGCACTGCACGGACTGTCGGTGCACTGCTTTGCCAGCCCACCCATGCCGCCCATGCTTTCTAGAGCACAGAGTCAGTGCTCTCCCCCCAGCCCGCACTGCCCAGAGTGGAGAGGCAGCACTCTGCCCCTCTTCCGCACCACCTGGAGCAGAGAAGCAGCATTCTGCCTCCAACAGGAGTTGTTGGTGACGCCGTCTGCGCTGTGATCAGCGGTGGCACACAGAACGTCCCCAGGCACCACTGCCCAAGAAACAGAGGGGCTGGTGGGACAGTCCCACCAGCAACACTCAAGCACGAACACAGGGGGTATGGCCAGCTTCCCCAGCACAGGGATGAGCGGGGCAGCACCGCTGTTACCATGAGAACAATCTGCGACAGTACCTGGGCAGCCACCAGCACCCCACCACCTCCTGCTTCCATGGAAACACTGTAATGCAGAGCAGACACACGCACACACGCGCTCCCCCCTCCCACATTCACCATGACACAGGCAAGCACTTCTGCCTTGTCCAGTGTGCCAGACAGCACCGAAGAACCCCGCACCCCAAAACCCACTGCCACCAAGAGTGCATGGTGCAGACGGGCAGGCACCAAAGAACTTCACTTGTTAGGCCAAGGCCTAACAAGAATTCCTTGATCTAGAGTAGCCAAGGCAGGGAGGAAGGGGGATGTGGACTGCCACATATGCCCCGTGTCATGCACAATCTTCTGATGTCTTCCTCCAAGGCTGGTTGATGTTTAATTTCAGGACCAAATAGAAAAAGGCACCAGATTAGACAACCTTTTTAGCCACCTTTTCAATAAGGCTGCATCCAAACAAATCCCATTTGGCCACTGAAGGCTTGAGCCTGAATGTCTCGAGGCATTGCTAGTGTTTTGTGTTTAATCTACTGCACAGGAAAAAAAAAAAAGAGGACTGAGTTGTTATTACAGGCTCCTGAATGGCCCTACATTGTGCAAAAGCTGCAGAAATGAGAGCTTTGAGAACATGTTAGAGAGAACAACCTATATGGCAGTAAAAAGCAAAGTGAGCCAGCCACACAAAAGTACACACACAAAGACAGGGGTGCATGCAGTTCAGGAGACTTTCCTCCCTGCTGTTTATTAAAAAAGAATCAAAATATCTCTGACCAGTCAATGTAAATTAAAGCCAGATGTCCTCTTGGAAGTACCAGCTTTGTTTGGACTCAATGTGCACTGGGTGATTTGTGTCAACTGCCCTTGACTGGGCGGGTCTAGTCCAGAGATCACCAAAAGTTGGCAATACTCCCAAGTATTGTGGCTGCCAGTAAGAGCCCAGATCGAGGTGCCCTCACAGTCCCGTTCTCTCCATTTCAACTGCTTTAACAAACTTTCTCTGACCTCCTACAGTGAGCAGCCCACTGGCCTTGATCTTAAGAGAAGCCAGAGAGGTATAAGGCTGGAGGGACTTGGTTCCTATCTCCCAGTGACTTGATTTTCAGCATATTAGGAGCAAAGCTTCCAAGTAACAGCACTTGGGAATGGGGCCAGGCTTCTCACTGGACTACTCTCTTTTTGCATAAAATTCTTCCCCAAAACTAAACGAGTTTTTTTACAATGACAGCAGTAAGAATATGTTGACAAAATCTGGTCCTTTATTCCAATACTGAAAGAAGAAGTGATTCAAGGGAGCCCTCAATCTTGTTTAGAGCTCAGAGGACTCTGAAACATTAATTGGCCTGTCTAGACCAACTCTATGCCTGGATGCTGTCATTGAAGCCTCTCTTGCAAATGTTGAAGCTAGAGGCTGGGACTACACAAAAAAAATAAATTTTCTTTCTTTCTTCTATAGTCTTTTTTCTTCCCATTCTTAACAAAAAAGAACACGCTTTTGCTATTTTATTGGGATTTGTATAGCTAAGTTCCATGTTTTGTAGATGCTGCGAGGGGGAAATAAGCAAATTAGGGCTGTGATTGCATTAGAAGGAAAATACATAAATATACTAAAGAATAAACCTAGTACTGAGGGTATGAGAGATGACATTGTGCAATGCAACCATGAAGGAAGGCCCCCTGACGAGCTCCACAACAAGGTTCGAGTTTACATCTTGAATTTGGGTAAAATCTAAAGAAAATTTCCAAATTTTTAAGAAGTTGTGACTGAGACAGAATTTCCCCCAGACCACAGCCAGGGTGAACTCTTTCTGGATAAAAGGATGCCACATCTATCTTTGTGGACTGGTGCTTGTCTGGTGCAGTGCTGCAAAACTGGTGGGGAAAGCCAGGGTTTCATCTGAAACCAGATGACCACGAAAAAACCCACCAGTCCATATGGACTTCCCAGATACCTCTGCTGTACCAACACCATCCACAGACTCCAAACTTTGGTTGGTCACAGAAGAAATTACTGTCTATCCTTGCAGCAGGGCACCTGCACCCAGGTAGGAGTGTCCAGCCTGTGTGTCTTTGGTGGCAGCATCAATGCACTTTTTCAAAAACACTTCTCATGAGGCCATGGGCACCTAAAGGCTGTTAATGGGTGTCACACTTCTCAGAAATGTCTCATAAATCGTAACAGTGTTGCCATAAGAAGAAATTGTATGGCAAAACCCTAACTCGCAAAGAACTGCAGGTTGTTAATATGCATGTAGGCCACCCCCGTTGCCCCACCCCCTGGAACTCCGCAGGGCTCCGGGCACTTTTTTGCTTCTCCCCTCGAACTCTCTGAGCACAGGGAAGAAAAGGGAACCATTTCTGAGCCCCCTCTGACTTGGGAGACCCCCACCAGCCCGAGAACCTGTCAGCCTCTCCTCGCAGCTTCCCTCTCCCACTCCCCCGGCGCTCGCGCCCGGGCACAGAGCGGCCCTGGGGCACGTACGGCTCCGTGGCAGGGCCCCGCGGCAGCGCGGCTCTGTCTTCCCAGCCCGGCCCGGCGCGAGCTGCCAGCCCAGGGCCGCGCCAGACGGTTCAGCTGTGGTCCCGCACACGCCGGCAGTGCCACGCGGGGCACTGCCCATCCCCACCTGTAGACATGGAAACAGTAACACGCGCCCGCGGGGGGGTCAGTTTCCCAGCTACGCTTAGAGTAACAGGGGACAGCGGGACTCCTGGCCGTCCCCGTGGGGCCAGGCCACCGCTGCCCCACTGGGAGCTCCGGCACCGCCCCTCGGTGGAGCAGCAGCACTGAGCACTCGCGAGCCGGAAAATTTCGCAAATGGTGGAATCAGAACTGCAATAAATTCACATTGCAAATGCGCGAGGTCATGAAGGAGAAATCGCGATACAGAGAGGATTCACTGTATATGATTCTTGCTAATTAGCCAGAAATGTGGTAAATGTTAACTACCGATGAGAATCAGAATACAGATGTTCATGTTCCCCTTTCAGCTCAACACTGGTTTGTTTTGGTTTGGGTTTTTTCTGGGGTTTTTGGATATGGGTTCTCTCAAGAATCCTGTAAGATATGACAGCATGCTGAAGGGAAGTTAAATGTGCAGCAGAGGAAGGAAGAACAGTACCTATGCCTCCCTGAATCATTAATCACCATCATTTCCTGTGCCCTACAGCGATTCAGGGAATTGATATTACAGCATTGCTGCAGAAGCATTTATCTTTCCAGCAGAACAGAAAAGTAAGGGAAGATCCACACATTGCCCTGCACCTTCACTAAGCATGTGACCACATAGGAGGTGTGTGACCCACAACTGGCATAGCCAAGTAACTTGAAAATCTCCACTAGTCAGAGGCTGAAGTTCAATCTGGTTATAGTGAGGGTGGAATGTGACTCATTGCGCCTGTGTAGTGTACCTTGTTAGGAAAGCCAAGGCTGTGTCCACTTCTCATGCCCTGTTGGGGATTAGGAGAAGGTTCCCTGTCCTCCTCTGCTCCAAAAGACAAGACTGGTGCTGACAGATGCCTGAAATGTATCACTGGCATTTGTGTAACCTGTAGTCACTCATGCACTTGGGTACCATCTGTCAGTGGTCACCCTGGTCATATGGACACACCTACAACCCCATACACATGTTGGCCAAGTAGCTGTGAAATCCTTATGAAATAGATGACACCTACCACTAGTGTGGATGTGACAACATTTACAGCATCTCTTCTGCTCAGATGTAGCAGTGCCTTGGGATAGCTTATGGATAATTCTAAGACTAGAAGGGAGGTTGGGCTCTGGCTATGTGGTTCCTCAAGTCTTTCTGTTATTGTATGAATCACAGCCACCTCCAAGCTTGTAGAAAAGGCAAAAGTTTCATAAAGTAGCCAGCTAGTGTTGCTTCCTCTCTGCTTTAGGCCATCTCACCACAAGTCCTTAATTTGTTTTCATCTGGCTAGCAATGTTGGCCATTCTGTTTATCAAATGCTTTATTATAGGTGCCTTCAAGGATAGTAAGTTTTTCCAGGATGTGGTAACCATCTTCCCACCCATCTCAGCTTAATTTTTACATCTAAAAATATACAGTTATACCCCCTCCATCGCGAGGAAAGGGACAGGCGACAGCCCTCGCAAAACCCTAACCTCACAAAGAACTGCAGGTCGTTAATATGCATGCAGGCCACGTCCATTGCCCCACCCCCCCGAACTCCAGAGGGCTCCAGGCACTTTTTTACTTCTCCCCTCGGACTCTCTGAGGACGGGGCAGCAAAGGGAACCATTTCTGAGCCCCCTCTGACTCAGGAGACCCCCGCCACCCTGAGAATATGTGGGCCGCCGTGACTGTGTGCTCACAGCACAAACCCTGGCGCCGCTTCCCCCTTCCCCGGCCCCGCGGTGCAGCCACCCTGTGCCGCGGCCATGCCGCTGCTCCCTCGCCCCAGCCCACCCCTGGCCATCCCAGCGCGAGCTGCCAGCACGGGACCGTGCCAGACAGTTGAGCTGCGGTCTTGCAGCCCCGCGCCCCGCCGGCAGCGCGGGGTTCAGCTGCGGTCCTGCGCACTGCCAGCAGCGCCACGCAGGGTGGGGGGGGTTCAGCTGTGGCAGCGGAGTGAGCATGTCCTGCTGGCCACTGCAGCCAGCCCAGCCCCACTTTCCTGGGGCACTGCCCTTCCCCACCTGTAGACATGGAAAGACTAACGCGCGCCCGCAGGGAGGTCAGTTCCCCAGCTGCGCTTAGAGTAACAGGGGACAGCGTGACTCCTGGCCGTCCCCATGGGGCCGGGCCAGCGCCACCCCACTGGGAGCTCTGGCACCGCGCCTTGGTGGAGCAAAGGCAGTACGCATGTGCGAGCTGCAAAATTTCGCGAATGGTGGAATCAAAACTGCGATAATTCACATCACAAATGTGCGGGGTCATAATGGAGATGTCGCGATGCAGCGGGGATTCACTGTAATTGCTTTGAAAAATGTCAGCTGCACAACTTCTGCAGTGTAAACACAGGCTATTCAGCATCACATCTTCAGTGCAGAAATCAAATTGCATGTGTACTTTTTGAAACTGGAGCTTGTGCACATCTCTCTTCAGTGAATATCACAGTTCTGTTGAAAGAGCATCTATCACAGACTATGTGTTTTTTAAACTTGGCTCCATACCCACCCACAATCATCCTCTGAGCTGAGCTAGCAGCAAGAGATTAAGTGCTCTCATCTTCGGGTCAGAAAATGAGACACTGATAGTCTATGGAGGTACGTATTAAGTTTGAGAGGCAAGTGTTTCATACTGGCAGGGGGGTACAGCACAGGGGTAGCTTCTGTAAGAAGGTGCTAGAAGCTTCCCCCATATCCAATGGAGCCAATGCCAAGTGGCTCCAAGATGGGCCCAGTGTTGGCCAAGGCCAAGCCCATCAGCAGTGGAGGTAGCTTCTCTGGGGTAACAGATTAAGGAAGAGGGAAAAGTTACTGTGTAAGAGCAACTGCAGCCAGAGAGGGGAGTGAGAATATGCGAGAGAAGGAACTCAGTGGTGAAAGTCAGTAAAGAAGAATGGGGACTATGTCCTCCAGGGGCCTGTGGTAAAGACCATGGTGAGGCAGGCTGTTCCTCTGTACCCACTGAGGTCCACAGTGGATCAGATATCCATTTGCAGCCCCTGAAGGAAGCCAGGCCAGAGAAGGGGAAGAGTGTGAGGAGTCGTCCCCCTGCAGAGGAAGCAACAGTAGAGACATGTGATGAACTGATTGCAACCCTGCCTGTCCCCTTGCATTTCTGGGGATGAAGTAGAGAGATTTGGAGTAAAGGTGAACCCAGGAGGAAGGGAGAGGTAGGGTGGAAGGTGGGGTTTTTTCAGCATTTGGTTTTATTTCTCATTACCCTACTTTGATTTTTTTTTTTGCCTGTGACAATAATTGGTTAGTGATCTCTCCATGTAATAACCTCAACCCACAAGCTTTTCATGGTATTTTCTCTCCCCTGTCCATCTGAAAAGGGGAGTGATAGAGCCGCTCTGAATAGGACCTGATATCCAACCAGGGCCAATGCTCCACAAAGGACCACAGAGGGAAAAATACAGCTGCTTTTTAAGTCTCATCTCACCCTTAGCCATGGGTACAAGGGCAGAAAGCAGTGCTAAGGCAGTGCTCTAGTGCTCTGAGGTGCACCTTACAGGAGGGATGTGATGCTATCCCAGCGATAAGGTGATGTGAAGGCCCTGAGACAGAGAATGCCTTGGGATGGAGGCGCAAGGCCAGTCTACCTTTCTCTTTCCATTACTTTCCCTTCAGGCTGCTGCCAGCTCCCTTACTGC
Organism: Pitta sordida; assembly: GCA_013390025.1. Taxonomy (NCBI): domain Eukaryota; kingdom Metazoa; phylum Chordata; class Aves; order Passeriformes; family Pittidae; genus Pitta; species Pitta sordida. The sequence continues at coordinate 60,021 of WEKX01012901.1, forward strand.
ACTGCTAAAATCTCTCCAGGTACTAGATCACCCCATTGCAGGGTCACAACTGGAGCAGGAAAGTAAGAGCTGCATGGAGTTCCTAAGACAGAAAATACACTTGCCTTTCTGAAACTGGTAAAGATGATCCAATGCCCAGCGTCCATTGTTGGTTTTTGGAGCAGAGAGCACTGTAGCAGAGATTAGGGACCCTGGGGCCAAATTAATCTCTGCAGTGGTCCAGGAGGGTGCAGTACAGGAGAGATGGGGGGGGGGGAGCCCCACACCTTCCTCTCATCTTTCAAATCACTTAATGTATTTTTAAATCAGACGTGGCAAATGCATCAGTGCTGAATGTCGAAGTTTTGTGGCAGGAGAAATGCCTGGAGGTACCACACCTGGGTCCCTCAGCTGCAGGTTATGGAGGTAGGCAGAGGTTCGTGAAGCAGATTCAGAACTACACAGAAATGTAGTATTTTATTTCGATAGGAAGAGACACCTCTGTGTCTCTTCCTATCGAAGGAAAGGAGAGGGGGGAAAAATCCTAGGAAAGGTCAGGAACTAGGGAAAAAACAAGGCAGGGGAGAGAGTGAAGCTTAAAGGAAGAGAAAGAGAAACGAGCTTTGGATATCACGTATCACCCAAATAGTGGCAGTCAGAACAAACACTTCAGGAAACCACAGGAGTCCAGGCATAGGAATTTTCTTCTGTCTGTGGGCAAGCTTTTAGAAGGCAGCTAAGGATAATTAGAGCTTCGAGCTTTTGACATTGCTTTACAAAGCACCCATGTGTGACGTCAACATTTTTAACAGAAATCTGAGTGTTAGTTCATTGATAACACACCAACCCAATGTATTTCACTCACAAACGTGCATTTAAGATGAAGAAAGAACCTGGCAGACTGTCCTAGCACACAATGGGCAGGACCCGGCAGTCTTTGCATGGGCCTGCTTGATTTCCTGGGAACTCTCTTACGAAAAGGGTTCTGCCCACACAACAAAGTGCAGACTCATCTTGGCTGAAGTACTACATACATTGGTCAGTTCCAGGAACTAATTTTATTTCAGATAAATTCTAAATGAAAAACACTGGACCGAATCCCTGGTGCATTGGTTTTATATCTGAAAGTTTTGGTTGCAGGGGTGGCTTCTGTGAGAAGCTGCTAGAAGTTTCCCCTATGTACTGGAGAGCCAAGAGTGAGCCCATCAGCAACTGTGGTAGTGTTTCTGGGCAACAGATTTAAAGAAGAGAGAGGAGGTGCTCCGGGCACTAGTGCAGAGATTCCTTTACAGCCTCTGGTAAAAATCATGGTATGGCAGGCTATACCCCTGGAGCTTACAGGAGTCCATGGTGGAGCAGGACCTGAAGGACCTGTAGCCTGTGGAGGACTTCATGCCCAGAGCAGAAGGATTCCCAAAGGAGGCTGTGACTCCATGGGAAGCTTCTGGCAGAACCTGTGGCGCCATGCAGAGTGGAGTCTGAACTGGAGCAGGTTTGCTGGCAGGACTTGTGATCCCTCCAAGGGACCCAGGCTGGGACAGTGTGTTTCTGAAGAACAGCACCCCAAGCAAGGGATCAATGCAGGAGCAGCTTATGAAGAACTGCTGCCTGTTAGAAGGACTCACATTGGAGAAGTTGGTGGAGGACTGTCTCCCAAGGAAGGGACCCCAGAGTGAAGCAAGGGTATGAGGAGTCCTTCCCCTGTGGAGGAAGGAGTGGCAGAGACAATGAGTGATGAACTGATTGCAACTCCCATTCCCCATCCCCCTGTGCTGCTGCGGGCTATGAGGTAAAGAAAATTGGGAGTCAAGTTGTGACCAGGAAGAGGGGAGGTGAGAGAAAGGTGTTTTAAGGTTTTTTCCTATTTCTAGTTACCCTACTTGTGGTTTTAACTGGCAATCAGTTAATTAATTTCCCCAAGTTGAGGCTGTTTTGTCCGTGACAGTCACAGCAGAGTGATTTTCCTGTCTGTAACTCAGAATACTTTTGTTATGATTTCTCTCCTCCGTGTAGTTTGGATGGGAGAGTGATAGAGTGGCCAGCCACGGTCAACCCACCAAAACTGGAAGCAAACACACACCAACCATTTTGTCCTCCACATAGACACCACATACACACTTATTCCTCATGACTTGCCTCCTCAAGAACGTCTCCATAGGTGCACTAACAGCTGGTTCTGACCAGCATTTGCCTGTGATCAGGCCAAACTAGCATATATTCTGCCCAGAGAAAAAGATGCTAAAATGCACATGTCCCCAAGAAGTCAAAGATTTCTACTCTCCTCTCCAGGAGTCTCTTGGTCTTGTGCTCTGCAGACACCCAGCACAAGCACAGCAATCACGAAGTGCTAAATTCCAGCTTCATGCTTCATTCTTCGGCATTTACCCTCCTGCTTCCTTAAAGGTCTTTTTCCTGAGTCACAGCAGGGGCCATTGGGAGCAGACATATCCACCAGCATTTCCTAGGAAAAGGAAGGATCTTCTAAAAAAAGCCAGAGCTCTCTAGGAAAAAAAAACAACTAAAAAAACCAAAAAAAAAAAAAAAAAACCCCAACCAAAACCAAACAAACCCAACCAAAACCAAAACCACCACAACTGTGTCTCCTAGGAAAAATGCAGGTCTGCTTGCTCCAGCCTGCTCTGCTACCCAAGAAAGGGTTGCAGAGAGTATGAAGGAGTGAATTTCTCAGGCTGAATTTGAGATACTTAACAAAATCACATAATAAATGTACGTCTCTCAGCACGAGGCCAGAAGTGCCTCAATATCAGAGAGTAGAGATGTGTATTCCCATGTTTGCAGACATTATGCCAGTGATACCTTCCTTTCTGAAGACCCACAGCATGCCATAAAGCCAGGTGAGCTCACAGCAGCTTTCTTTAAATAAAACAGGTTTCTTATATAATACAAGTCCCAAATGTACTGGCTTCATCAGCTCTGGAGCGTTTTGAGATTCTTTTCTCCAAAGAACTTACTAAACTGAAGCAAAAAGAAGTGAAAGGGCAGACATGTGGATGTTAATTAGTCAACATCCTGTCTTGTTAAGGGGAGAAGAACTGTGGCCAAGATCCTTGTTCTCCTTTTTTGTCCCCTCAACTTCTCTTATCTTTTAACCAGACGTGCTACACCAAGTATTCAAAAGAGACTCTGTGTAATCACATCTGTAGTACTTCATCCTGGGAGAGAGAAGCATGTTTGCTCTGTGACTTGTGCTAGCACACCACCAAGCACGCCTTTCCAACTATTAATTATTTATTGCACCTTTAATAGACCAGTTACAAAAGCAAAATCTTCCAGAAGAGCAGGCTAGAAGGAAAGGGAAAGCACAATTAAAGGCTGTTGCTCTGTTGTAGTGTCAGGGTCAGGTGCAACACTCCCAGTTTCCACTATAAGACACTAGTAAATAACCTAGCTTTCCTGTGATAAAATCAGATGCTGCTATGTCTGAAGTTGCTGCCTCCAGCAGATTCCTCATTTCTGCAATTCTCTGCACCACTCTTTCACAGAATCACACAGAATCACAGAATATTATGAGTTGGAAGGGACCCACAAGGATCATCTAGTCCAACTCACCATCTAACACCTGTGCAGAGACCGAGAGCACATCCCAGAGCGTAACACCAACCTAGATCCCTCACAGTCTAGCAGGCCACTCCGAGCCGGAAGGGGCCCAGCGTCATCCAGCCCTACACCCCCCGGCTAGACCATGTCACTAAGCTCCTCGTCCAGTCTTCTCTTAAACACCTCACGTTGGACATGACCAACCATCTTTGCCACAACTGTAGTAATATTGTCCCTGTATCTGTGCTTTGTACTGAGAGACACATTTGAGTGGCCAGGAGACTTAACAGTAGTTTTAGGAGACAGAAGTTTGTCTTAGGTATGTTTAGACATGCTCAAGTTCTGTCTTAGATATGCTCAAGTTAACCTTGGAGTGGTTAACTTGTGAGAAGTTAGCACAAGCTGCTGGATCTGGTTCCCTGCTCTTTTTTTCCATTTTCTTTACCCTTCCTCTTCTTTTTCTCCTCTCATTTTCATGTTTTCTCATTCTCCATTGCATGCCTATGGGGAAATGGAACGTGAGTGACTATTGCATGCCAGAGTCCAAAGCTGCAAGAGCAGGCTTTGAGTTGGTTAATGATTTGCAATGCCACACGCAGGATGTCCAGCTGCAGACCTCCAGCCTACCCCACTCACCACTCAACAGCATTTCCTCTAGCTAGCAACATGCACTGGCATACACAGAAGAAAAGCTGAAAGCACCCATATGTGAGCCAACATTTTTAACAGAAATGTGTTAGTTCTTTAGTAACACACCAACCCAGTCAATTTCGCTCACAAACTTGCATTTAAGGTGAAGAAAGGACCTGGCAGACTATCCTAGCAGATACTGGGCAGGACGTGGCAGTCCTTGGATGGGCCCGCCTGATTTCCTGGGAATGCTTTGATGTAAAGGGCCCCGCTCAAAAAACAAAGAGCAGACTCATGTTGGCTGAAACATATACATTAGTCATTTTCAGGAACTAATTTTATTTCAAATAAACTCTAATAAGCTGCCTGAAATCCTGAGACATTTTACACAGGTTGAAAAGTCTGAGCAAAACCTCATCAGCTGAAACAACGGAACACTGGTGCCCATGGTTCCACGTTTGTGGGTCTGACCTCTGGGTGGGCATTTGCTTGGGAGTTGGACTAGATGTTCCTGTGGGTCCCTTCCAACTCAGAATAACCTGTGAACCTGTAAATGAAAAGCACTGGACATTCTCTAAGAAGTAAGCAAACTCATGGTCCTGAAGTATAAAGACATGTCTTCAAGTGTTTCCCGGTTTTCCCTGTATTGCCCTAGAGCTATCTATTGGCCATCATCCTATCTAATCATTGCTGGGTATGACACAGCATATTGCAATCTGCTGAAGCATGAAATTTATGTAATTTCCAACTTCCCCACAGTCAACTTGAATACTTTTAACAGCCATTCTCTGGCAGCTTGGGGGAGAGAAGTATGTTGTGTTTATGGCCATGAGGAAAGTGGGTGGAGTGAGGGGACATGAGAATCTGAAGCCTCCACAGCTTAGTGACTGTGTTTGTGTGACAGCTACAGCATTGTTGAGCTAAACAGTGAGGCACTCCATAGTTTATATATTAAAAGAAAAAAAAAACACAAAAAAACCCCAAACAAACCAAAACAACAACAAACAGGGTGTGTTTTCTGAACGTGTAGATTTTCTTGATTTTCTTTTTCCCACATTCCTCTTTATCATTTTTATTTTGCACTGTCATGATTGTTTTCCACTGTCATGATTATTTATTTTGCACTACCCTCTAAAAATCAAACACAGAATACAAAAATTTTATTACTGTTCAGTTACTTTAGGCATTGATACAACAATCCTACAACAACATTTCGCACTTCAAACTGCTGTGTGACTGTAAGCACAGCAGGAGGCAAATGGCCACAGATTAGATCTGAGGACAGGGGGACACCTCTCCTCATAGTACAGAACGGGTTTACCCACCCACACTCACCTACAGAACGCTACAGTAATATTTATTTTCCGGGTGGGTTGTTTCCTGCCTTTGCTTGCACTGGCTACTGTGAAAGCCACAGGATGCTAGGCTGAGCTGGGGCATTCTGGAGCTGGACTTTGAAGGTAGTCTGAGCTTCTCTACCATTTTATCCTGCCAGGCAGCAGGTGGCAAATCAAGGTGCTTTGGCTAATGAGTTTTTCCTGCTTTCTCTCAAGCTGGCAGCAGGAGCTGCACCTCCTCAAAGCCACATAGGGCACATGTACCAGCTGTCTCTGTCTGTCACACAGACACAAGGGCAGCAGGAACCAGCTGGGAGAAAACCCAAAAGCCAGCATTAGCCACCAAGCCCTTGTGGTGCTGCTTCTCACCCACAGACACTCCAGCTCCTCTGGTGTTGCCATCTAGGAAAAGAGTGTATGCTCATGGCATCAAACAGGCTGGGGAAGAAACAGGGAGAGCAACACCCAAAATGCTCCAGGTAGGCAAAAACAGGTCTGGAAAGTGCTAAGTGGGATGTGACCCACTGGGGTGCAACCACAAGCAGAGAGACGAGCAAGGGGGGTGCAACCACCCGGGCACAAAAGAGCCTAGCGGCTCTGCTGCTACAGTAAGCTACACAATAAACTTCCAAAATAAAAACTGACTTAATTCAGTGTCCACCGTAAACAATGTATCAGGGCACATCCTGTTGAGATGGGTTGGTATATGTATCAAAGCCAAACTGTCTTTTGTATTTTCTTTTTAATGAGAAAGCATGCTTTTTATCCAGGACCTGCACCAAGTCTTCACATCCCCCAGTGAGCTGCATCCCCGAGTAAGTATTCCATAGGCTGGTAACCTGGCTGCCGAAACCTGCAGGAACATCCCATTCGTGAAACATCTGGCACCAGGTATCCCAAACCCCAACATCACCTATTCCGTAATGAAATCCTACCAGCCTTTCCTTTTGGGAAGTAAAACAAGAAAGAAAACAGAGAAAAATTACTCCTGCCCTCCGGCTTTGGCGCAGCAGCGCCCTACCCGCATTGTGGGAGCACGTGCCCCTCCTCTTTCCCGTAGATCGAGCTGCTCGGGGGAGGGGGAAATGCCACACTTCCTGCTCATCGTTACACAGCACTTTTCCAGCCTCCTCCAGCTGCCTCTCTTCCGTTCCTGCTGCTTCTCCCGGGCAGCTAGCAGGGACGCACTCACTCCCCACCCACTGCCGCGGCTCGGCCTGTGTCCCCCGCCGGCCGCTCCGCCCCCTGTGCCCATCGCGGCCGCCCCATCCCGGGACACCCGATCCACGCGGCACCATGGGGGAGAGAGCCAGCTCCGCGCATGCGCGGCGTGGCACCGGCGATATAAGGGGGAGCGGGGCGGGTGCGCAGGGAGACGCGCTTGGGCGGCGGACGGAGCGGGAGGCAGCCGGGCGACGGACGGACGGACGGTACGAGGTCCTCAGTGTATTTGCATCTGAGCCACCGCCCCTGCTTGCCCAGCTATCGCCATGGTGAAGATCGTGGGCAGCCTGGTGAGTCCGATGGGCCAGGGGATCACATGCTTTCGCCGTGAGAGGGGCGGGTGGCGGGGCGAGCATCACCTCCCAGCGGGGCAGGAGTGGGGAGGGAGCGCTGCCGGGGGAGCCTGGCGAGCAAGGGACCCTTACGGGCTGGGCTGCCTTGGGCTACCGAGAGGCCGGAGATGGCGGATGAGAGCCCCATGTGTTTCCCGGGCAGGCGGAGCCTCCTTGACCCCTGCGGCGGGAAAGCGGGGAAATCGCGGGGAGGGCTCGGGCAGGCCGAAGGGAGGGAAAAAATATCTGCGCGACCTCAGGCTTCGGGTATTCGGAAATGGAGATGATTTAGTTGTATGTTATGACAGGTTGTTGTCTTGAGGAAAAGGTTATATTTCATGGGCGGAAAATAGGGTACAAGAGCAACAGAAGGACAGGACGCAGTCGTAAGATGTGTCGAGGAAGGTTTAGGTTAGACATTAAGAGGAACTTCTTCACCGAAAGGGCGATTAGACACTGGAATGGGCTGCCCGGGGCGATGGTGGAGCCGGCGTCCCTTGGAGGTGCTTAAGGAAAGGCTGGATGCGGTACTTAGTGCCATGGTCTAGTTCACAAGATGATGTTCAGTCGTAGGTTGGGCTCGAGGATCTCGGAGGCCTTTTCTGACCCAGCTGATTCTGTGATACAGTAATTTAGAAGTCCTGACTTGCCTTTATGTATCGCTAGTGTGTAGGGGACCAGACGGCCTTCTTAGTAGAGATTAGCCTAAGCTCTGGTGCGTTTCCGGGTAGGAGTTAATGGAAAGTATGAATTCAGTTTTCTTGAATTGAAAGGAATTGCTAAAGCAATTTTCCGTACTTAGTTGCTGACATAAGAAATGTTTCTCTTGCTGTGGTGCTGTCTAATGTGTTCAGTATGCTAATGCAGTGCATCGCTGTTTGGATGGTTCTGTGGAAACAAACACGTCTGTGGCTTTGAGATACAGAATACAGTAGTAGTAAAGCTTAGACCAACACATGAAGAGTACCCTGCTGATGGTGAAATAGCATGTGGTCTTGTGCACAGCAGCTGATGTGGTTGATGGAGAGCAGTAGAGTAGTTGTTAGGTGTAACTTATGAACCCAAGTCTTAAAAAATATTTTCCGTGCAAACTTCATGAGCTCTTCATTTCAGGAAAAGTCCCGTTGGATTAGTCTTGTGTTCTGATCTTGAAATTTGGTTGAAATGTCTGTTTAATCTCTTTTTGAAGTGTCTGCTAGTGATGCTCTGTGGCATCCAAGTTAGTCTTCTGGACTGTGCTCTTCTACAGTCAATTCACTTTACAAATTAAAAGCATTTCAAACCTCCTCCACTGGTCCTCGGAAGTGTTAACATCTTACACATAAATGTACAGACTAACATTTGTAACCAATGCTCAAAAACCTGTGAATGAAGAAAGCTCATTAAGATGAATGAAATGCCTCATGATTCAGGTTCTAGACATAGACTGATGTGTGAATTCAAACTGAAGTTGTTGTTCTGATTAGCATCTTTCCCTCCTTCCCCTTTTTCTGCTTATGAAGGTACAGCAGGAGCAAACTTTGAGTAAGGCTGGAGGTTTTTATTAGAGGCAGGAACAGCTTAAAAATGACAAGTCAATAAAACTGGCTTTGGAGGAATAGCCTGCTCTAAGTTAACTAGGCTTCCGCAATCCTCCTATGAGCATGGATTAATAGTCTGCTGTAGTTTAAAGCACAGTTTTGTTGCTCATCCATGGAGAGTATGGACTCAATAGTTAGGCTGACAATGATTTTAACATCAACAACACCCAGAGTATTCAAAAACAGGGCAGCTGGGATTTCTGGATTAATTCTGTCTTTCAGTAAAGCAAGTTTGTATTCTTCTCTGATACAAAGGCAGAAAACCTGTTCCTCCACTACAATCTGCAGGAGCTTCTGTGAGTGTTGGCTCTAAAGCCATGTGCATGTGACAGCTAGCTAGATGTGGCCCCTTTCCCTTCACACCTCTCCAGAAACGGGCGAGCTTTCTGAATTGCTACTTCCGTTGTCCTTGACTGGTCCCTCTGTAGTCTGTACTACTGGACAGAGGAGCAGTACGTAGTTTGTATGTGTCCTTGAGATATGTGTCTAGCGTAACTTGGAACAAGGTTTTCACTATGGGACATAATAGCACAAGCAACTAAGGGTGTATAGACTTAAAGCTGGTAATGCTAAAGCTTTCTTTTTTAAACTATCTGCCTCTTTTGTTATTCGACTTAAAGGAAATACTGAAAACTTGCATCTTCAGCTACAAGTGATAGTTCTAGAAGTGGTATCTGCTAGGGAGTTCAGACAGTTGAACCTTCAGTCTGTTTATGCTATATTCTGCATTTTAAGAAAATAAACTGAATCACATAGTAATCAGTCATGATGACTAGGTTAATCCAAGTTCAAGGATGACTTGATATGAGTTGAAAATTGTGTTTACAACTAAGGTTTAATCAAATCTGCCAGATGGTGTGGATCTATCTTAGCTATTGCTGAGAGCAGCAGACTGTCTTTGGCCAGCAGCCTCTATTTTGAGGCATTACCTGGTGCTGGGAGTCACTGATGCTCTAGAGTCTTTGATTATTAGAGCTTTTTCTCTTACTTGGCCTTTTGGAACAGAAGCCTGTTCATTCACTGTGTTGAATGCAGCATGTGCTTTTCTGCTGAAGGACAGTACAAGCCAAATGAGGTCTTTTATGTGCTCAGGGAGGTTGCCGTTAAATGCAAGAGGACCAAAAGGCAAAACTGACCAGCTGGCTAGCTGAGGTTTCTCCCAGTAAGATGCTACCTGGAGAAATTGCTGGTTAACAAAGCTGTAAGATCCTCTAGTAGTTTGACAAAATGGTGGTGGGACATTCCTCTTGTGGGAGGTTCCTCTTCTGGTAACAGATTAGGTGGGTTTTCATATGAAAATATGTAACTTCTCATGTAACACCAAAGACAGCAATGGAAGTCAGTCGGTCAGATCAAGCAGCTTTTTTGCGCCTTTACTGTCCTCTTTCCTCCAGGGAAACTGAGGTCTCTGGGAAGACTTTCAGAACTTCTCGTTTAATGTTTTTAACTCGGAGGGGTAACACCTTTGAATCCAGCATCTCTTTTCACTCTCCCACAGCAATTTTACCTGGTAGTAGATATGACCTGCAGGGTAACATCTGATTTTTAGTCAGGATCAGGTCACCAATGGTAAGTAGGGTGTGACCAACTGTAGTTATGTCATCCCACTTTCCCTTTGTTCTGTCCAATAGCAAACCTGAGGTGTGTGGCCATATAATAAACACATCGCAGGGCTGGGCTTCATTTTGCAGAGTCCAGCAATTATGTAGCTAAACAGAAGACTTAAGTGTTAAAAGAAGGTGGTCTAACTGTCGGTATGGGAAATGGACTCGGTGAAATGCTGCTAGTGATACAGTGCAGAAATGTGAGAAGCTGTGCCAAAAATGAATAGTAGGATTTCAAGGCTGAAAGGAGTGAGGCTTGACTGAGGACCTTGTGGTATAAGTAGCTGCATGAAGCAGCTAGCATGGATTGCTTTGTACTGGGGACATTAAACATTGTTGGTGGGCTTGGGTTGCTTTTGAATTGGGGTGGAGGAATGTCAGTACAGGAGTGGAATGATTTAGGGACACAGAAAACTTAACTGTTCCCATTTCTTTCAGAATGAGAGTAGGTGGCATGGAGTACAGTAATACCTCGCTCTTCACAAGGAACAGGTCTCCCCAAGGTCTCGCAAACTGTCAAATTTGCAAACACGTGCAGGTCATTAATATGCTTACAGGCTGCCCCCATCGCTTCACCGCCAGCCAATCAGGAGCGCTGGGGAGCATTTTCCACTCCTCCCCATGGGCTCTCACAGCACAGGGGAGCAAAGGGAACGGTTTCTGAGCCCTCTCTGCCTGGGGAGACCCCCCAGAGAAACCCTGGGCTTCTCTTTCACCAAGCTGCCGCTTCTGCAGCTGCTGCCAGGCTGTTGCCACAGCTCATGCTTGCACTGCCTCTGCGGGGGGGAAGGTCCAGGCAGCAGTGGGGAAGGGGTGTCCCTGGGCTTTGGTTGGCTCTCATGGAGCCTGGGAAACCTTAACTTTGCAATACTGTGACACCCGGTGCCCCGTATGGTGGGAGGTGGCATCAGTGTCAGAGTTCCTTTCCCTTTAACATCCATTGGTCCCAGGAGAAGGGAGCACTGCCTGTACAGAACTGTCAGAGCACTGCTTCCCCCTGCTGCAGTGGGGGGAGGGCATGGGGGAGCACAAGCCTCGTCCTGGCACAGCAGGTGCGGTGACAGTGTGAACACATCCCAGTGCTGCCCCGTCCCAGCACACAGCGCTGGCCCCACCTCCACCACAGGGAGCCCAGCCTCACTTTCCCTGGGGCTACGTCATCACCAGGTATGCAGTCCCCTGGCACAGACTGCATCGCCTTCCCTACCTGTAGCCATGGAAACAGTAATGCGCCCGGCAGGGGTTAGAGGAGCAGGGGACAGCGTGGCTTGTGGTGGTGCTGTGCTGGGTCTCAGCGGCTGCCCGGGGCATAGCACAGTGTGAGCCTTCCACTGTAGGGACAGGGCATGGAGACACACAGGGGTGGGCAGGGACTGGGGCACGGTGCCATGGGAGCGGGAGGCCCTGCGGGCCCCACAGGGAGCGCCGGCACTGCCCCTCGGCAGAGTAAAGATGCAACTTGCTGTGGCTGACTGCAGAAGCTGGTATTATTTAGTTGATTTCTGGACTGCAAAACCAACCCCTTTCTATGCCTAGCAATAACCACATTGCTTTCAGTTAGCTATTGCTGACAGAACTCTAGTGCTTTGCTCTGTTAAGTTAGGGAAGTAAAGCAGCTATCTTTTATATACATAATCTGAAATTAAGTTTATATTTACAGCACTCCTGAAGCTTGATTGCCATGAGAACAAAGTTGAAAATCACTGAAGTGGCTTCTGCTTTCTTTGAAAAAAAATGCTATCAGGAAGTAGCACTTTCTGCTCCTGCCTGAGATACTTCTTTGCCTCTTGTTAGATTCAGGCAGTACTTACTGCTTTTGATGTCTTTAATTTCTTTAAATTTCTATTAAAATGTTCACTTTTTTACCAGAGAACATGAATAATGGCATATAAGGAGGCCTGAATTCCAAAGAACATTTTCCAGAAATGATTGGTGTGACTAAGTGCAACACACAGGCTTGAAGACTCTGAATAAGCATTGGGTGTTTGCTTTCGTAGACTGTGTACATAGCATTACTTTGACTAGTGGTATTACCTGTGGGTTCACTGGGCAAAATAAATAGCTTAACTATCCTTTGAGGTTGCTTTGGAAAACATACTATAGAGTAAACTACACATCATTTTGATGTTACCTATTGACTGGAAAAGGCATCAGACTGGGGAAGTGTACAAAGGTATGGTCTGTGTCCTTTACAAGTTTTGCAGAGGAGAGACTGTCCCAGAAGCAAATAAGTCTTCCTGCCAAGACAGAAATGAGAGAATGTATTATTAAAAACTGTAAGGATCATATTTTAGGGATAACACAGAGCTGTCAGAGTTGAGCATTGTAACTAGAGAATTTCTAGCTTGCTTCCACGATTCAGTGAGTTAGACTGACTGAGTATTGTGGACATTTTCTAACTGAAGAGTCATAAGACACTCATTGATTGATGAAAACAATTCATACTGAAGTACTTGTGTGATAGTACAAATAACCCAGTTAAGGGTTTAAAGAGCTACCATAATGATTAGTGTGTTAGAGCTGAGAACAAGCAGGCATTGGGATTAGTCTACATCCTTTAGGAAAGGTGGTAAAAAATCATTAATATGTGATGTATTTTTGTTTGTTTGTTGTAGACTGAATTTGAGGCAGAACTGAAATCTGCTGGTGAGAAGCTTATAGTAGTTGATTTCTCTGCCACATGGTGTGGACCATGCAAAATGATCAAGCCCTTTTTCCACGTAAGTAGTTTCTCTGTTTTTATTTCTGCATTAAATTATATGTGACTGTCTTTGTGTGGCTTGACCATAACATGGAGTGAAATTCCTTTTGCTACATGTGATTGCCATCTTTTCCTGGAACCGAGAGAAGTTGCAGAAGTATCTACTTTTAAGAGTATCAAGTTAACTGGCCTTTAATATACCTGGGAGCTAAAACATGGTTTTGCTTTTGCTATCCTAATGTGTACATGTATTTCTGGTCTGTAGGAACATGTCAGTTGCATTGCCTCAAGAGATGGGATACAGAGAGGAGACAATGTTATTACCCCTCTGTAGTATGGGATAAGCTGTAGCATCTTTTGGTGATCAGATGGGAAACTGTAAGAGAAGGCCTTACCACCTGTGTCTTGAGATATGAGTATTTGTGGGTAGTGTGTTTGAACAAGTCTCAACAAGTTCTTCAAGAGTTTGGATCAGAAAAGAATTTTTGCTCTGGTCAGTAAAATAGCTGCTTTAAGGTAATAAGGCATATTTCACTGCGAGGTTAAGCAGCACCAGCCTTACAATTTATGTGAATGTGTCTTTTATAGGAAAGCTTTCTGGAAACACTCTAACTGTGCTGTTGTGTTTGGTTTGGTTTTTTTCTAGAACTTGTGTGAGAAGTACGGTAATGTGGTGTTCATAGAAATTGATGTGGATGATGCTCAGGTAAGGTCTGGGGTAGGGCTGAGGGAGGACAGCCAAGTCGTTCCACACAAGTGAAAAAGAACTCTTTTTAAAATGTCCTTGTACCTATGGAAACAAAACCTCAACTTAAAAATGAGACCTAGGGATTTAGCTGGAAAGAATAATTTTTCTAGAAGAACACCTGAACAGAACAAACTGCCCTTTGTTATAAGCACCCTTGAAGTCCTATGGCATATGCTGGAAAACTTGGGAGCACTGACCTTTTACTTTGGAAAGGAATGTTAGTCTTAGGCCTTAAGCTGCTTTGATGCAATCTACCCTAAACCTAATGGTTCACAACTGCCTGATCTGTCTGGTGTCTCCACAGCTCTTGGCACTGTTTCCTCTTTCATTAAACATTAAAATGAGTCTTGAATTAAATGCATTAAAATGCCTGCTGTATTGCAGTTTCAGCAGTATCACATAGGTACTTGAAAACATCAGGTTAAAGCACAAAACTTGCCATAGAGCTCTTGAGCCTTACAGACAGTTGCATCAGTTTTGATGCAAATGCCTGTTTTTTTCTCAGAGTACAGGTATAGTCAGTATGGTTTGGTATTGCGTGAATTAAATGTGGAAGAGCAGATTTTTCAGGTTCACTTCAGGGGAATGTTTGTACTGCACTAGTTTTGCTAGTGAAGGATTACCAGAAGTGCCTTTGCTTTATCTTAAGCAGTAATGGGTTTGCCCTATTAGCTGAACAGAAGTAAGTTAATGGCTTTTTAAATTTAACATTTTTGGGAACATTGGTTTTTGTGTCTTCCAGGATGTTGCTTCACACTGTGATGTGAAGTGCATGCCAACATTCCAGTTCTACAAGAATGGAAAGAAGGTAGGCTGGAGCAGGGAAGCTAAACACTTGAAAGAAGCTTTGGAATAGTCTTATTAGTCTTACTTTCTCTTGTTAATATCTCTGAGGCACCACTAGCATTAAGACACTTCTAGGAAGCAAGCAAGTTCATCTTACCACCATGTCAAATGTAATGATGTAATGTGCGCCAGCAGTGAACTAGTGATCCAAACTTCATTGTTCTCAGGTAGTGAAATGAATTAGTGTTACAGGTCAAACTTAAAGGCAGAGCTTCATTAGGGATAGTGGGATGAGACATCTTGTTTAAGACTGCTGGTCTATCTGCCTAGCACCCTGCTTTTTACTTGCTTAGTATTTGTTCTCTGCAGCTTGTGTTCAAGCAGAGACATGACTATAGATGCCTAGGGAATCCCACACAAACCAAAAGTTTCTCACCTGGTTGAGGTTATGTACAACAAAAATTTCTTTGGATTATTTCACATAGAAGCTATGTAACCTGTAGAGTGAAGATCCTGTCCCTGTCAGATGACTGAGCAGATCTCTTGTGCCTGCTCTGCCAGGAGAGGTAGATGAGATAGGATGCAGATTGTCCTCTGACACTATAGTGGGCTGCCTCTGCAGGGTCGTTTGAATAGCTCTGTGCCTGAACTCAAGAATTGCTGAGCTAAATGTATTGTCTTGGGCTTTCAGTTTGCCAAGCAAGCTGAAGGTAGGCTTTTCTAAAGTAAAACAGTGCTTGGGTTTAAGTTTCATGGCTAAAGACAATAGAATTGCACCTTGGAGAGTGAGTATCAGATGCAGGGTGACTTTCAGTTTAGTATTGGCCAAGTCATGACTAATCGTGAGCCTTTGATAGTTCTCTTAGGGTGAACTTCTGCAATTTCATGACGTAATTGGAAGAATTGCAATTAGGTTGTGACAGTCTTTTGTGTGGCTTTTTGTATCAGGCAGGCAGTTCCATGGCCCATAGTGTAGTCAGCTCTGTACTTTGTGCCCCTGTAGGTATGGGAAGGCAGAGCTGCTGCTTGTGAGATATCAGTGTTGCCTTTGTCGTTTTGCCATGTAAGTTGCAAGGACAGTTCTCACAGGAGAAGCCAGGTCTAGGGATATGTCATTTGGAACAATTCTTTAGGGTTTAATAGGTAGAGTCCTGAGCAGCCCAAGGTAATTTTGAGCAACTTCAGGTATGTGGTGGCCTTCAGAGTCTCTTCAAGCCTCTGTTTGAGTATAGCAAAACATTGGTTTTAGATCAGTGATAGTCTGGAAGTGATTGTTGATAGCTTTTGTCCCAACTTTTTCATGAGTTGTGTGGGAAATAAAGAGGTGAATATTGACAAACAACTCCCTGTTTCAAGGGTGGAAAAATTCTAGTTGTAGCGGAGTTGAATAGATGTGTATGTGACTGGATGCTATGCAGCTAATGTTATGAAGCATTGAATGCAACAGTTCTAAAAATCAATCTCTTTACAGGTGCAGGAGTTCTCTGGGGCCAATAAAGAGAAGCTGGAAGAGACCATTTTAGCTCTAGTCTGAAGTCCAGCCATGGAGACACTGAAGCATGACTACTTTGGCTACATTAGAGCCTGTAACTTTTCTACTTCAAAGCAACAAAAAGCCCTAAACAAGCTAGCTAGGTTAAGTGGTGGAAGCTATCCTCTTGATCTATGTAAATGAGTACAATAAAGTGTAAATTCTTCACTTTGGATATTGCTGTGCATCTCAATGAAAGTGAGGAATTCCGTAGTGTCAATAAGGTGTCAGTTTTGCTGTGTTAAGAGTACTGTCTGGATACAAACACTTAGAGGCAACTTAATCTGTTGCTGGGGGTGGAAAATTGTGTTGCATAGGATAGTAATGCCAGTTGCTTTAGGAGTCTGTTGCTGTCTTACTCAGATGGTAGTCACTAGGCTATAATTTGTTTTACAAATACAGAAATGGGAGTTGGAGAGGTGAGGGTGGTTACTGAGTGGGATAGGTTCTTTCTTTTGTTATGTCTTTTTAGTCAGAAGACTCCTAAAATTTTTCAAGCTTCATTTCACAGTTCAAAGCTAAGATTTGTCTTTCCAGAGCATAATATCAACCATGGAAGTGCAAGGTAGGACACAAAGCTGCTACCTTTTAGCCTTTTCAGTTTCGCCTTGCCATTGGTGTACCTTCTGGTTCTATTAGTAACAAAGTGTCCTTGATCTGAGTTGGGCTAGTAGGCAACAGTCTGGAACAAATTACTGAAGAAGTCAGACTTCTAATGTCTTCAGCTCAAGAGAACTTAGATTTATATATTCTTATATCAGGTAATTTTCACTTGGTTGGACTTTTGTTCTCTTAGAACATACTGGACACTGTGTTAGTCCATAAGCTGTATTCTGTGGTACTCCAAACCTGAATCACGCTGTCTAGAGGAATGCTAACTTGCTAGCCTTTGTATACCTGCCATTCACCTACTCTTGGCACTGTTCACCAGGAAGAACAGCTGCATTTTTAGTGCTTGTGGTGTTTTGACCCTGGCTGGATGTCAGTCTCCCCAGAAGTCACTCTCTCACTCCCCCGTGCATACAAACAGGAGAGGAAAATAACTGAGGGTTTTGCTGTGGCAGAGATAAGGCCAGTTAGAAATATCTTACCTTCACAGGCAAAACAAACTCCAAAGTGGGGATATAAGGAATTTTATTTCTAACAAAATCAGAGCTTAAAATGAGAAGTGTCAGAGCTTTAAGGCACCATTCCCCCCAACCCCTTTGACTCTTACAACAGATACCACTTTCCCCCTTCCTCCAGTGGGGAGTGGGGGCAAGAGTAGGGGGGAACCAGGCAGTTGTTCTCTGCCACTGCCCACGGGAGGAGGCCATTCTTCCCTGCATTCCATGGGGTCCCTCCCATGGGAGAGGGTACAGTCCTTCAGGACAGGCTGCTCCACCATAGGTCCCTTCCTTAGGCACAAATCCTACCAGGAGAAGCTCTGCACCAGCGTGGACTCTCCTCTCCACAGGCCACAGGTCTCTCCCAGGACTCTGCTCTGATGTGGGTTGCAGCCTCCCTTCAGCATCCACCTGCTCCAGCATGGGCTCCTCCATGGGCTGCAGGAGAACAGTCTGCTTCACCATGGTCATCATCACAGGCTGCAGAGAGATGCCCGGAACACCTCCTCCCCCTCCTTCGGCCCTGGCCTTGGTGCCTGCATTGCTGTTACATCTTCTCACTGCTCTTCTCTGGTGGCCATCATCATCTCTCACCCAACCTTTTTTCCTTCCTTCTTAAATATGTTATCACAGAGGTGTCTCAATCTCTCCTGATTGGCTTGGCCTTGGCCAGCAGCAGGTCCAGCCAGGAGTTGGCTGGCATTACCTCTGCCATCTAAGAGGGAGGCTTCCAGCAACTTCTTGAAAAAGGCCTCCCCCATAGCCCCCACCGCTACCAGAAACCCAACCACAGAAAAACCCTATACAGCACTCACTGTATCAAAATGTCTTCCTTGCTGACTTGGGTGACATCCTGTATAACAATTCAGTAAATAAGGTAGCAGAGCTAGCAGCTATGCCTGATGCTGTGGGTTGGGGTTGGTGACCTCTGCTGTTCACTGAGTATCACTAATGCATGCATGCTGCATATGCAGACAGTGTGGAATGAGTGAACCTCTTTGTGGTGGTGAGATCACCTGTGACTCAGCCTTACACTCAGTCCACAAGCATGCATGAATTTCTTCATGGCTCTTGAAGCTGTACATGTTCTTAATTTTGAAACAAGATTTTTCTAGTCCAGGAAGTGACCACACCCTTTACCTAAGGATGCGCCATCAAGGATCTTCTTGGATGTAAGATCTAGGTTGTGATTATGCAATGGGAAGGACATGTGAAATGTTCTTGATATAGCTCTGGCTATTTTAGTAAATGCAGCTCTGTGTTTGAATGGCTGTTCACAGATGAGTGGGAAATCACCCCAAGTGGTGCCATGAACAGACTTGTGAGGAAGGAATAAAATTAAGCTGGAGCAAGAATGTATTTTAACCATCACAGCCTCTATGGATAAGCATTGCTTTTGAAAGGAGTTTCTGCATGGCCTACTTACTCTCTCTAGGCACTAACTGGAAGCAAGAAAGTGTAAAAAATTCCTGCTGAAAATTCCAGGTGAATTCCAGTAGAAGGCCCTAGCATCCTGCTTCACTCTTAAGAAACAAAGAAACTACTCAAGTGTGCTGCATCAAAAAGTGTTTCTGCTGAGACCAGACCAGGCTGTTGCCTGTTACATTGGGGGAAAGGTGATGTCAGTGGGATGTGACTGCTTTTGCATTAACACTTCATATACTTTCTTAATAAGATGCTACTCTGTGGTAGCCTTGAAGAATCCAGGTGACAGTGACTGGAAATTTAAGCTGCAATAACTCTTGTGCTGAATTGAGGGGTCCAAAGCAGTTTTTACAAGGGCAGTGATTTCAGCTTCCTGTGCTACAGTATCTTCCTATCCTGAGAACGGGCATGTAGGCATCCTGTGATGAAAATAACTTGCCTAGCCTTATTTGAAAAGTATTATTTAAGGCTTGGTTCTTTGAGGAATATGCAGAAGGATATCTGTGTAAGCATCCCTTTTAAAGGAAACAGCAGGCCCTTGCTCATCAAATACATAGTTATGCCAGAATTTGAGTGTTTGAAGTCAGTCCTTGACATTACAGTCAAAGTCAGGCAGTTTCAGCCTTTAACAAAGCCTAGATACAGCAAATAAATATTTTGTCCTAAATAGAATGGGTATGAGCAGCCTTGCTAAAGCCTTGGACTATATGCCTTGCCACATGGGTATTAATTAATACTACTTCATAGAGAGTTCAGTGGGTGCATTTTTTCACTTGTTTTTTATGTCAAGATGAGACCAGTGTTGCCGTGTGCCAGGCAGTAGCATAGCATTCACTCTTCAGTTAAATACTGAGGTCTGCTGATTACATGAAGAGAACTGGCTGCTTTGATGCAGTGATCTGAAAAGCCACCTTTCAAAGGGAAGGGCCAGATGGCCAACTGACTTGAATGTTGAGAAAACTTGATCTATGTGGCAGAGAAGAAACAGAAAGGCTTCTACTTGAGAGTAAGGCTTTCAGGAAGAACTTCTCCCCCTCGGGCAATGACTGCATCTGTATCATTTGGCTATTAAACAGCTGGGATCTGTGCCTTGCTGTCAAACAAGTTGAGCAAGTTGTTTTTGTCTGCAGGCCTGTTGCATAGCTTGCTTATAATGGGCTGGTCAACAGGAAGAGAAGTACTTCCTTGAGTACAGCAATTAGAACACATAGCTGGAATAACTAGGCTTTATGAGAGAGTACTGGCTGTCATGAAAGGAAGGGCCAAGGGGTCACAGTGAGCGGACAAGGTAACCGCATGATCACATTGCGGTGAAATAGTGACACTCTGTTATGGTTTAGGGGGTTTTCTGCTGCTCTGGTAGCGAGGGGGTTAACAGCTCAGTTCTGGCCTCAGCTCTCCGTGCTGCCATGGCCTTCAAGGTTAGAGATAAAGGCAGGCGTCTCTGCAAATAACATACTTGGGAGAGAAGAAAAAAAAGTTCAGTAGTAAGATGTAGCGTGCCAGCTCAGAACCTGCGTCGGGAGGCTGAGAGATTTGAAGGCCCCCAGGCCCACGAGAGAAGGGGTAGAGATGTTCTTCCAGGCATCCCGCTGCTGCTTGTGAATTGGACTGACCATGGTGAAAACCTATGGACCAAAGAGAGAGAACCAGGACCGCAGAATCCGTCTAAGCATTAAGACTGAAGATGGAGAGGTAACGCTGGACAAACTGCTGATGGTTTTGGAGCCCCGAAACAGAAACCTGGAGCTAGCNCTTAATTCCATCCATGGCTTCTGAAATGGGTGTTGTGTTCTTGGAAGTGCATGTCATGCACTTGGGATACTTAACCACCAAGCCACATCTCTTGCAGTCGTCAATCTAACTTCAACTTTAGCTAGGCATCTGCTGTTAGAATTTGATGCCCCTATGGGATGATTCCAATAAAAGTAGTGGTGATTATTTTAATGTTTTAACTGTTCATTCATCAAAACTAGATGGATCTACCAAGCTGAAAAACATCTTCTGTTGTTTTATCAGTGTCAATAAATCATGGCATAACAGCTTCTCTGTGCTGTCCTCTACAACATGCAACTTTCAACCACCTGAAGAATTGGCTTGAGAAATGTGCTGGTGAAATCCTTGCTGGACTGTGTAGTGGTGAGCCCTGGCTCTTAGTGAGGGGGGAGAGTCTGACTTTCCTACAGTCGGTTGACCTTGGCTGGCTGCCAGGTGCCCACCAAACCCTTCTCAGCACCATGCACACAGCACTGTCACACTCCCTTCCATGCCCCTGAAGGACAGGGAGAGAAAAAATAGAAAAACTCTTGAGATAAGGAATGCAGGAAAAAACCTCACAGCTTGTAAGAGTTATGAGATAGGTATGTTACCAGCAGTGCTGCAGGGCAAAGGGGATAGCTTCTTACCATTTTTGCCTGCCCACTGCTCTTTTGGCAGTGCCTTAAATGTTATAGTTATTCATATTCAACCAGTGAGTTACTTATGTGTAAGTGTTGCTTACTAGACATTAGTTTTCCCATAATATGCAGTGCTCATCAGTTCCAGGAACTCATTAACATAAGCACTGCCTAGTCTCTGCCCAACTTCTGTCTCATCTCCTCCTGAGGGTTCCTTGTGGAAGGACATTGATTGACCTTTACTTTGGTGGTTGAAGTGATTGTATCAGCCCATTTCCAACATCCTGTTAACAATCTTCAGTTTATGGGTGCAGATTCTTTGATAGTTGGTGTAATAGAGAGTCAACCTCAACTCCATTGTTCAATCAGCTCCTTTTTTTCACAAGTCAAGGGGATCAGTTGACAATTAAAGTCTCAGGCAAAACAGACTTGACTTGGGAAAATTAATTGATTGTAATTAAACATAGTAGGAGAATAAAAAAGACAAGTCTACAACCTTCCTACAGTCACCTTCCTCTATCTTCCCCCTTGTTCCCAGACTTGGTTTCACTTCTGGCTCTTCTACCTCCTTACATTAGTGAATGTTGTGGTTTGACCCTGGCTGGATGCCAGAGATTCACCCACAACCTCTCTCAGAGGGGAAAAACTGGAAAAAAAGACGTACCACAGGTAAAACAAGGCAAGCTACAAGTGAGAAATAGAAAGGATTTATTTATTAACTAACAAGATCAGAGCTTAATGTGAGAAGCATCATTTTAAAGGCAACCTTTTCCCCCCACCCCTCCTTCTCTTACAACAGATCTCATATTCCCTTTTTCGACCAGGAGACAAAGGGGGAACAAGGATAAGAGTGAAACCAGACTTGTTGGTATTTCTGACCAGATTTAGGATAGAAACCATCTCTCTGCAATTCCATAAAGTTCTCTCTCTCTCACAAGAGGAAAAGTCCTTCATGACCCTTTCCCAAGTGCGATCTCAGGGACAACAGTTCTTCTATTCTCTGTTGTCCGAGAGTCACAGGACAGGATGCAGTGTTTTAAGTGCTATTTTGCTACTTCATTATGAGCCTATCCCAAAGTACATGGTTCAGATCCTACCACAATGCAATTCTGTCACAAAATGTCTGTCCANTCCAATGATGGATCACTCTTTCAGTGAAGAAGTTTTTCCTAATATCCTGCCTAAACCTCCCCTGACAGAGCTTGAGACTGTATCATCTTTTCTCTCAGGCTACTGGAGACAGGACAAGACTGGCACCTGCCTGACTACAACCTCCTTTCAGGTAGTTACAGACAGCAGTAAGGTCAGCCCTGAGCCTTCTCCACGCTAAACAGCCCCAGCTCCCCCAGCCGCTCTTCATAGGGTTTGTGCTCCAGTCCCTTGGCCATCCTTGTTGCCCTTCTCTGAACATGTTCTTGTATCTCAACATGTTTCTTAAATTGAGGGGCCCAGAACTGGACACAGTACTCAAGGTGTGGTCTAACCAGTGCTGAGTACAAGGTACAAGTGCTGATAACTTCCCTTGTCCTGCTGGCCACACTGTTCCTGATGCAGGCCAGGATGCATTGGCCTTCTTGGCTGCCTGGGCACACCGTTGACTCATGTTGAGTTTCCTATCCACCAACAATCCCAAATCTCTTTCTGCCTGCCCACTCTCCAGCCACTCCATCCCCAGCCTATAGCTCTGCATGAGGTTATTGTGACCTTAGTGTAGAACCTGGCATTTGGACTTGTTGAAACACATCCTGCTGCAATCTGCCCATCTCTCCAGTCTGTCCAGGTCCCTCTGCAGGATCCTCCTACCCTCTAACAGATTGACACCTGCTCCAAGCTTGGTATCATCTGCAAACTTGCTTATGACAGGCTCAATCCCAATGTTGAGATCATCAGTAAAGAGAGACTGTGTTGAAGTCCAGGTACACTACATCCACAACCTTGCCCTCATCTACCAGGTGAGTTACTTGGTCATAAAAGGAGATCAGTAAAAGTAGGTCAAGCAAGACCTACCCCTTCTAAATCTATGCTGACTAGGCCTGATCTCCTTGTCAGCCTGCAGGTATTGCATGATTGCACCCAGGATTATCTGCTCCATAACTTTACCCAGAACAGAGTTCAGGCTGACAGGTCTGTAATTACCCAGGTCATCACTCCGACCCTTCTTCCGAATGGGGGTCGCATTAGCCAGCTTCCAGTCATCCAGGACCTCACCTGTACACCAAGACTGCTGATACATGATGGAAAGTGGCTTAGTGATCTCATCTGCCAGCTCTCTCATCACTGTAGGGTGGATCCTGTCAGGTCCCATGGACTTATAGGGATCCAAGTGGATCAATAGATCTGTAATTACTTCCTCCTGAACTACAGGGGGACAGTACTGTACTCTGACCCCATCCACCAGTTCAGATGACCAACTGTCCTGTAGACAATCTACTGGTCTGCTGAAAACAGAGGCAAAGGAGGCATTAAGTACCTCTGCCTTCTCCTCATCTTTAGTTGCTAAATTTCCGTCCATATACAGTAAGGAGTGGAGGTTGTTACTGCCCTTCTTTTTGCCACTGATATATTTGTAGAAACACTTCTTATTGTCCTTCACAGAAGTAGCCAGCTTAAGTTCAAGCTGGGCATTTTCTTCTCTTATTTTCTTCCTATATGACCTAACAATGTCTCTAAACATAACCTGGTTGACCTCCCCCTTTTCTCTTTTTCTCTCTTAGTTCTTTCATTATCTCAACCAGGCTGGTCTTCTTCCCCTATGGCTCGTTTTACAACACGTCGGGACAGCCTGTTTCTGTGCCTTCAAGATTTCATTCTTGAAGTACATCCATCCTTCCTGCACCCCCTTATTTTTAAGGGCAGTTTCCCAAGGTACCTTCCTAATGAATTTCTTAAGTAATCCAAAGTCCGACCACCAAAAGTCCAGTGTTGACATTCTATTCACGCACTTCCGAGATTCAGTGTTAATTGGAAATTCAGTCTCGTGGTCACTACGCCCCAGGCGGCCTCCAACCACAACATTACCAACCAGCTCTTAACTATTTGTGAACAGCAGGTCAAGCACAGCCTCACCCTTGGTAGGCTCACTCACCATCTGTGACAAAAAAGCACTCCCCAATACACTCCAAGAATCTTCTCGACTACCTCCTCACAGCTGTGTTGAGTTCCCAGCAGATATTAGGTAGATTAAAGTCACCTAACAAAGCAAAGGCAGCTGACCTTGAGACAGCCTCAAGATGCTTAAAGAACAAAAGATCCACCTATTCCACCTGGTCAGGTCATCTATAGCTGATTCCAAGAAGGATGTCAGACTTGTTGATAACCCCACCAACTTTAACCCACAGGCACTCAACCTGGTCATCATCAATCTCAACTTCAGTAGCATCAAGAATCTCCCTAATACAGAGGGCCACCCCTCCACCCCTTCTCCCACACCTGTCTCTCCTGAAGAGCTTATAGCCTACAATGGTAGCACTCCAGTTGTGAGAGTCATTCCACCACATTTCTGTAATTGCAATACAGTGATCCTCTGCATAGTCGCGATCCATAATTTGCGGAATGCTGATTTTCCAGCAAGCTGCGGGACCTGGCACCTGTGCAGAACCTACCACAAACCCAGTCTGCTCATGAATATGTGAACTGGTCCCAGCCGGGAGCCACCGCAGCGCAGCCAGGATGCATTTAGTGTAAATGTGTGTTTTTGCACGGCTGGAATTGTCCTCCGCTGGGCTACAAGATGGGGTGACAGGGCTGCCATTGTGTGTGTCTCTATGTGAGAGCTGGAGGGACCTTCCCCCGTCCTGCAGGGGCTGGTGCCCGGCCACGCCTAGCCGGGGCGTGGGAGGTGGCAGGCACCTGCGCCATGCCAAGCTGGGACAGGCAGGAAGGAGCTGGAGAAGCTGCTGGTGTGGTTACAGGCGGCAACAGGGGCCCTTGGCGTGTCTGCATGGTTGGCATTGTTCTCTGCCAGGCTGCAGGAGAATTTTGTGTGTCTGTGCTGGAGCGAGAGGCACTTTCCCCCCCACTGACCCCTGCGGTGCCCTTTGTGGCTGGGGTGCCAAAGGGAATCATGGCCCCGCAGCCCTGCAGGGCATGCAGGCGCAACAGGGTGCACAGTCAAGCTGTTGTTGTTCCCCCAGCTCAGAGGACACGCTGCAGCCTGGGTCACATCCAGATGGGGGGGGAGGACCTGGGCCAGGATGAGCCGAGCCCCTGCCATCCCTCCCTGCCTGTTAGACATGCAGCCATTTTTTGTCTGCCCACGCAATGTTCTTTCAGGGATGCACAATAGATAAAACTTTCACAATGGAATAAAACTTGCTAGAACAGGGACCCTTCTAACAGAAACGCGAGCCTGTCCCTTGCTGCTGCTGTCCCGCCTCCCTCTGTCTCCCATTGGCTGCCTAGGTGTTTCTGTGCCGTGTGATTGGCTCTGGCTCCTGCTGCTCTGGGATGGGACGGGACAACAGACCAACAGCGTCCTGTCTCCCTCTGTCTCCCACTGGCCGCCTGGGCGCTGCTGTGTGCTAGAGACAACTCTCCTGCTTCACTTTGCAAAGCCCCCATCTGAAACAGGTTTTGGGACTGTGTCTCCGATGCTCTGCTGGGCTGGCACGGGGAAACCTCCCATGGCTCCTGGAACAGACAGACATTCCCCAAAACAGTCCTGGTAGACGCTTGGGAAGTGCAGTCGCCACACCCCTCCTCCTCTGAGAGATGGAAGAGTAAAACTCCACCCATCAATTTCCTTTGCACTCTCTCGAATACTCCTCAGCCTTTCAACCTCTTCCTTGAGCTCTACCACCATACACAGGAGTGGTTTGAATAAGCACACTCCTATTACCAGTGAGTGAGAGGAGAGAGACAAGGAGAAGGAAAAACCAAAAGACCGCTGCACCTACCAAGACAGCATCTGCAGCCCTGCCTGCATGAACTGCCTCTCTACAATCCTGTTAGCCTACTCCTGTTCACCACACTCCCCAGCAGCCCAAGGCAATAAATAGCAGAAGCCTAGCAGTGCAGAGCCCACCCCCTACCCAGCTCACAAATAGGGTTGAGGACGCCCAGGGCAGCTCAGAAGCTTCCCAGAGGGAGGCATGTCCTTGCTAATTAGTCAGCCACCTGAAAGAAACCGCCCAACCCGCCCAGGGCAGCTTGAAAGCCTGTTTTGAGGAGGCAGCTCCTTTCTGAAGCTCAGCACCTCAAAAAAAGCCACCAAACCCCTTTCCAAGGCAGCTCAAAAGCTTGCCAAGAGGAGGCAGCTTCTTTCTGAAGCTCAGCACCTCAGAAATGCTACCCAAACCCTCCTGGGGCAACCTGGAAGCTTCCCGATGCAGAAGAATGTAATTTCTGCTGCTGCTTCCTCCTCATGCTCTTCTCCTGATGCAGTGTGGTATCTACGGGATATAGTTTTTTGGAAGTGGACTGTTCTGGTGTGAATCCTTCCATGAAACCCAGGTCCTACCAGGAAACCTGCTCCAGCATGGACATGTTTCTACCGGCCAGAAGTCCTGCCAGAAGTTTGTTCCTTTGGGGGCTCTCAGTGGGCTTGCAGCTTCCTTTGGGCATATCCCCCTGCTCTGGTCCTGAGGACGTCCATGAGCTCCAGGTGAATATTGTTCCACTGTGGACCTCCATGGGCTTCCTGCCTCACTATGGTCTTCACCACAGCTCCAAAGCAAGCTCTTCTCCAGTGCCTGGACTATCTCTTCCCTCTCCTTCACTAACCTTGTGAAGGTGTCTTCCAAGGTACTTTTTCTCACATACTCTCATTGTATTCACTTTGGACTTCGAGACTGTATTGGGTCTGCCTGAGCCCACAGCAGTCCTCACAATGCTGTGCCTTGGAAGGGTGTTGATAACACACAAGTGTTTTGACTACAGCTGGGCACACTGCCCCTTCCCCCTAACTGAGGACGAGATTCTGGGACGGCACATGAGCAGGCCAGCTGACCCACACTGACCAAAGGGATATTCCATACAATATGATGTCAGTTCAGATATAAAAGCTGAGGAAGGGAGCACGGACGGGGGGGGCATTCATTGTTCTGGATGACTGCTTCCCAAGATGCATAGGAGCCCTACTTCCCTGGATGTGGACACTTCTGCAGATGGGGAAGTAGAGATTAGTTCTTTTGCTTTGTTTCTGCACGGGATTTTGCTTTGCTTCGTTTGTGCTCATATTAAACTGCCGTATTCCAAACCACCCTTTGTATATCATTTTATTATCAGGACTGAGCGACCATTTGGGCCCCTGGCATCCAGCCAAGGTAGAACCCATTACACTCATTTATTCTCTTTGGCTAGTGACCAGACCCTTTTGGAGCTGGCTGCCACTGGTTTTCTCTGATGTGGTGGCAGTTTCTGGTGTGCTCTAATAGAAACCACCCCTGCAGGTCTTCCAGTACCAAAACCTTCCCATGTAAACCTAACACATTGACATTGCTGCCACCAGTGCTGAACAGAGAAGGCAGGTGCTTAGCAGGGGCCTGGCTATGGCAAGGAGTCTTTGCATTTCATCTGAAGCAATAACTGTTACCAACTCTACCCTTGCTACTGAAATCTTTATCTGTAAGTCTTCCTCAGTCAGAAGACCAAGCATGAAACTATGGCAGGAATGGTGATAAGGAGCTCAGGGGTTCTACTAAGTTTAGCTGAGTGGAAGTTGAACCATTCTGTGGCATCCTTACTTTTAATGAAGATAAGGATGTCCTAGATGAGTTTGAAGAACTTGAAAAAGTCTTGTGGGGGTGATGGGGAGGAGCATCCACGCGGAATGCAGTTTTTCCTCCTCTGGAGAGGGAAAGTTGACATCGCCCAGACTGGTAGACAGAGAAGATGAGCAATGCATGGGAGCTGCATGAAGTCATCATATCTCTACCTGCAGCTGACAAACACAAGTTTGTGACATGCAGATCTTCACAAGATGGCTGTGGCTGTCTGTGGGTTTTATACACATAAAAAGTAGACCCTTTTTTCTGCAGTACCATGGGTCTGGTCCCCTCCCTCAGTGAAGTCCTCCATCTGCATACATAGGCAGCTCATTAATATGCAAATTTTGCCCTCTGTTGCCCCACCCCTTCAGGTCTGGAGTGGCTTCAGAGTGTTCCCAGAAGCTCCTTGCGCAATGTGAGCGACTGCGGGGGGAAAGAGGGTCTCCTCTACCTGGAGAGTCCCCAGAAATCATGATGAGAGGTTCCCTGAGCCCACGGCAACTCCCAGGCTTTGGGTTCTGCTGCTATGGCAGCTGTAGCGGGCAGAGAAGGCACCACGAGCTGTATGTACTTCTGATCCCTCCCCAACATGTTCCCTTCCATGAGACATGCGCGACACAGCACAGCAGCTACTAGGGTAATGGTGCAGAGCTCTGCTGGCCTGCTGGTACTGGCAAAGCTTCTGCTGCCGGCCCGCTGGCATGTTTCAATGCTGACCACCTCCAGATAAAAAAAAATTGGTTAAAACCCAGGAGCCCTGAACATTTTATAATCTGGAGCCACACGGCGGCTCCACACCGGGGCTGGGCTGTACATGTACTTCTCAGCCCTCCCCGGCATGTTCCTTTCCATGGGACACACCTGGCACGGCACAGCGGTGGCTGGGGCCGACGATGCAGAGCTTTGCCAGCATTTAAACATGAGAGTGCTGTGGCACCAGTGGCTGCCTCATCACCATTGTAAAAGTGCTGCCAATGGCATGCTGGCAGAGCAGCATCCTGGTGCTGGGGGAGAGGTGCTGAGGGCATGCTGCATCCTCCAGGAATTTTGCAGGCTCCAGGATGCAAGCAGGAATTTGAAGTTGGATTTTTTAGCTCAATGTCTGGAAAACGTTTGTGCACTTCAGGGTTGAGTTTACCTACAGTCCCCAGTGGCCTGGGAGGCAGGCGGGAGACCCATGGCAGCTTTGGAAGGGAAGGACAGCTGCATCTCCTTGGGAGGATCCCGGCTGCCCCTTCCCTCCCCCAGCAGTGCATCCCAGAGACTGACAAGGGTGGAAGAGCCTGGCTCCCATGGGCCCTGAGACTGCCCATGCTGGTGAAGTGGGGAAACAGCTACAATTCCTGGAGAATGCCTGGCTGCCATGGCTCCAGGGCTGTGTCCACACATTCCTTGGGAGCGTCTCCTGGCAACAACCCTTTCCACAGCACAAAGCCTCTTCCCCAGCACCAGGAGCTGGATGCTGCTTGACCACTGTACCATCGGCAACACTGTTACCATGGTGATGAGGCAGCCAACACTGATGCCCCGATGTTATGTTTAGATGCCAAGTGGTGTGCTTGGCACCTGATGTCTGGCTCCAGATAAAATAAAAAAGTGTTCAAACCCGTGAACCACTGGGGGTCAGGTGTTACTCCCAGTCTTGGCACAGCTGTGCAGTGTACTGGTGGTCTGTGTGGGCTAATTTGAATATTCATGACTGTCTACTTTGAATATTCATGCATGTCAGTTTGTGCAGGTGTGAATACCCCACGAAACGGACTCCCTCAATCATGGAAAAATCATACCACAAAGAACCGAATCCACAAATGAGGAACTATGAAGTAGAGAGGGTTGACTGTGTTTGTACGTGTGCACGCTCTGGGAATGCCTCATGCTTGTCCCTCCCTGGTAACATTGGGGTGATGGTAGTACCTCTAGATACTGGGCTAGAGGGGAATGCATTGGGAAAGGTACATTGCTACTGTCCTAGTGGCATCATCTGCCTGATTCACAGGAATTGGTGTATCTGTGGTGGATGTGCCAGAGGTGTGAACAGACTTCAGGGGGTGGAGAAGTCAGGCATCAGGTCCCATTGCATATAAGAAGGAAGAGTTTTAGACCAGGTTTGGGTCATCTCACCTACACATGAGTCAGTCCATGACATTTCCTCAGGGAGACAATGAAGTCTGGTATTTCACCCTTCTTTGTATCTGTTTCCAGTTTCTCTGAGAGAGTAGCCTGAGGGGAGAGCAGGGACCTGCACCATGAAAGGTACAGTCAGCCCCTGGTTTTCGCAGGTCCACAGGTCCAGGAAGGCGGCACAAAGCCAGTGAATTGCGAAGATAGCGAACTCATGGATATGCAGTTAAGCCCCAATCGTCACCCTGCCCCCCTCAGCTCCTGAGGCGTTGAGAGGGCAGGAAATCCCAGGACTGCCCTGAGCTCTGTTCCACCTTAGGAAAGTGAAGGAAATGCCTTTTGCCCCTTCCTGGCTGTGGAATCCTGGATTTTGCCCTGGCACTCCTTTTCCAAGCACAGAAACCCCATGGGAGCTGGCACTGCCCACTCAGCCATGTCTGTGCTGTGACTTGTCGGGGTTGCTGATTCTTGGTGTGTGTGTCTTTTAAACTCAATTCAAATATTTTCAGACATGGTGGAGGCACCATGCTGCTTCAACAAACCTAGGGCCCCCAAATTTGTGTGTCCACAGCACGTCACCAGCAGCCTGCAGAGCCCCTGGGACAGGCAGGCAGAGAGGCTATCTCCCTGCCTCCCACCAGGACTGGCTGCATGAGTGCAAACCAGTAGTGGCTGCAGATGAGCCAGGCGAAGATGCTGATGGTGTAGTGCCTGCTCTTGGGGCTCTCTATGCCAACCAGCCTATGGAGGGACCCTGCCATGGTCACACTGTACCACCACCAGGCATCAGCAAGCACCAAAGTGTTTGTGGCTCCAACAAGCACAGTGCTGCAAGGCAGTTTGAGACAGCACTGCCTCGCTACTGTTGCCTCAGTAGGCACAGGACCAGGCTGTTCTGTAGCCCACCCCAGCACTTGAAGCATTCTTGGTTCACCATCACATGTGCCACCCACACCATCTGTACCATCTGCCCAAGAGCTCTGTCTGATGCCCCTGCCCAATGCGCGTGCCTCAGCTTCTTTCTCCCCTTCTCTATCCTCTCCTTTCCCCTCCCCACACCTCCTCCCCTCGCCTGCCCCCCACATCCCAGAGGACAACCCCCCTCTCTGTCCAGCCTCTTACACCCCCTCCACAGTATCAATTGTTTTAAGTGTTTCTGACATGGCCACAGACATCTCCTGTATTAAAAACAAAGTATGTAGTGCTACCTTGAGGGAGCTTTAATTGGAGTGCCCACTCCCTCTCACTGCTGCAGCAACCCTGGGAGTCCCCACTTCTGCTGCCCCCCTGCATGCCCACAAGAATCAGCTCAGAACAAAAGGAGCGTGGGTGTGGGCGAGGGGGCAGTGGTGGCTGGGAATCCACTCAAGCCAAGCCAAGCGCCAGAGAAGGAGCCCAGCCACAGTTGAGCCCAGTTGGGATGATGTTTCATATGAGGCAGACTGAACTGTCCAGCCTTGTGCCTCTTCCTTTTGCAAGCGAGCTCAGACACTGTCTCTGCTTGCAAATGCCAGCACAGCGGCCCTTACAAAGTACGCACCACTGCAGAGTCCTGGCACGGCTGTCAAAGGCCGCACTGGCCCTCCCGGCTCACAGCTTATTTACATATCCATGACCTGCACCACCGCTGGGTATCAGCAAGCACTGGAGGGTTTGTGGCTCCAACAAGCACAGTGCGGCTCAGCAAGGTGGTCTGAGACAGCGCTGCCTCAGCAACAGGACCGGGTTGCTCTGTAGCGAGCCCCGGTGCTCAGAGCAATCCCAGGACAGCGGCACGAGTCTGAGCATTGAGCACAGCCTTTGAAATCCCACTTTAAATGTATGGGTTGCAGCAGCGCACATAAAGAAA
>WEKX01012903.1:23986-34942 GCA_013390025.1 Pitta sordida
CAATTTAAGAGACAAAGAAGAAATGTTTTGTATAGTTATTACTGTGTTATCCCCAAATAATTGTATTGTGTTATTATTATTGTCATTATTACTGTTATTATTACTGTGTTATCCCCAAATACTGATGTAATGTTACAGCAAAATAAGTGATACTGTGCTTTTGTGAGAACATAGAAGCAGTACCCCAGTCTGCGTAGAATTTCTTTCTTCTTACTCTCGGGAAATTAGGTAGTAAACTTCCTCCTTAGTTTTTTTCATTGCTAAAAGTAACCGAAGAGTTCTACTTATTCAACAGGTTTAGCTTTGCCTGCCACTTTGTCTATCTTCTACTTTGTGCAGCCCTTCAGATCTCTGAGTTATAAAGCCGCACAGTGATTTAGGAAAGCAGACATCTGATAGAAAAACATGAAAGCATAACATGGAATACCAGACAAAGAGATTGTCAAATGAAAAAGCTGTGTTCTCCTAGCTTTTAGATTAAGAAGAAAACATCATGGCAACAAATTAAGAGATGATATTTATATGGCATATAGTGTTTCATTACCTCCTTTATTTTGTATTTCTGGGTTTTATCCCCGGACAAAACCAAAGCTGTCTTGCTAAATATACTGTTAATTAAAAGATGCTTCCTTGCTCCAGCAAAATCACCCACAACATGAAATTAATTCTTCTCATATATCTGCAGATTATGATTTTACTACAGAGACAATTCCTTTAAAGGAAAGGTTGTCATTACTTTTAATGGACGTATTTCCTACATTAGGACTTTGGGAGCAAGCCCCGTAATGGTGGTTTGTGCCTTCCTGGCTTTAAGCAGTACACTGCAATTGCCACAGCAGGAGAAGAAGTGGAACTGTCAATTGGTCTGCCAATTGTATATTGTCAATTGTATATCCACTGAATAATAATTTCTAGAACACAAACAGATAATGTAAAACAGAATTAAATACTCAACAACTTAGGTCAAATATAGGAATAATTTATTCCCTAGATACTCTACGCAAGACGCTTTTCCTAGATAGACAAGAACACTGCATCTTCTGCAGCAGATGTTTAGGAAACTTTTCCTGGAAACCTGTTTTACCATAAGTCATTGTCTACAGACAGTCTGTGTCATTAATGAAATGCGTGTATTTGTCATGAGAATAAAATTACTGCCCTCCACTGCAAGAAACACAGCTTTCTATGCCAGAGAAGCCCAAATCAGCAGTCTGAGCTGCTAGAATCAAGCTGCATACATGCAAACATGTCAATGAAAGTGTCCCTTGCTTTTCTCTACTAGTACAGAATGCAATTTCTATTTACAGCCTTGGGGAACCACACAGTACTTCTTTTCCCAGCAGTCACAAAGATCTTTCCAGGAACATAGTTTAAGGCAGAGCTACATTTTAAAAAGTCCCTGAGATTAGCTTAGTTGGTTAGACCCTGGTCCTAGTGATGCCAATGCTTGTGGGTTCAATCCCTGTGGGGCCATTCACTTAACTTGATGATCCTTGATCCTTCCAAGTCTGAATATTCTGTGTAAAGTCCCTGGAATCTGCCTGAAGTGCTGGGGTCAAATTTCATTCCTACACCTTTATGTGGAGAAAAAAATTCACAATGTAGGGAATATCCTTTTTCCTACGCCATTAAAATAGCCTGCTGATGCTAAAGAAAAGGGTTGTCTCCGTATATTTCTAGTGTTTGGTAATTTCTTTTTCTATTATCCCCAATGAGAAGGCATTGATGAAAACCAGTCAGGAAATGGAAAAAGGAAAAAAAATCAACATATATTTCCACAAATGCTCGATGTATTTTGATAGCAGACCGTATTTGTTTACCCCTATGGTTAGTGATCTTTAAATATGGTTCTTCCATTCCTAGAAAAATGCCTGGAATATGTGTGACATGAGTAAGCAAATGAAACTCAGTCTAACAGCTGTGATTAAGGAACTTCATACCCCAAAATATCAGGTATGAGAACAGGAGACTCTTGAATGGGTAGACATTTTGAGGGGGAAAAACAGTGTTGTGAGCATGAGCCTGAATCTCACTTAGCCCCAGGCAACTGGTTTTTTTATCAAATGCACAGCAGTATGCACTATCAAAAACCTAATGCACACTGTAATTTACTTGTATGACTTCTAAGCATATTACTGAAACTGTTTTCCTCCAGCATTGTAGAAATGGGGACAATGGTCACATATGAGGCTAAACCATTATCAATGATTTGATGCCTTTTAGAAGTCAGATATATTATACTGATCTTTCATTTCAATCCACCATGAGTTGGACATTCCATAAGAGACACAGACATAAGCTAATAAGACATAGGGGCACATATGGATATGGTTCACTGTGGAGAAACAGTTGATCTGTCTCAGAAGAAATATTTAGGTTTCACTTCTAAACTTGTCAGTTTGGCAAAACTCCTCTCTTGTAATAAGTATAATGACCTTGAACTTATTTTTTTGTTGTTCGTTTTTTTTTTTAATTCCTTGCTACATTCCCAGAACCTCCCTCCTTCTCTTTCTTCCCTTATAAAGCCAAGAAGCTCTGGTTGTATGGTTTTAACATCCACTAGCTCAGCCAGTTGCTCCTTGTGTTCTTTACACCTGCTTTCAAAGCAACATGACCCTTGAGCATGCAGGAACGAAAAGCAGTAACGGAAGGGGAGGCGGCCTGCTGCACAAAAAGAAATTAATTCATTTCCACTGAAGGGTGTATTTATAAATAGCCTATAAGAGACATGTGCAGAGGGTCAAGGGCTTTTGAGGTGCAAAATAACAAGCAACAGGGAAATAAAGAGCATGAGATAAGTGCTAAAAGTTGTAAGTTGGAACATGCAAGAGTAGACAAAAGTAGAGGTAGAGAGAAATACAGACATGGTGGAATCTCTCTTTGGGAGATAAGAGTCAGTAAATCAGGTCGTCAATATTTGCAGGAGCTCTGCATTATCTAAAGCTGTCCATAACCCTAAATTAGGCACCCTACACATAAATAACTCTTGAAGGCTGAGAAGGATTAGGCTGAATGAATAGGTAATGTATGTAACGTAACAGAGAGAGCTAAGATATCTCTTCTTCCTCTCCTGTCCTTCTTCCCTTGTATAGAAGGAAGACTAATTTGGTAGGGCAATCACAGAAAAAAGAATTTTTTTCCCTCCAAGATATTCTGAATTGGCTTGTGGGATTAACTGCACATCATATTACTAGGGCAAATGCTTTCTTTAATGAACCATACATAAATAGACAATAGCATCTGCTTCTGCTCTGTTTATGCTAAACACTATAATCTTTATGCTGCAAGGCATGAAATGGTTGTTCATTCTTACTCCGTCTCCTTTAAAGGAGTTACTCCATTAAATGTCTATTGCAATTTTTAGACTTTTATGAGGTTTATCATTCATTTTTCATAGTGGAGTCAGAAACATTAAATACAGTAATACCTCACCCTTTGTGAGGAATGGGTCTTGTCAGGGTCTCACAAACTGTCTAATTTGCAAATACGAGTGGGTCGTTAATATGCATACAGGCCATGCCCATCGCTCCACTCCCGGCCAATCAGGAGCACTGGGGAGCGTTTTCCGCTCCTCCCCACGGGCTCTCACAGCACAGGGGAGCAAAGGGAAGTGTTTCTGAGCCCTCTCTGCCTGGGGAGACCCCTGGAGAATTCCCGGGCTTCTCTTCGGCCATGCTGCTGCTTCCGCAGTCACTGCTGGGCTGCTGCCGCCACTCATGCTTGCACTGCCTCCACAGTGGGGAAGCTCATCTGCTGCAGTGGGGAAGGGGTGTCCCAGGGCTTTGGTCGGTGTCTTGGAGCCTGGGAAACCTTAACTTGTGGGCACATCCCACTGCTGACCCGACCCAGCACACAGCACTTGCCCCACCGCTGCCGCAGCCAGCCCAGCCTCACTTTCATGGGGCACTTTCCCTGGGTCTCCATCATCACAGGGTGCACTGGGCATGCAGTCCCTGGGCACAGACTGCATTGCCTTCCCCGCCTATAGCAATGGAAACAGTAATGCGCCCAGCAGGGGTCAGTCCCCCGGCTGGGCTTAGAGTANCAGTCCCCCGGCTGGTCTTAGAGTAACAGGGGACAGTGTGGCCTGTGGCAGTAGTGTGCTGGGTCTCACTGGTTGCCTGGGTCATATCACGGCGTGACCCTTCCACTGTATGAACCAGGCATGGAGACACACAGGAATGGGGCATGGCACCGCGGGACCATAAACACCATGGGAATGAGAGGCACCGCATGCCCTCCCTGCAGGGCCGGGCCAGTCCCGCCCNGCATGGTCATGGCTCCGCCGCTATCCTTCACCTCTGGCACAGCTGCCGTGGCAACTAATACACAGCAATGAAGTGCCAAAACAGCGCCAGGGGGCTGTGNCAAAGCAGAGGCATTACTGTACTCCTATTACTATTAAAAACTGCTATTTCTCTGAAAGAATTAATACGCAAAATAGTTTAGTTTATAAATATGAGTCCTACAATGACTAAAACAAAATAGACAGTTAACTGCAGAATTTTTTCATGAGATGTTTTAAATTATAACCTTTAAATGATCAGCTCAAGAACAGACTGGACAAATCAATGAGTGAGAAATTATGTTATTAAACACAAATATAACTGTATCTGCATCACAAAGTCCCTGGGACGCAGGTTATGGAAGACTGGGAGAGCATTCTGAAGAAGTATCACAGATGCTAGCACTACATATTCATATTCTTATCCAATCAACTGCTTTTGGGTAGTGTTAGAGCAAGTTAAAGGGGTAAGATGAACAATTCTTAGGCTGTTCTTAACAATGTAATTCTACACTTTCAAGGAACACTTCTATTAAAAAGCCTACTACAAGTTCCTATGTTTGTAACAGTTGGCCCTTTTCCACTTCACACCCCCCATATTGTGGCTTCACATCTTAGTGGCATGATTTTTCAGCAATTAAGGAGGCCTCTTCTTGCAACTGCGTATGCGTGACCTGGCACGCATGAATNACCACATTTACATTCAATACAGGAATACCATTTCCCACTAAAACTGACCTGCTTCTGGGTGTTCTACAGTTGCTTCAGGAGTCCAAGGCCCAGCTTTTACATAGCCCCTCTTTTCAAGAGCAAAGACAAATCCTCCGTCGCCAATCACAATTTCGCCAGCATCCAAGCGCTCTAGAATACCCTGAAGAAAGCAGGAAGAAAAATTAATAATTACAGTGCTTCAACTTTGTGGCCTTCTTTTGTCTTTGTTGCCATTTTCTGTATTTGCAAAGTACATAAGTATTTCTGGGCTACCAGAAAAACTTTTGCTATAATAGTACAAAGTAATAAATTTCCTTTTGAAATTCTCTCCAAAGAATAATATATGTGCTCTGTTGCAGCATAAGGCTCTAATATTTACAGATGTATTATGTAAGGCTTTTCTTTACTCAGTTGTATTGCATTTCAGAGATACAGTGTCCAGAACTGGAAGTCAGCGGTCCAATTCCATTCCTGTTAAAGCAAAACACCATCTCAAATTCTCCTGTAAAACACGTGTGAAACTTCTTAAAATGAAACATTAGTATCACTAACCCCTTTATTACCTCATTTGCTTTTTAGCTATGAATACCACCTTGACAGAGCCTTACCACAAGTAAATTGTGACACCAGATGACATAACAGGCATCACAGAACAGTAAGTATGGAACACTTTCCTACCAGACAAGACACATATCAAAAAGCTGCAGTTTCTGACAGGCTTTTTACAGGCCCAGGTTTGCTTGCCTAGATTTACAAAACTAAAGAAAATTTTGTTTGTTTTGCACAAATGTTTTAAGAGGCCAAATTGGAAATCTTACAGCAGGCTGTGATTATCCTTGTTTCTGCCTTCAACTCCATGCTAATGAAAGGAAAGTGGCAATTATATTTTTTTTTTAAACTGAAAACCAGGTTGCACCTAAAATGTTTTTTTTTTTAATTCCTTTCATTGCTTCATTGGCTTGTTTGAAATCTCTAAAAAGTACATTGCTGTTAGCATAGGATTAATTTCTGCTATATTTGATTGCAACCATAATTCTATTTATTTATTTATTTATCTATTGATTTATTCTATTTATTTATTTTTTCTATTTATTTTAAAAAGTGCATGAATGAAGACTGCATATACAAAGGTAGTGGGTACAGGAAAAGAATATATCAAAGGTAAGACTTGCTCCATACTTTTCTTGATGGCATGCTGGCATTTCAAGAGGAATTTGGGGGAACAGGAAAAAGAAAAACCTTACGGACATAGAGTCACGTTATTTTTAAGCTGAATGGAAGGCTTTCTTACCAAGTAGCCTTCAGTGTTTAGTAGATTATCTTTTTTGATAATTTCTCCTTCATTAATGTAGTTACCTCACGCCATACATCCAGCAAAGACAAACATGACATCTCAACCCTGCCCTTTAGGCAGGCCTTTCCAACAAGGAGGAGCACTGTGCCAATTGTGCCAGTGTCAGTACCAACAAGAGCAGTGTAAGGCTCCTTGGAGGCTGCCAGGCCTGGCTGAGAGGGTCACCACTTTTGGCTCAGGCAGCAACATGGCAGGATTTCTCTGCACGGTGCTGCTGTGCAGAGACTGGATACGTGTTGGCTTGGAATCTTCTGCATCAGATCCAATTGCACACAGACTTGTCAAAATAGTGACCCGATTAACTTTAAACCTTTAATAAAGTGTGCAAGTTTTTATCTTTATTTCAGCAGAACCAGGGCTAAACAATTTTAGTGTAAATGTCAAGAGACCTTCTAAAGATTATGCTTGCAATAAACTAAGTTGAAGTCGTAACAGAATGCCTCAGATGGGGGCTAGAGAAAGGCACCCAAGTGATCACTGGTTGAGTCCCTGCTTCTTCCGCCTGCCAAAGCATCTTTTGTAGATGGAGCTTGCTTCAGAAATTTAATATGCAAAGAACATGTGTGCAGAGGAAAAAAAAGTCTTGAACATTACAGATGCCTGTTGACACCCTATAGAGGTATTATGGATTTATCATTATATATGTATTTAAAGACGTTACAACATGTTTTTCCTTTTAACAAGTCACTTCTGGGATCTAACAGCAGTTTTCCTCACAGTTCCAGTTTTTTTTTAAACTGCATTTTAAAATAATCTCCACTTTTCACACATAGAAGCAAAATAAGCTATGTTTGAATAGACCATGGCATATTAGTATATGTATTACAATACATTAAGTTTAGCATCAGGGCATTGAATAGCAGCAGAGATAACTACAAAGCACAGAATACTTCATAAAAACCATCAGATCATATTGAATTAAAACAGACATAACTTTTTGGCAAACTTTATTACAGGTATATCTTCACACCATTTTTACTTTATATAAGCTGTAAAATACCATTGACTCAACAAGCATATAGAGAGCTGAATTTCAGCACCAACACTGTTTTGTTCTGCCTCAGGAACCTACAGCTGTGTGCTCATATCTAACCCAGATCAAAACTGTACTGTCAGGTGATCTGACAGTACAGAAATCTGGTGTTAAATTACAAGAAACAGTATGTGTAAAAAGCTAACCATGTCTTTTTTGAGCAATGTTTTGGCTCACTGTTTTGCTACTATGAATGAAGTTGCATCACATGGTCCATCTACTTTTGGAAAAAAGTGCAAATGTCTCTATGAATATATTCCCTTTAATATATGAATATATTACCTTTAAGAATGTAACAGGACCGTGTAAGCAAAAAGCCTGCTTGGTCTATCTATAGCCTACCCTTCCCTCAGTGGAGAGAAAAAACAATCTCAAAGCAACTATTCAGATCATAAATGAGCCACCAAGAGACATTCATACCTTATATGTAGAATTTAGGAATATTTCAATCTGCTAGCTGATGAAGTTAGGTGGTGTGGGTATATACTAAAATATAAAAAGCAGAATACATACCCGTCAACCTGCCTTTATAACCGAACTACCTGAAAGACCTACAGCTCATAGCCTTCATCCCATAATTTTCTGCTCTGTTACTCTCAGCTGACATTCAAGAAAAAAAAAAAAAAAAGTAGTAAAATCAGTTCTGAGTGAGATGTGGCCTATTTATGGCAATAGTGTCCTTCCAAATAAAAGGCATACATGTGATTCTGTCAACCTTCCCAAGCAGCAGTGCTACTAGTACATATGTCAGAGAGCTTGATGTAGAAGCTCATAGCTTTGCCTTAGTGGCTTGAATGGCTGGTGTCTGGATGGCTTTTTATATTGGCTTATTTGTCCCCGCCTCCCATGAAGAAGACCAGGGGTTCGATTCCTGCCAGGGAGGCAGTGGTGCCGTTTAAGAGTTGGACTCAATGATCTTGTGGATCCAACTCAGAATATTCTGTGATTTCTTTGGCTAAATGAGCGACCAAAAGGCATGGATACATTGGGGTCTGGGTTGATATTAGAAATATTGTTGATATCCAGTCATATAAATCAACAGAAGAGCAATTTTTTGCTTTTTAATAGAGCAAGCAGGATGTCAGAGATAGAAATTCAATACAATGATAATTTATCCTTAAAATATTTACCATTTTAATCTGAAGTGTGTTTAGAGCCCTGCCTAATTTGCGTATCAATTAATATTAAGCAAAATGGTTTTGAACTCCGGGGCCCTCAGTCTAAGTGCTCAGAGAAACAAAAATTCTGGATGCTGTTACAGAGTTAATTCAATCTAATCTATCTCAACGATGTCCAAATGTCTTTAAGGGCTCGATGCTGAACAGGTACAGATATTTTTATGGCTTCATTTTATGTTTTCACAAGATCACCTTACCTGCAGAGGTATCGAGTACCTTACTGGGAGGTTAACGGGCGCGGTTCGCAGGACGCGCCACTCGAGCGGCAGCAGCTGCCCTGGGGAGGCTGCGGGCACGACCCGCGGCGGCGGGAGAGGCGACCGGGATATCTGCCCCGAGCCGCTGCCCAGCTCCCGGTGACGGGCTGTTCCCCCGCACCGCCCGGTCCCGCCAGGGCAGCGCCTGCACGGNGCCCAGGGGCGGTGAGTGCGGGCCGGGCCGGGCCGGTCTGGGCGGAGGGGCGAGGGCAGAGGGGCCTCCCAGTGTTACTGCTGCTGTCAGGGGTACGCGGGGAAGGCAGTGAGAGGGGCCGGCTCCAGCCGCTCCACCAGCGGCCGGACGGGTCAGCCGAGGGTAGGAGGTGCGTCTCTCAGTTCCTCGCGTTGCTGCGCCAAAGCCTAAACCAACCCGGGATGCGTTGCTGACCTGATAAAGGGAGATCCCTCCAGTTGCCTTCGAGACCATACAAACGAGCAAATAATGACAGGTTTTAAGGTCAAACATCTGCGGGGACTGTGTAGTTCACTGGGAAGGTGTACCCCCTATTCTTGCCGGGCTCCCGGGCAAAGTTTTGAAAAAAGTTGAAAGTCAGGTGAGGAAATCTCAGATCCACAGCATAAAAGAAGCATGACAAAAGCTTCTGTGCTTGACCTTGATTAACCTATGCCTCAAATTAAGTAGAGGGGCTGGTGTACATCTCTCACATCTGGCTGTTAAGCAGCTTACTGTTAACTTGCAAAAATTAATATGTAGTCACAAAATAGAACATGTGCAAGGATGTGGTGCACTGAATACAGAAAACCTGTGGTGTCCTGTGCTCCCATTTATTCATTACCACCTAGTGAATAAACTGCATATTCCTCGTGCAATTACATTTAAAATGTCATAAGACCTCCATTCATAATACATAAAACCAGTGGGTTTGGTTTCTGAGTGGAAGACAGTTGAAAGACTAGTTACACGTTTGAAAGTCTGTTGCCAGAGAAGTTGCAAATGTACAAGGAGAGGAGGGATAAAATTGAGTATTGATTAACTGTCCTAATGGAAAAGATACTGTAGTGTCACAGTAGGCTGTACTGATACTGTGCTAATATGTTCTGCCTTGTATCACATCCAAAAAAATGACTTTGTAAAAAGCTGTGATAAATTTCTACATGTATCTTGCTGCTTGGGTGGGTGAGGCAGTAGAGAAAGGAGGATCAGATGACTTGGAGCAGAATGGAACTGCCTATGGTAGCAGTTCTGGTTTGTGCTGGCCTTATGTAGTTGTGAAGATAGAGTGTGGTGGAGTAGCAGGTGTGACCCATGGACAGAAACCTGTTTCTGTAATGTTTTATCTTCAGCAAAGTAGAACATGACAAAGTAGATAGAAAAGAAAATAAATACCAACCTTCATTGTTCATGAACACGTACACTGTTGTATTCTACTGACACTGACTTTAGACATTTACTAAGGAGCCTTACTAAGCAGACATTTTTAAAAGACTTTTTGTTGCATATACTGTAGTTCTTTTGAGAAGTTAGGTGTAGACACTGTCATTTTGGGGTCAGTTTGTTTTTAGAAATAGGATCTACATGTAAGGTAAATATTGGGCAAATAAGTTTTAAAGCTGCAAGTGGAACCAAGCTTCCACTTGGTTTTTATATTGCTACTGTTTACATGTATGACCATTTAAGAGCATTTACTTTATAAGAAGATACAAGTGAACAGGTTAGTTTCAAAGTTAGGTTTGCAAACTCCCAAGCAGATGCCAAGTTTCATTATCATTGATGCAGTAAACAAAAGAGAGGGAAAATTGCCTTTTTGTAACTGTCTGTTTATTTGTTTGTTTTCTTCAGGAAAGAAACCTCATCTCCTTCCTTGGGGAAAGACAGAGCAGACACAGTAATCATTGGAGGTGGTTGTGTTGGTGTGAGTCTAGCCTATCACATGGCTAAAGCTGGCCTGAAGGATGTTGTTCTGTTAGAAAAATCTGAGCTTACTGCAGGATCTACCTGGCATGCAGTAAGACATGTTTTCCTAATCTCTCAAATTACATGTCTCAAATTACATGTGCAGTGTATATATTGTGTATATGACAGTGTGGAGGTGGTGTTACTGTTTTATTCTCAGCTTTCTTTTCTGCTACTGCTGACATTACATCAAGTCTTGGAGGAGCAAAGGTCACAACTGTAC
>WEKX01012903.1:39225-50076 GCA_013390025.1 Pitta sordida
TCCCCAGTTTAAGAAGGATGTTGAACTGCTTCAGAGGGTCTAGAGAAGGGCAACAAGGATGATGAAAGGACTGGAGAACAAGCCCTATGGGGAGCAACTGTGAGAGCTGGAATTGTTCAGCCTGAAAAGTCTCAGAGGCGACCACACTGATGTCTGCAACTACCTGAGGGGAGGTTGCAGTCGAGTGGGTGTGAATCTCTTCTCTCAGGCTGACACCAGAACAAGAAGACGTGGCTTTAAGCTACGCCAGGGGAGGTTTAGACTGGATGTTAGGAAGAAGTTTTTCACAGAGAGAGTGATCTCTTATTGGAATGGTCTGCCCAGGGAGGTGGTGGAGTCACCAGCCCTGGAGGTGTTTGAGAGGACTCGATGAGGAGCTTAGTGACATGGTCTAGATGTTGGGTGGCTTGGATGGATGGATGGATGGAGCATGGTGCCCATGATTCCACGCTTGTGGGTCTGGGATTTGGACTAGATGATCCTGTGGGTCCCTTCCAACTTGGAATAACCTGTGAAAACTGTGAAAATAAATGTATTCACAACAACGTAAGAAGCAGAAGTATCTAACGAGATAAAACCCACATTTAATCAAATATTTAGTCTTTAGCCATGTCTAGTATGATGCTAATGATCCAGTATGATAATAAGAAAAGGACTAGCAATATTTTTCCCAGACTATTAATTTAGCCAAAGGGCTTTCTGAGTCCAACATGCTTCTTTGTCCTCAATGGGACGCTTACTAGATTCCATTCGTACAGTCTTGTCTGATCACTTTCTAAATGCAGATTGTTGAGGTAATGAACAGTACTAACCATACCTAGTGTCAAATTTATGAATAAAGTACAGACACAACTGAAAAATATAAGACTCACAAATGATTAATTTTACACACTTCTTCCTTGGGTTTTTCTGGCATTTCAGTGGTGTGGTACACTATGATATTGTATACAAACTAAGATATCAGAAAGACAAAATTGCCACAAATAAAGGTGGGAAAAGCTTTCAACACTGCAGCTGGCATCAAGACATACAATTAGTAATGTCAGACAGTAATGACACACTTTCTCTGAAGGTACTGAGTACCTGTCATGTCAGTGAGTATGAATTATGATTTTGTGATGGAAATGACACCTGAGTATAAGCCATTTACTAAAAACAATTTGAAGTTAACTTTCAGAAGAAAAAGATCTTACCTTAGATGTGAAACTGTCCCAATAAAGATAGGACAGAAGAGGCCATGGTTTAAAAAAAGGGGATATGTGATCTAATTCATTAAATATATGATATATTAATTATAGATAATTGTATGACTTCTTAGCCTAATTAAATCAGTTTGAATTAGAATATATCTTTAAAATCACTAAATCTTCCTTTTCTTTTGCGTGCATTTACAGATATTCCACTACCTTTAAAAGTTAAAGCCTCAAAATGTGTAGCAGAGAACTGAGTTGACAAGTCAAACCCAATAACATTTAATGTTTATGCATATTGGGCAACTTGGAGGGAAATTATCAAAACTCTACTGTATGTGTTACTTTTTACCTTCAAATTTCTAGATTTTCCTCAGAAAGTCATTGAACTCAAAGATGGCCTCCAGTGTCTAGCTCCCTTAAGGGAAGAAACTTTAATCTATGAATAAGCTCTCCTTTAGATAGAAATGCAGTGTGTATATGAAATGCACTATGTATATATATAAAAATCAGTGTAGTTACCTTGAACACCTAAGGTAATTTTATATTTCTGCTGTCTCACTTGAAGAAGGGTTTTAGTGAGTTGACAAATACAGGATGTACAAAGACATACTGTTAAGTAAGATATATTCTGCTTTCTTGAGTCGTAAATGACTGTAGTTATGAATGTCATTAGATTGATGCACCTGTCTCCATTATAGGCAGGTGAATAGTTTCCTTAAACATAGAAGAGGCTGTAGCGTCTTCTTGATATTTATGACTGTTACGTGAACTCAAAAGAGCTTGACAGCTTTCTAAAGTCAGACCTGGTAAAGAAGTGTATAAAATACATACAACAATTTCTTAAACTACTTCTGAAATGCAGCAATTGCTCTTTAGTTGTCAGATGAGGCAACTGCTGAGAATAGAAGAATATCAGCTTTAACTGCCCTGCTGTTCACACCCC
The DNA here is from genome assembly GCA_013390025.1 of Pitta sordida. Classification (NCBI taxonomy): domain Eukaryota; kingdom Metazoa; phylum Chordata; class Aves; order Passeriformes; family Pittidae; genus Pitta; species Pitta sordida. The sequence continues at coordinate 41,362 of WEKX01012903.1, forward strand.
AGAAATGTAATAATTCTTGCGAAGAGCTCTTTTTTCTGAAGGTTTGGTTTCTCTCCCATCTCCATTTGCAAGAAGGAAAAGATCCTACTACAGAACATTTAGAGTGAATAATTTGACTTAGTTGTCAGAAATCAAGTTCATGTGTCTCTTCCAAAAGATTTAAAACAGTCAACAGAATAACCAACTTAAGGAAGAAAGGAAACCATGGGAGAGAACAACTGCAGTAGTATCATGGCTTTGACATGAAAAGAAAAGACCTACAGAAAGACACCTGTGCAGAAAACAAAAATGCCATGAGTAGGGAAAGGATTTTATTTTTGTAGCAGTTGGCTCTATCCATGTGTTATTTTTCTTTATAGTATGTTGACATTTGGAAGCAAAGAAAGAAAACACCAGTTTCTAACAAATGTTGTTTTTCCTATTTCTTATTTAAGGCTGGTTTAACTACTTATTTTCATCCTGGAATAAACCTAAAGAAAATCCATGCTTACAGCATCAAACTTTATGAGAAGTTAGAAGAAGAGACTGGACAGGTAATCACCTTAGCCCTTAATGTATTAATTCAGAGCAGTACTAACTAGCAGTAATAGTCTTACAAAAAAGTTTGTAGTTGATAAAAGTGTGGAGTGGGAGTGTGTCCCTTTTTATTGAAATATCTTTTTCTGCATGCTTAATCACTTTGTATTTTAGATGGTTTCCCAGATTTCTCTACAGTTTAAGAAAATGATGTTCCTAGAATGTCTTGGGAGCTCAGCAGATTGTCTGTCTGCAACTTAAGCTTGACAGAAGAACTAAAATAGCATCAGAGATCTGGAATTAGTGGATTTATTATGATACATTCCTGCTTTAAACACGTCCACTTAAAAATTTATATGGTATGATGCTGGCTGTATTTGAGAAAGTGGGTGCAATTCTTCCTAATCCCTTTCTGACATGTGTTTTTATTTTGTGACTAAAGGAATGGATATGCAGAGAAACAGCAGAGTCATCTTTTTCATCTGGCATTACTCAGCCGTATAGATTTCACTTACTAAACCCATGCTTGTTTCAGACTGCAGCAGAAATTGCGTGATCTTCACTGTACTAGTCTACAAATTTTACAGGGTTTCTTTTAACGTTTTTCATATATAATAGGACATATATTTTTTGTATTTGTCATAAAATGTTTTTTCTTCTTTCTGCTACTCAGCTAGTTAAGTTGCCAGAGCAGATTATCATTGTGAGTTCCAGTAAGAGACTTACTCAGCCCTGTTGTTGTCCTGTGAGTTAACTTCGAAAAGGTGAAAAAAATAGTGTGTACTACAAAGTAAATGGTGTCTAGCTTTGTAAAGATGTTTATTTTATTAAGAAGACAAAATAGGCGAGTGGTTATTAGTTGTGTCAGTAAAGATGCTCAGTCAAGTATATTCTGCAGCATCTCGACAGAAAATTATGCAGATGATAGACTTTAATATAAACTTATAAACACTTATTTTTGAGACGTATCTGTTTCTATTTTTGAAGGGGTGTAAATGCGTATATAAAATATTAATCAAATCATAATAAAAATAAATGTATCATGACATTCAATAACTCTTTTGAAGATAGTATGCATTAACTTAGGAATTTAATTTTTTAACTTCTAGTAAAATTATTTTTCTCTAGGAGTTTATATCTAAGCCTGTTCCGTCAAGGGCCCCTAACTTACATTCTCTCAGTGATGCTGGTGGCAAAATTCCTACAGACTGCCCATAGCACAGGAACATGCATATATGACGATCAGTAAAGTTTCTTTCAGTAATTTGCTGTTTCTATTTGGTTTAGCCTGTGGGGTTTCATCAGCCTGGCAGTATCAGAATTGCTTCAACACCTACTAGGGTGGATGAATTCAAATACCAAATGACTCGTGCTGGTTGGCACCCAACAGAGCAGTACTTAATCGCACCTGAGAAAGTACAAGAGCTATTTCCCTTATTGAACATGGATAAGGTAAAGGAGCTGGTTTTATGGGGTGTATAAGATGTGTGAGGTCTGCTTTCTTTATACAAATTGTACGAGGAATTCTTGTTTTTCAATGAAAAAGGATGTATTATAGCCTAAAATCAAACTTGTATGTAGTGCATTTGAGTGCATAATGTATGTCAGTGTGCATACTATTAATTACTATTATAACATTAAAGCATTGCAGCCTATGGTTGCATGGGAGATCTGAGGAATTCTACTCCTTTGGACCATTATTAAGTTGGATAGTTCTGTGTAAGCTAGTATTATATGTTTGAGAATTTGTTTTGATTTGACTTCTTAAGGTTTACTATCTTCAAAAAAGAAAGTATCTTTTAAAAAATGAGCTAATTTTGATAAATTTTAATTTCTTTCATTTGGGGCATTTTACCTCCACTTAGGTGTTAGCTGGCCTGTATAACCCTGGAGATGGTCATATCGATCCATATTCTCTCACTATGGCCTTGGCTGCAGGAGCCAGAAAATACGGTGCCCAATTAAATTATCCTATCCAAGTAACTAATCTGAACTCCCGGTCAGATGGGACATGGGAAGTTGAGACTCCACTTGGAACAATTCGAGCAAAGAGAATTGTGAATACTGCAGGTAGGATTTAATGTTAGCATTTGTGAGATCTTCAGATTTACAAACTAGCTGACATAAAGCACCTATACGGAAATTATGGAATACACTTATAAACCAATATATGTTTTTGAACATTCACTTGGTTTGTGGTAAAATGTACTTTGCACATATTACTTTACACTACAGAGAAAATTTAGCTGTTATACGTATTTATTTCCCTTGAATTAAAGATACTTATTTATACTTTGTCTCCAGCATTTACTAATCAGATCACCTTGCTCTCTAGTAAGTTGGGTAGAAGAGAGGTTGTTGTCTGGAATCATAGCATAGTCTCAGTTGGAAGAGACCCAAAAGGATCATCAAGTCCAGCTCCTGGGCCTGCACAGGACACCCCAAGGGTCACACTGTGTGCCTGAGGGCATTGTCCAAAAGCTGTTAGGCTTGGTGCTGTGTCCACTTTGTGTAATTGAACCACACTCTGGTCTATCCAATATTGTCCTCTAAAATGTAACGAAAGACGCCTAGAAAGGAAGTCAGAATGTACAAATGAAGTAGAAATGTCTTCACTGTTTTTCAAAGAGACTGACAATTTGACATTGCCTATTTCAATATTGTCATTCTGTAAGATTTAACTCTGTCCATATATCCTTGAAACAGAAGAATTTTTTGCTGTCCTTTGAGTAGTATTTGAAGCATGCACTTGCTTAACCATGCATTTTTTCACATGTAAAAATTTCCAAGTCAAAGGAACTTGTATTTACATATATGACTTTCATTCTTTGTGTTGAAGAAGCCAAACTGATGTTTCTGCTTCAAAGAGGTTTTGGGCAAGGGTTTTTGAATTTGTGTTTGTCTTTCTAAGAAAGTGAATAGGACTTAAAGCCTGTATTCAGTCTAAACTTTACTTATTTTTGTGTTGTTTTATATGTATAGAAAAATAAATTATTGGTGATACTGTTGGCATGTCCTACATGAAACATACCTTTTGCTTCATAGTAGAAGACTTTCTCTTTTCAACTGTTTGAAAACTTGTTGAATATTTGCCATATAGATTAAAATTTCACTGATAGACACTCTGTCTGTCTCAAACTGAATCATACCTGCGTTTTTAGGGCATTAGTGCTTCATACATCCCATCACAGTGAATAATCAGGCACAAGGAGAAAGCCTCAAAGTCTCAAGTGGACTTTGTCATTCAGATGGGACAAGTTAATGAGAACAAGAATGTCTTTGTAATTTCTTTCTATTTCTAGTGCAAAGAAAAGAAAATGAAGACATTAAGTTAGGAAGGGACACTTCTTGTTAATGCGTAGAATAACCATGTTTAACAATTGGAATTATGAGTGAATTGGACTGGAAGTGGAATAGGCTGGGAAAGTGAAATGCATGGGAAAGATTCCTGGAGGTGTTTGGGGCCACTGTCAGCAAGTGAAACAGTTACATTCTAGAAGACTTGCTGAATAAGGAAGGTCAAACCTGGAGGGGATGGCAACAGTGGGGATGACACCAGGGAGAGGGATAGTGTAGCTAGATGAAGTATTGATATGTTTCCTTGATGAGTACGTGGAGCTAGGTACTAGTTTTTAAAAAAAAAACAACATATTTTTTTTAAATTATTAGGAATGATACTCAAGGAATGGTTATGTGTGAAACTGAGTGGAAAACTGAGGCTGCCTGAGCAGTCTAAGCATGAAAGACTGGTGGAGTAGCTGGGGAGAGGTAGGTGGGAGTAGACTGGAAGAAAGAGAAGGCAGCTGGGACAGAATTTGATAAACAAGGGAGACTGACTTGGACACAGCAGCAAAATAGCTGAAGAAAGATTTAAGTACGGGAATAAGAAGAGTGGAGTTTGAGATAGTGGAGAAGGTGAGCAGGTGTAAGACAAGCAGGGACAGTGAAGAGACATCGAGATAGACATTTGGAGAGAGTGGGGTAAAAGGGATGAACTCTCAGGGGATGAGCTTTCCTGGGTGAACTTTCTTTTGGCATCTGGGTTGTCGACAGCCATGCGTTGGATCATTCCAGGCTTTCAATAAAGAGTAACTGGAAAACCCATTGAGAAGTGCAGTTTCTCATCATATGACTTCCATACATAGATATTTACCTGCTGTTGCTATATGTCTCGTTCAAATAGCGAGGATCTGAGAAACTTCACCTAGAGGCTCTAAGCTTGCTCATGAGTATGACAGAATGACATTTTGGAGAGAAAGACAACTAGGAGAATTTAATGTGCTTTTTAGAAAGCAGACAACCACACACAAAGGGAAGGCAAATCAAAAGAATTTTATGTAGATCACAGAGTCAAACACTTGGACGATGAGAGGTGTCCAAGTTTGATTGCCTTTGGACCGTCAGTTCATGGCTTTCAGGCGTGAATTATGGGACAATATTCAGTTTAAAAATCATAAGCTGTCTTACAATAGAATCCATATGTCATTTGTTACACAGTGATATTGGTCTGGGAGTGAGTCAATATTATGAAATGGAAAGGCAGATTGTTTGGCAGTTACAACTTATTTAGTCCACAAACTTCTAAGCACTTATTATTCCTTACTATTGGCTCTGCAGTGTATGGATGAAGTATCAAAGATACAGTAATTTTCTTACTTTTTTGTAGTGTAGTTGTCTGTCTTATGTATCCAGCTGACATTAGGCAGAGGTTTTTGGCAAATGCTTTTCAAACTTCATTTGCAAAAATTGGAATGCACCCTTGTGAACTTCTCGTAAGTCTTTTTTATTATTTAATAAGTTATTAAATCAACAATATATTTACTTAATTCTCCTATATGATTAGCTGTTCAGCCAAAATGAATACTTGAAGCACATATTGCTTAACGTTCTGGCTAGTGATGTAAAATCAATACTGTATAACACGTGTCTCTTATGAACGTTTTCAGCCTTTTTGTCAGCCTTGCATCATTCCACTACAGATCATGACCACTATAATTCAGAGCTCATATTTTAGGCTCATGTTGCAGAGAAAAATACATCAGAAGGCTCTTTACATTCTCTCTTCCCCCCACCTCATTCCTCAGCTGACATCTGCTGAGGAACTGGAACAAACTAGTTTCAACCAATTTTTAGCTGTTCCTTATGTGCTATTTCCATTTGGGAGGAAAGCAGATGCCTAATAAATAATCCCGACATGAACTAACTGGTACTGAGCCTGCTGAAGTGATTTGCAGCCTATTTATAATAGAATGTTTGATTAAAGTCTGCAAAAATAGTGACTTTATATATACAGTGAGGGTGTATGTATATAAGCATATATTTTCAGACGTGTACGCACTATATACAATCATTTGTATATAAATAATGGAGGTGGGAAATTTTCTTTTGATTAAGCAAAAGAGAGTCAGATTGCATACTTTGGCAGATATTCTAAGTAATACCACCGCTAAATATTTCAGTGTCAGATGTTTGCAGTCTCTACAATTTAGTCTTCACAAATGTCTTAGAGATATAATGTATGCCTTCATTTATCTCTGTCATAGATAATAGACTTGATACCTGCTTCCAGTTAGAATTTTGTTTCAGGGAATATATTCTTCCTTTTGCTATTTTTGCAATACTTTTGCACATGGTTAAAAAACTTGAAGCAGAGAAACTGCAATATTTTTTCATTTAGTAAATGCCACCTGTTGTTATTCCAAGCAATTAAATACACACTCACCTTTTTTTTTAGAAGTACAATACTGAAGATTTTTCTTTAAGCAAACTTTTGTTCTTCTTTATGGGTCATTAGCTGACCTTACCTTAAAATATTTTTATTTGTAGGTATCGTGGAAATCCCCAAATCAAAAGAAATTCCCTGAAGATTTTTAGACTCCACGTAAATCCACATTTGTGTGTGTCATGTGTGATGAAGGAAACCCCTGCAGATGAGCTAGAAATGCAACTTCATTAGAATTTTTTCATCATTTTCTACATAAGGGAACACGTTTTGGTAGCCTTAAAGGATGTTTTGGATCATTCACTGTATACAACAGTGGCAGGATCATCCCTGAGCCAATTTAACTGACATAACAAATGCTCTGGCAGTGAGTCTGCTCCAGCTGGTGAGGTTGCCATTAAGAAGCAAAAGCCTTACCTATGATAATGGCAGAGCAACAGGTATTGGCTGGACAAGGGCTTTTAATTAAACAGATCTCTGGATGGTGATGCTGGATTTCTTGCTCCCTTGCTATAGCTGGCTGTCAGCAATTTCTGTGAGACACTACAGAAAACATTTTCCTTGGAAATTTGCATTTTTAAAAACCATGGATGTTAGACCATGGTTTGTAATACTAAGTAAGAGACTGACAGCCCTTTTGGCACAGGGGGTATGGCACAAAGGCAGCACAGCCGAATTCAACTTCCCTAATTGCCCTGGCTTTAAGCCTTGCCAGAGGTGAGAGGATGTATTCCCAAGTTCAAGCCAGCAAGTGGTGTGAGCCAGCTGCTCCCCACATGACATGGAGTCAAGCATGGTAACAAGGCTGGCCAAACCAGCAAGGGCTCTGTCCAACAGGGCACAGAAGAGAGAGCAAGGAAGGCCCTGGACCCACAGCTGGGGTCAGCCACAGTCCAGATCTCCTGACAAGCTTGTGGAGTTGAAGCACAGGATGATCCACAGTGATGAAGCCAGGCTGAGGCCAAGCCATGAATGTGATCACAGGTCAAGAACAGGCCTGGTGACAGTAACCAGGGTTGAATAGTGCCCAGTGATCAAAAGGAGGACGGTAGAGATGAGACTGAGCTGAGGTCAAGCAGAAAAGTAGTCCATGGATCAGGGTCTGAATCAATGTTTTCCATGGCCAGACACAGACATGGTTGTGACAGAGCTGTAAACAGGCGCACACCTGCAATCAAACCAGCTCAGACAGGTTCTGAAGGACCTAAACTGACCTGGAATACAACTCCTGTGCCATTGGGCAGTGATGTGGGTGGAAGTCCCAGGTGAGGCTGTTCAGGATCATTTATGCCTTTTGTTGCCCTCAAGGCCCTGAGAAACTTGATGAGTTCTTGGAGGGTATGGAATTGAAAAGAAAGGTGTGAATATGTGGTTAAGAAAAGTAAGCAGCAAAGAGGAAGAAAGATTGCATGTTAAAATGGGTAACATGAAATGTATGTCCAGAAGAAGGGGCAGCACTGTTTGACAGCAAATCTTGCTGGAGATAGTTTGTCATAAACAGTTTGGAGTCAGCTGGTTACACATGTACCATACTGGATTTTTTCCCTTCATTCGCATTCCTGGGACCTTGGCTCCCTGTCTAAGGTGTCAGGAGCATGAAGCTGAGGAATATCCTAAGCTTCGTAGAGATGCTGCCGTTCCAGTCAGGTGTACCTGTACGATTCCGAAGTCTGTTTTGTTCCAACCTCACAGCAGATGTAAGCCATGATGGACAGACCAAACGAGTAAATTTGGCAGTTAAGCGCCTTCCACTTCTTGACTTTGACACAAGTACCTCACTAAGTGAATGTGTTTTACCAGCTTAACCTTAGCAGAGAAGAATTAGGTCTTCTTTAACTTATGCCTCATAGTATACATGAGAGATCTTTTACCAGTTTCAGAGGCAGGAAAATTGTTGCTTGCACTTTCTGGTCACAGTTTGTATCAGAATTTCAAATTGAACAGCTGTGGGAGAGCACACTGGCTACTCACCAACAGGAACATCATAATGAATTGGTGATTGCTGTGTGAGAGACATAATTAATATGAGTCACATGATGCATGTGAGAAGGAAGAGAAACTCCAATTCTTGAGGTTTGCTGCCTGAAAGTACTGCCTTGCTTTACTGGAGTGTATGGACTTGACTACTGTCTGGAAAATCATCCTACTCATTTCGTTGATAATAAGAGGCTAGGTTAACACCTATGGTGTGAGTTAATTTATTCTGGTTTTTAAGTGTCTCTAACGCTGCTAGGAATACATTGCAGACTTACTTTACTGGAATAAACTGTGGGGTTTGTGGAATTGTTAATTTAAGCCTAATTTATGATTTACCAATTATATATTTTTAATATGTGTACACTATAAAAATATGTAGTATAATTAGGAAAAAGAACACAGAGTTATGGAAGTAAAAATATGCTGGATAATATGAAAACCAATGTGAAAATCAGAAAGGGGGGGGGGAAATCACACATAAAAGCAGAGTGTTTCCTGTA
>WEKX01012907.1:0-241001 GCA_013390025.1 Pitta sordida
CATCAACTTCAATATTGCTCTTAAACACTGTAAAACAAAAACCACAGAACAGTATTTTAACATCTGCCCGATCTGAGGTGTGTAATTTCAGTTCACTGTCAAGGACAAATTATAGAACTCTTACGAACAAACGTGCAACTCCTACATTTTCTGAAAAACTGTTGGTAGAAAACTAATATAAACAGATCTACTGAAAGAAATCCCAAACTCAACATTCTCATCCCAAACCTTCTTTTCTCTGCCCCGCACTGCCCAGTTTTATAGTAGCAGGAACTAACTGTGAATTTATGTTCCCAAAGATGCATTACCAGAACTACTCATTACAACTCAAGAACAGTGGTACAAAAATGGCAGCAATAAGCAGGAAAATCCTCCACTTTTCTGGCAAGAAAACCACAGAGATTTTTTTTTTCACTGAAAATGATGTAATAACCGTTCTTTCAGCAAACAAAAAGAAGTAGAAAACTGGGAATTACTAGAAGATACCAAGGACTCCGGGGAAAAAATGGAAATGGCATATGGAACTTGCTTTGTGAAACAGTTATGTATTATTTACTGTGTTCAAGCTGTGGCCCTTTAAAAACACATCTAAATAAAAAGGTACATCACAGCTTGTCCTGGAATGTAACAGTAAAAAAGAAAAACAAAAAGAGAAAATCCACAAAGAAGTTGCTTCATATTTCATTAAATGCCTTATGCCACAAACCAATATACTACATACATTAAGGCTAATAAAATTCATTAAAAATTCATTAAAATTCTAGCTCCAATCAAAACTCTGACTATATTCCACTACCTAAAATAGGAGATCTCAAGCAGAGCAGAATTCATACACTGAAAAGATTCACAGATTCACAGAATATTATGAGTTGGAAGGGACCCGATACATTAAACAAGTACAGTATTTCAGATGCACATTCTCCTATTGCTACTGTGAGGTTCTCAAAGTATCAGAAGGTCCAAATGTAGTCCCTGTTTTACAATGCTTTAATATTTATGAAACTAAAACACCCTTCCATATTAATTAACAAACTGTTTTGTCCTTCCAGAATACTCACTTCATCACTATTCCACCTGTTTGATACGACTGGACGCAGGCGTTTGACACACACCACCTCTCTCATGTCCTCATAGGATGGATCATTTGGCACCATGTCATAATATGGCAACTGATACTCCTCAACAATACCTGCAGATAATTGTGAAACATCAAGAACCATTAAAATAAATAAATCAACAGACCTACTCTGAGATTTCCTTAGCCAGGAGCAAAAATTAACTCAACTCTGTGCCAAGTCAAACCCACCACACTGTTTTACTGGAGTAAAAATCTGAAAATTTCACTAACAATCAGACATTTACCATAAAAGCTCCAATAGTATGATTATTAGCTTTAATAGCTACAATAATTCTTTGTAGCGCCTTTGATTTTCACTTCTTCCAATCTACTACATGCTACAGAGAAGCACAGAGCAAGCATAAGATGGAAGAAAATCTATAAGGATACAGGAGAAGAGTGAAAGAAAAGCCAGGATGCATCACAAAGATATGTGTCAGGAGAAAACTGAATGACACCAGAAATACAAGACAGAGTAATATCTTTTTCATTACATTTTTAGAAGTTTATTAACAGCGCAGGGGTGAAATACATTTGCATCCAATATTCCCCCACATCAGGCACTCTGCTTTTTGAGTAACAAAAAAGTCTGAGATGTTTAACTGCAACAATAAAAAGGTTTAGTTCAGTGATTTTCAAGCTGTTCTCTGAACAGACTGTTACTACTGCTTTTAAAGAACACAAGCCTCATGATACAGCAAGCTTGTTATGTCATTTCCTGGCAAAGCATTACTAAAGGTGAGGTAAGGGCCTGGTAGATTTTCAGCAGAGTATTTAGCAGGTTACCTCCTGTGACACAGCGCCGAGCCATCTCCCAAATGATCAGCCCAAAACTGTAGATGTCAGCCATGATGTATGGCTGGAAATGGTTTTTATTCAGGCTTTCATCTAGGACTTCTGGAGCCATGTAACGTTTTGTTCCCACTCTGGTATTCAAGGGAACATCAACTTCATTTGTGTCACTGCAGGAAAGTATCAGGAAGTTAGTGAACTGTGGACTACCACAAAACAAGGTATGAAATCCTGTCTGATGCAACCACTACACTGCTAAGCTCCTATTTACAAATTAAATTCTTTATTTCTCTCTCAATACTACATTTACAATACATTGTACTTCCCTGAAAAAGATGATAAGGATTAATATACTTGGTAACAACTCAGAAAATTATTTGCAAAGGCTTATGTTTTCTTTCAGGCTCAATTGGAACAAAAGGCAATGCCCTGGCTCCACAGAACTTAAGAGTGTAAAGAAAAAGAATTTAATAATCCCATTATAGTATTACTTCTTCAATTTCAACTCCCTTTACACTGCTCAAATTTTCTATGAAAAAATTTATAATGAAACTACATGACAGCAATTACTATAAAAGGCCAGTTTTTAATAACAAATTAAACAGTCCCCTCTTCCTTTCCTCTACAAATTTTATTTTCCATAAGAAGAGTATTTTCACTGTTCTCTTAACAACCCATTTTATTCATGATACCCTCCAGCTTGCAAAACCAACAATTTACTCTCAAAACATTAAAAAAAAGTTAAAGCATGCAACCAAATGATTCCATCCTCCTTTTAAGCTGGGTTTCTGGTCCATTAAAAAAAAAAAATTCAGTTTTCCCATTAGAGAGGATATGTTAATTTACCTGTTAAACTTGACTGCCAGACCCAAGTCTGCAATGCAGCAGGTTCCATTTTTCTTTATCAAGATGTTTTTACTCTTCAGGTCCCTGTGTGCAATAGCTGGCTTGCCTTGTGTCCCATAGATTTCCGTGTGCAGATGGCACAGACCACACGCAGCAGAATAGGCCAGTTTGAGGAGAGCCCTGTTGTCCAGCGTTGTGCACTTCAGAAAATCATACAATGATCCATTCTCATGATAATCTGTGATCAAGTAAAGCTGTGTCCAGGAGCCAGTGCCTTTAATATCTGCAGCTATGAAACCTATGAAACATATAAACAAAATTACTATTTATGTGCATATAATTTTTTTATGCAGCATATTCAGCAGTAACTCCTAAAGCTATATTGTTGTATCAGAAGGTATGTGTTCCCCTTATGAAAACTGGTAATGTAGAAGCTCTGATTCTAACTGTACCAATCCAACGGGTTACCATTCCAGTCTTCCAGCAAAGAGTTCGCAGACAAGTTTCCAACCAAGACCTGCAAGACTGTGCCCTTTCAATAGCATTTTCTTAGCACACATTAAGGGCATCCCATCTCAGACCCCTCAGCCCACCCTCTGACAATTCCTCCTCCCCCACCCTCACAAGGCACTGCTTCCTTACCAAGGATGTTCTCATGCCGCATTAAAACAGTTTGGTAAATCTCTGTTTCCCGGAACCAACTGGCTTCTTCCGTGGTGAAAAACACTTTGACTGCCACTTTTTCACCCCTCCATTTGCCCATCCACACTTCACCATAGCGTCCTTTTCCAACTTGCCTCACCATCTGGATTTGCTTGGCAATAGTGCGCTGAACCTAAGGAAGGTTTAAAAAAAAAAAAAAAGAAAGAAGAAGAATGAATAAGTATTTGCAGGTATTATATAGGACAATAAATCAAATTATGAACAACTATCACAAAATGGGACCTTAAAGATCATCTTGTTCCAACCCTCTGCTATGGGCAGGGACACCTGCCACTAGACCAGGTTGCTCAAAGCTCCATCCAAACCTGTTCTTGAACACTTCCAGGAATGGGACATCACAATTTCCCTAGGAAATCTGTTCCAGTGCCTCACCACCCTCATAGTGAAGACCTTCTTCCTAATATCCAACCTAAACCTACTCTCTTTCAGTGTCAAGCCATTTCCTCTTGTCTTATCACAACATGCCCTGGTAAAAAGTCCCCCTGTGGCCTTCTTGTAGGTCCCTTTAGGTACTGAAGACTGCCATAAAGTCTCCCTGAAGACTTCCATCAGTCACTAAAAATCAAACATATTTTATTGGTCAGTGGACACTAAGAAATAAAGTCTCTGAGTTCACTTCGTTTGATACTTTGAATTAGTTGTTCCTTATGTTTTTATCTTAATGACTGTAGAATAAGTTTTCTATGAATTTTGCTGATGCCAAGAGATTTCATAACATAGCATCTGATTCTGCACTTCATTCTAGTTAATTATGTGAAGATGAGCTTTAAACATGTTCAATTCATACTGAAGTACAGTACTTTCATAGTAATTGCATATAAAACATTTACATTCTGTAGGGATAAACTGCTTTGTTCTAGGCATTAGGTTCAAAACCAAGCTTTGTATGTGATGGAGAGAAATTCAGAGAAGAAAAATCTTAGTGTATGATTTACCAACAAGGGTAGTCCTGATCCACTCCCAGAACTCTGTGACTGATCAATAAGGTCTTTTAATGACTCCCCAGCTGGAATAAATGCTTCATCTTGTTCCAGGTCACGATTATAGCAGTGCCTCTTTGCCATCGACTTACAGTAGTGCCTGCAAAAGTAACAGGAGTTAAACTGAACTCAAAACTTTTCAAAATATGTAACAAATTAATTTAGGAAAAGAGTTATTTAAATGCAGAAGTTTTCTTAAAAGAAAAAAATGAAAATCAGATTTTATCATGTGATTTTTTTTTTCCCCCCTGAAGTATACCATGGCCTTTTCCTAGTAAGAAGATGCTGTAATGCATGTACAGCACATCAGTTGATCACGAGTCAGGGGGAAAACCAGCATTTCAATACTCAGCTCACAGCCAGTGTTCCTTGCACAACATCCCTTGAGTTTGTTTTTAACGACCAGACTGGACCTTAAACCACGGCAGATGAGGCTGACATATGACTGCCAGAACAATGACCACCTCCAGCACAGGGTGACAGAAGCACCTGAATGAATTGCCAAAGCTCAGCTGGTCCATTACTTAATTTTGAAACACTGCTGACAAAGGGAAACCCCAGAAGTAGATGGAATTTAACCATGATGAAGTTATGCATAGCTTAGAAAACTGTACATACTTTGTAGCCAGGGGAAAGATCAAATTGACCTAAAGTCTCTGTCATGAACATTTTATTTTACCTAGCAGTGCAAACTGCTACCCACAGAAATGTGAAATTAAATTACAATCATTTCCAATCTACATATGAGTAACTGAGTACATTTACAAAATAATTGTTCTGTTTATACACGATTTGCAAAATTAAAAATGTTGCCAAGAAAAAGCAATTTCCTTACTTGTAACAAAAGCAGCTAAATAAGATGACCATGACAATTATGCAGACTGCCATAGAAATCAACACTGCCATCCAACGAATGCTGCCATCAAAAAATCCATCTATTTGACAAAAAAGAGAAAGGGGGAAAAAAAGGGAAAGTTTCCATAAGTCTATAAATTAAGCATATATTGTAAACAGTTTATTTAGGTATATTTTCATACATTGTGTATCAAGTTAAGTACTTATATGAGAAAAGCAGAGAATTTACTTTGGATGATTACCAAAAAAAAAACCAAAAAAAAGAGAAAGGATTTAGGTAATAAGTGATAGGTTGGACTCTATGATCTCTGTTGTCTTTTCCAACCTTACCAATTCTGTGATACAACTTGAGATTTTGGACTTGTTGGTGTAGTACAACTTGCCTAGCAATGAATGACTAGTGCATGAAAACAAACTACTTTCCCAGGGGACAACAGAAAGAAGAAATTTAGAGTAGAGATTAGCTAATGGCACAATACTTTTTTATTATTTATTCACAATGGCAAAAGCACAGCAGAAATTAAGAAAAACGTATTTTAAAGAGAACAGACTGAGGAAACAAAATAAAAACAGACCAAAAGATCACATGCAGATCAAGATACAAGCACACTGAGAAAGAGAATAAAAATACCAAGAGTGACTGATGAAGGAAAACATTAACTTGAAAGTGCCAGAAAAGGAAAACTGAAAATAGAGGATGAAGTGTAGTACAGAGCTTCATAAAAAAAAGTACTTAGCACAGAAAAAAGCAGATCTGTCCAATACTGTAATTACACTTTCCCTTTTTTTTAGCTGTTGATAAGGAAGAAACAAAATCTACACAGCACAGTGTAGCAGTGCTGTGTAGAGGAGTTGTTTACCTGTACTATCAAGGGGTGGTAATGTAGGTTGTAGATCCTGATTGCAGAAATCAGTCCGACAGCACTCGATCGTTCGACGCACTTGAGCTTTAGGTGAGTCCTGTTGAAGGAGAATTGAATAAACACATTGTGGAGCTAAAACAGGGACAGGTGATCATACAGCTACAACATAGCACAGACAGAAGTTATTTTATTAAAAAACCACATCAACCACATAATTTAATGTATGAGATCATTTTGCAGTGGCTGACAGGCAACAGATAATCTCTGAGTGCACACATTCAATGTTAATTTTTTTTTATATTTCATGGAGCTTTTTCTATGTGATGAACAGAAATAGATGGTTTCTACTTAAGCTGCTATTTCATAAATAGTAACATTTTTGAAGCTTAGTCAAACCTAGTTAACAATATGTTAAATAAATACTGCTCTAAAGATAAAAACCACAACACTCCAGAATTTTTTCTCTTTTAATCATCGTAGCAGCACTGTTTGCTTTAAAAACATATCCAGAACACCATATAAAAGATGGAGTGGCATGAAAATTCAAATTATTATAAAAACAAGAACACTTTCAGCAGGTCATGGTGGCAGCTCGGGTCTGATTTGCAGTAACACTAAACACTCACAGCAATAACTGAAGCTAACAGCACTTCCAAAATGCAGTGCTACTGCCAGCTTTGGTAAACAGAAACTCAGGTCCTAGGGATCTAAAATTTTAAAATTTAGTATTATGCAGAACAGTGGTAATATTGAGGTGGGCAGGGAGAATGGCTTGGTGAGCTCTGCTGCCAGCTCCCTCAGTACCCTCGGGTGAATCCCATGTGGCCCCACTTACAGCTGGTCACCAAATACTTCCTCCTGGATTGCAGGGGCTCTATTCTGGCTCCCCATCCCTGTCGACCAGCTCAGGAGGCTGGTGGCCCTGAGCATTAACTGTCTTACTGTTGATAACTGAGGCAAAGAAGGCATTAAGGACCTCATCCATTAACCTCATCCTTGATTACAAGGCTCCCCCCACTCCATTCAACAAAGGATGGAGATTTTCCTTGGTCCTCTTTTTGCAGCTGAGGTATTTATAAAAACACTTCTTTATTACCTTTCCCAGAGTTTCTCTTGCAGAGAACTTCAACAAGCTAAGATTCTATTCCAATCTTTGCTCAAACACCAGCAGAGCGTCCTTTTTGTCACTACTCACTCAGGACTGTTTGGTCTCATTCTTCTCAGTGGTAAATGGCAACATGCAAAGTTCTACAATTACAGTTGTAAACCACAGTAATTCAAACTGCTTATGGAGTTTCTCTACATAATCTCCATAGAGATCTTAAATTTAGTGGTATCTCTTTTTTTTTTACCTTGCACTGGAAGTCTGACCCTTCATACTTCATGCAGCCAGAAGCAAGTGTGGGTTCTCTGTGTTCATCCTCCTCAATGACAGCAAAGCAATACCCGTTAGTTCTGGAATAAACATGATATTTGTGCTTTACCAGCGTGTTTGTCACTTACCACACAGCATTAGTTAACCATGAACCCATCACAAATACTAGAATGAAACACCTGGAAAAAGTCTTCTTTAACACAGTGGCTACCATTCAGTTAGAGAACCCACAGGATTTTCAAATAGAACACTACAGGGATGTTTTCTCCCAAATATTCTGTCTCTCACTTCCTTACCTCTCCAAGACTGCTGATATCCAATCACAGATGCTCGGTTGTTTAGAAACAACTGAGGGGATACAAAAGCAGGTATCTAACTAATACAAAGGTCACTGACACAATTTAAGAGGTTAAAAAAAATTCACTGATGTCTGTTCTTGAAACTGCAATGATAAGCTCTCGAAGAGAAGTCCCAGTACATGAAAGATTGCTGTTTCAAGGTCTAAAGCTCAGCTGGCCTTTTCCCATACAAGCTCTCTCAAATATTCAGCCTTCAGGGCAAAACAAACAAACAAACCCCCAAACACACTTTCTAAAACTGACAGTAACAAATTAACTACATTCTTCCACAAAAAAAAAAAAAAAAGGGGGGGGGGCTTAAATTCCTCACTTTCTCTGTGTACATTAGAATAATGACCCTATACAGCCACTAGCTCAGACAAAAAACCTAATCAGGCCAATACTGCCGGCACACACTAGAGGGCAATAAAAAACAGTAAATAAACACCAAAGGACTTGAAAGACAAAACACAACAACATTTTCTTGGTGCAAAACTATGTTTGTAAGATACTACCTGTGTTTACACTTAAGAAGTGTTTATTCTACCTCCTTGGGTTCCATAAAAACTGCCTTATCTGCCAAGTGACAGCGTTAGACTCAAATTACTGTACTATGTGTACTAGGAAGGAAACAGAAGCACCTTAAACATGAACTGAAAACGAGGAGAAAAAAAATGAGGACATTTTATGACATCACAAAAACACCCTAAGCAAGCACATAATTAGTGCATGAGTCTGTTATGATTCTAATGCCTATCAAAGATAAAACTTCTCTCCTGCCCCTACATGTTCACAAGCTTTTCTTTTTTTCCCCGCCTCTCTTTCATAATCTATCACCAGTGAACATGTAATAAGAATGCTCAGTAAATGGCTCCGGTGACAACATTGCATTTTTGACTACTAGGTGAAAAAATAAGGAAACAGGTGGTCATATCAAAAGGCTTAGATTGGTCACTTAATAATCACCCAATTATAAAATACTGCAGGTTACTGAAAACCTCAGTCCTTCAAAGCAGTTGCTGGGGGTAAAATGCCTGGTTGCAAATGGCTCTAAGTTATGGTGGCAACAGTATTGTTTACATGGAGCTGTCCATGGGTTTTGGCACTTGGCTCTTCACAGAACCAGTGAGTGTTTAATCAGTTATGGTCAAATCACATGAGGGAACCTTGGTCAGCTCTCCAGAGGTGAAGTTTGCTCTCTCAAAAGCCAAAAGGAGCCTCTTCAAAGAGCCTCTCTACCCTCCAGGCAATACTTACATGCATGTGTTATTTATAGCATCATCTGGACAATGGCCTGAGCAGTAGCACTTCAGGAAAGGTAAGGTGTCCTCTGGAGCAAGTGTCACTCCATTTGCTTGTTTCTTTTGGTCAGAATTTGTCTTCATTCCTGTGCCATGAAGCATATCTAGATTTTGACCTGGGCATTAAAAAGAAAAATATTTTTGCATCTCTCTGATAACTGTTCAAGAGTTTTACAGGCAAAACATGACTACAGAATAATTATATTAATTACTAACTATACAAAACATAACAACTTCCTCTCCCAACATCATGGCAGAAACTTGAATTAATAATTTTATTCTAGCAATAGCTACATCAAACATTTTTAACCTTAACAGCTTATCTTCCAACTCTAATAAATACAAACAGAAAGGTATTTTCCCTTTTTAAGGCGGAGCAGAAAAGTCCTCATGTAACTGGCCAGAATTTCCTGAAGAAAGCCTCCCTTGTTCATGTGTTTAGAAAACCAAAATGCTGGCTGCTTGATAACCACAACAAGAATAATTTCATGCATGACTGAACGTACTTAATATGCAATTTTCTAATTTTCTGAACTGAAGTAATTTTTTATGGCTTCACAGTCTCATAGAAGAGCAGTAATAACTCCAGAATCTCGTGGGGTTCTTTTGATCTCTGTAGGGATTAGTACTTCAAAACACAGCTAAAGAAAATCTTGTTTGCAAATTAAATTTTGGTAAATGACATGAACATCCATACAAACGAGCTTTCACAGAATAGACATAGGGCTACATTTTGCTCCAAGCAGCCATCAGTTTCTCAACAGTCGGAGAGTTAAGCATCATTTGTTCTTGTTCATATTATTAAATATGAATGTGAATGTAGGCATTCAGAAGAAAACATCCACCTATTATCTTCTTAGTGATGAACATCCAGGAAAAAAAAAAAGTAGGAACATGATCTGCCTCATTTGGAGTATGCTTTGTGATCACTATATGACATGAGAACACCTTCACTCACCTCCTCCAGTTTTACCATACATAATTTTAAAACCAGAAAAATCTCTTTCTGTCCATCACCTAGGAGTATTGTTGGCTCTAATTCTCAAGGTATGAACCAAATACAGAGAGAAGAGTAGTGAACAAACTAAGTATTATCTTCACTGATTCAGTTTACAGAAAGTCTCTGTGTGAGGCTGTGCGCAAAATAAGACAACATCCAGTTAGGAACAACATTTTTATGCAGGTCTGGCATCTTTTAAAGCAATATTATTTTTTGTAAACTAACACTAAGGCCTGACTACAGGTAAACCAACCTTTTATACTAAAGCTGAGATGAAATGTGAAATACATTTTTCCTCTTCATTTATTATGATGAATAGCATTACAAGATTTATGAAGAGCACATATCCCCAAAAATCCAAAATAGGTAACTGTCTTTTCAAGGAACCAGCGTCTTTGTCTTTTGTATGGTTTTTATAGGCAAAGATTTTTATTCAAAGCAAGAAGAGACTACAATTTAAATGTTTTTGTAATGTGAAACAATATTCCACAGTATTCTGCTTTCATCTTACAGGTAATGCCTGAACATACAAAGAATGGGGGGGGGAATCACTTGACTCTGTAAAGATAACTCCTATTAGTCAGGAGTTTGAGCATTTAGAGACGGAAGAAAAAAAGGAAAATACTGAGAATGTTTGAGTTCACTTCAGAAAACAGTTTTTAATCACTTCCACCTCGATATTATCCCTAACCGTATCCTTTACTGCAGTTCTACAATTCATCCTCAGCACTTCAAGACAGATTAGTGTCCACCCTAAAGGTGCTGGGCATGGGGAAGGGAGTTGAATGTGCAAAGACATGGCTTCCTTTCACTGCCAAGAGGGCAGCTGAAGGGCCTGAATTACAGGATGCTTCAGTGCTGTTAATTAGACACGAGAGTTAACTAAGGATGGGCCTAAAGGGTTTGCTTCAAGAGCCACCCAACCTTCTTGCACCTTCTTGCTCTCATCACCTTCCCACGCTCAGAGCTCCACCTCTCAAACATGCTCAGAGCTCCACCTCTCAAACATGAACATTGCTGTATCTTCCTCCCGGGAGCAGGACACTGAAAGGGAGGATTATGTTTTAGGGATCTTGTGACCCTACACTACTTGATGATGTAATTAATGTCTGCCTTTCCATGACACATGCTGCTGTTCCTGTGCTGCACAGCTAAGAAATACACACATCTCGAAGGGGTCGGTGCCACGAATGAACAGCTTCAAAGGAAAACAAATCTGCACTAAATACAGCATCCAGAGACCTCGGGCTCAGCAAAGCTGCTTTCTCCACTAGTTCCTACCCTCCCCTTGTAAACTGCACAGGGCTGGGGGGGCAAAATAACACACATTAACAACAAATGAACTGTCACACACTGCAGGACTTGTTCAAGATCCTGCAATACTTGTAGCCTGTATATCCAGCCTTGTGAGAATGACACACACTTGAGGATATCATATACTTCTAAACATGCAAAGTGCCCTGTACTATTGTACCACATCTCAAAAACTTACAACATTCAATGAAATATCAGAGTGATGCTGAGCTGGAATATTCTCCTCACAAAAATACAGAGCAAGACAATGATGAGGAAAAAAAAAAAGGGGACAGGACTTCACGTTCCCACTTCACCAGTTGCTCTGCCCCATCATAAATACTGCATCAATTGTAGATCAGTAGGAGTGTGAACAACTGCTACAGATAGTCATTTAAATGTCATCCTTTCTGTTTAGAATTAAGCTTTAATTTAATAAAATAAATACAATTTTAAAAAAGTTAATAATAAAGTTGTTAAAATAGGACAATGCCTGCCAAGGAATCATATCCAGCTCTTGATCAAAAATATAAATTATTCAAAGCACTACTTTTTCCAATCACAGAAAATAAGTTAGAACATAAAATGTACTTCAGAGAAGCACAGGATATTAAAAATCCCACTAGGTTAGAAATTTAAGTCTACTTGAAAGAATTGTTGCAAATTAACAGGGATAAATCTTTCAAAGGTAACGTGTGTGACACTGAGGTGTTACTAACCATTAAAAACTGAGCTAAGCTGGTTGCAACTCAATGCCAAGATACATAATTTCATTAAGTCTTCTGATCTAAGAAAAGATTTCACAGAACCACAGAATTAACCAGGCTGGAAGAGACCTTTAAGTCCAACTTATGACCTATCACCATCTCACCAACTAAACCATGGCACCAAGTACCACATCCAGTCTCTTTTTAAACACTTCCAGGGACAGCGACTCCACCACCTCCCTGGGCACCCCATTCCAATGCCAGTTACTCTTTGTGTGAAGAATTTTTTCCTAATGTCTATCCCAACCTTCCCCTGGCGCAGCTTAAGACTGTGTCCTCTCGTTCTGTCACTGGTCACCAAAGCTCCCCCCAACCTTATTAAGAAATTCAGAGATAGCAATAAGTGAAAGAAGACAAATACAAAAGCCAAATTGTGCCTACAATTTACTCCTTAACTGTATCCCCTTCCTCCACAAATACAGTTGCAGTGTGGCCTACAGCAGTCAAGTTGTTTGATGGTTTTCTGAATTCATAATGTAGATGTTGCCCATAAAAACATTTCTATTCCAGAGTGCATTATCCTTTAAAGGGATTTATCCTAGCAGAACTACAGTATTAGTGGCATTTTTTGTAGCTATTCTGAACTATGCTTGCAAATTCCAAGAAATTTCATACATATTTAAATGAGAAGAATCTTTGTCAGAAGAACACCTTCTTCACCTACCAAAACCGTTAATGTTAGATATGCTTTCCTTACGAAAAAAGACACATACCTTGAAATTTTCATGTGGTAGTTTTAAATTGCTTTTCCTTGCTTTAGGATGCAGATACTGCAAAATTAACCCCTCCATAGTCACCTGTCTATCACAAACCTCTATAATGACTTATCATGTTCTGCTATGTGAATTAAACCTTAGTACCACTGATACAGATTGAGTACAATATTAGAACTTGCTCTTAAAAGACAAAATAATTTTTTAAAAAATCAGGCAAACTGCATGAGTGCAAAGGAAGTATCTTAAATGCTTCTGTGAGCTCCGCGTCTTGCATTTGAACAATAATACTCCCTACAGCACTTTTTTCGTATTTCAAGGCTGTGATCTCCGAAGATCAGGCATGTTAGACGTAGCTCCTCTGGCAGAACTGGTTCCTAAAAATTATAGCACGTTCCCAGACTGCTTGTTTAAAACCTCCCTCCTCCCCTCCAGCTCTCCCAGGAGCTACACCAGTGCTCGACACACAGCCCCTGCCTCCTTAACTTCCCAACCTGCAATCCCCAGTCACACAGAATACTATGAGTTGGAAGGGACCCACAAGGATCATCTAGTCCAACTCACCAGCCAACACCCGTACAGTCTATGCTCCCACTTCTCTTTCCCAAAGAGTAACTTCTGAATAAGACTACTCTGTTCTTATACATTCAATATAAAAGCCACAGACATGAAAATTTGGTGTATTTTACTTTTTAAAAAGTACATGGCATTCTAATTTAAATTAGATGGATTTTCAAAGAATAAAGTTACTTAAAATTAATTGTGAAATCATAATAAGTAGATCAACTTTTAATAATCCCTAAGAAGAACTTTAATCAGACAACTGTTGAGAAATACATGTTTGCTGCCCACATTTTAAAGACAGATGCAGCCATTGATCCAGGAAATCCCCAGTAAACACAACTATACCATCTCCAAGTAACTAATCAGCTACTGACAACTCTTAAGTTCTCCACAGATTTCAGAAGATTTTCTTTATTTCAGATTAGTTTATATATTTAAATTCAGCAACTATTTCACCTGAAATTGAGAAAGTGCTTGAAGGTTTTAAAACATAACATCCTTATCGATATCAAATATTTGAATAAAAGTAATTAGACCAAATCAAATCTCAACAGACCTTTTTTCCTAAGTTCTATAATGAACAGTGGCAACTTTAAGTCTATTTTAATACCTAATATTGACACTAATTATTTTTAAATTCAACTTTTAATAAATCTCCATACATATTGAATGCTATTAATCCATTTTTAGTCAACTAATCTGTAAGGATTAAAATAAATACCGGTCTTCTGTGGTGTCTCAGAATTACATGAAGGTGTGATGAACCACATAGAAAGCAAACTGTCAGCAACAAAGCACAGAATTTACAAGAACATGTTGGAGTACACATTAAGCACTTCACTACTCTGTCACATACATTGACCAGGTATGCTCATCAATGCTCTACAACAAAGAACTTTACTCAGAAGGAAGACTGATCCTCTGAATGAAAAACCTGCACTACTGGGAAGACAAAAGCCTTCTTACTGCTGTCCTCAACTGCAGCTGAAGCCAATGGCCTCTTGCCTTAGACCGGAAAAAGTAGGTGGATA
The DNA here is from genome assembly GCA_013390025.1 of Pitta sordida. Classification (NCBI taxonomy): domain Eukaryota; kingdom Metazoa; phylum Chordata; class Aves; order Passeriformes; family Pittidae; genus Pitta; species Pitta sordida. Next base: position 14,559 of record WEKX01012907.1, read on the forward strand.
AAAACGGAGGGCAAGTCACAGATGTAAAGATATTGCAAAGGTCCTCCACAGCAAAAAAGGAAATATAAAAATGCTTTAGTTGAAAAAGTTACTGTTAAATATAGTCACCTGCAACCCAGGCTTATTTTTGACCATTTCTCAATGCAAAGTGAAGAAGTCTCCTAAGATAAAAAGATAAAATCCAAAGGGTAACAACCAGGTCCCCCTGCTCTGTAATACATATTGACCTGAGAAACCATAGCTGCTCACCAACAATGACATGGAATTGCCTCTGTTTTCTGCTGTTATTGCAAGAATATCTTCACATTCATCAACACATGCAGCCACTTGCTTTTGCAAGTTACCTGCTAAGGAATCTGGTATGTATATATGTATGTACATGCAGGTTTTGAGATACATTCTCCACTCTTGGTAAGCCCTGAAATTCCTACCATCCTGGAGAAGCTTCCAAAAACAGCAAGGGAGCAAAGCTGCGTGTCAGACACTCAAACTACACTCACTGGGTGTTTCTACTTTCTCTGCTTTTCCTTCCTGTTCCTGTAAATCACACAAATTCTCTTCAATTCCTCATAACGAATCTTCTCCACCCCTGTTGGTTGCTTTATGATGCATTTTTGTAATATCCCGCATATATTTTCCTTGTTAAAACTATTTATTTCCACTTTTCAGACTTTTCCCTTAAATTTCAAACACTTGATGATTATCAGCTTAATTCTTTCCTCCCCCCCAAGCACAACTCCTCTGTGAATCCAGGGAGAAAGCAGAGACTTGACTGTTTTTTCACCCACAAACCCTGGAAATCAAGCATATGTCATATGTTTGAAGAAAAGCCCTTAGGCAACTTTTTCAGTAGGCTCAGCTTTTCCATGGCTTTCATGACTCCCTCAGCATTGATTTGAGAATCAGGAATGTTTCTAAGATAGGGCAATTTCTTCTTCAGAAGCTGAAAAAACAATTTCAGGCTTTACACTTAATCTAGCTATAATAATTATTAGAAGTTATTTACTGAATCATTATTAATCAATATGATCATGGAAGAAGTTCATGTAATTTAAGTCACTAAAAGATTTGTATATTTTATTATAGCAAAAAGAACACAGCACATCACTCCCAGCCTCTTCAAGGGAACAAGAGAAGTAGCAGCAGAACTGCTTGAGTAGAACAAGCTCCATGGCAAAACACTGAGTTTCAGAGTGGAAAAGACTCTAAAAGTCACCTGGTGCCACCAGCTGATTAAAGTAGAACAAACTTCTGTGTTAGATCAGGCAGTTCAGTCATCCCAGTAAAGGCCTAACTATCTGTAAGGATGGATATTACACAGCCTCCCCAGGCAGCCTGTCCTAATACTTAACCACATTCACGGTAAAAATTTCTTTCCTAATTTCTCACCAGAATTTCCTTCATTGTAGATTGTGCCCATTATCAAACTAAGCACCTTACAGCTATCTGCAAATATTTGTGCATCTGTGCTACAAACTTCAACTATACCCAAAGTTGGGGTATTTCTGTCCAATAGCTATTTCTTGAAAATTAAAAATTGTATGTCCACAACAGGAAGAGGGACTGATCCTGAGACTTTTCCTCTTCCAACGTAACTTATGTGACAAAGATGGAAGAATCCCAGATTTATCTTTATTTGGTTGCTTTCAATCTTGAAATTTTTGCTGCAATGGCTAAGTATCAAACTAAGGCCCATGCTCTTCTCCACTCCTGAAATACAGGTGTGCATCCATATACACACAGACTGAATCGAGACAACCCAGCACTTAAAGCACATTTCTAGAAGTTTGGTGACACATTCTGAGCCCCCACACGTCAAAAAGATGAAAATACTCAACTAACTTGGCAATTACACAGAAACACTTGTGCAGTTTTAGAAGACAATTGTTTACGAGTCTGTAGGCTGTACTCAGCAATACAAACCCCTCAGTGTGCTCCTGGTTGCCTTCTGGGCTGAGCCCCACAGTAAACTCCAAAGGAAGAACAGCAGTTCCAAATACCTTTAGTCAAAGTGCAATTCTGCACAGATCCAGAGAGGATTTCTGCTCCATAAAAGCTTAACTGTGAATGTGTGTGTGGGGGTTAGTTCTTGAAAGAGCTTAAAGATATGTGCTCTGAGGCATTATTCATTTAATTCGGGTTTCAGAGTAGTTGACAGCTCAGGCCTGGGAGAATTCCAGGTAAGTATCTTCAGTACCACTTATACTTACTGATTAATAAAGGTTTGGATTATGTTTGACGTACAGTCTTGTGCTCTCCCTAAGCACTTCCTTCTACCCCAGCTGGAAGCTGTAGCAGTTTCCAAACACACCTAGGCACTGAGTTACGAGAAATACCAATAGAGGGGAAAAGGTGGGATCGACTGGCCTGGAAGGGTCAGGTCCATTCCATATTTGGTGCGAGTTTGCTCTTCAAACCAGTTGTCAAACTATAGATCAAGCATAGTCTCAAAAGAGACAGCTCTGCTACATCCTTTAATCTAATACTGCAAATACACACCAGAGACAGAACAGAAAGGTTGTTATGTGGGTACACACCAGCTTCCTCTTCTCCCCATTTTAATGGGCTCATCGAAGTGTTATTCTTGAAAGTAATTAGTTCACACAATAGCTCAAAATAAAATCAAGCACTAAATCTAAACATGGAAAGAGAATATAAAACCTTATATTCAGGTATTTAAATGGCAGTACCAAGTTAGTATTTTCTATTTTCCTGAAAACATATGGAAAGCTCTGTGTAAACACAAGAGAGGTGCACAGCTGGAAGGACAAGTGATCTTACACAAGGACCAGTGAGGGATGTCTGTGCCTGCTGGACAGGCAGAGCACAGCAGTTCAAGTGCAGCCACAGGAATGCACCACCAACAGCTCGGATACCATTCTGACATTCTGATGCTTCTCTGAACTACAAGCAATTACAGAATCAGATCTGCCAACTACAGCTGCTAACAAGGAGTAAGGAAATAATAACAATAACATGTCATTTCACACAAACTACAATCAACCTTTATACTTAAGCTTCAATTCTCGAGAGAGCACAAGACAGTAACACTGGTCTGTTCCCAACTCTTCTTTATAATTCAACCCAATTTGACGGAGGAGTTAAAGTTCTAATAATTGGATTTTCAAAATTTTTGATGACTGGTGACTGGAAAGACAACAGATGTACACGAGTATCTTCCCTAACTGAAAGCCAGGCTATTTGTGATCATTCCATAGCCTCACCTTGGCCCATCAGGTAGGATTAACAAGCTAATACAGATTAGTTACACCACACTATCTCTTGGCTGCTGGGAGAATCACAAGGAATGGGGAACTGCACACTGCAAACTCTTCAGTGGGTCAAGTTTAAAGGGATCAAGAACGCACACATACAGGGAACTGAAATTCCGGAAGTCAAACCTTTGATTCTGCTGGTCATATAACTTGCTCTGTGGTATACGATACATTTTTGGTATCGCCTCTATTTAAGTATTTGCTAAAACAGACCTAATCTACACTGCAACATGTGACCCACCCTAACATCCTCCCGTTTAGGCAAGTGTCTATATGGCATGTCAGGCAGATAAGTTACCTGCCGGCAAAAGGAACTCCAAAAATAAAAAATTGATTTCAACTACTTCATACTTACCTTGAACATGGAGAATGATAAGCAGATAGGCTCCAAGCAATTGCTCCTGAACTCTCAATCGAGTCATTGTTCACTTTTAATCCTTCCTGTGCAAGGCGACGGGCCCTTCTGCTTGACAAATGTTAAGCTTAGTCTGTTCGGTGAAGCCTAATACAAGATTTGGTGCTTGACTGCAAAGATGCTTTTGTAACTTTCCGACCTTTGTTTCCTGAAAGAGACAACAAAACAGTGTTAAGAAACTCCCTATAATTTGGAAGAAAGAAAAAACCCTCAAGATTTTTCATCACCACGTGGTGGGAAAAAAAATGTGTGTACTTATCATTTATTTATCACAAAAACATTAGCCATGTTTAGTACCCAACTCAAAAGCAGGGATCTTCTGAAATCTACACTTTTGGTAACAACCCACAGGGACTTTTTTGCATTCCCATAAAAACCTATTTTCTTTGCAGAAGTACGACCTAATTTTCATTATTTTTCTTAGAAATGAAACTCAATGGTGACTGTCCATAATACTGTGAGGGTAAAAAGCAATACCATGTTGGGCCACCAGCTGGAAAACATTTGTAGAAAAACTTAATTGCAAAAACTCCCAACACTCTCTGCTGGATGAAAGCTACATTTATGATAAATATAAGTTAGTTCAGTTACTTAATATACTTACAATGTTACTTTTGTGTCCTAAAATAGTAATACATCTTTAACAAAAAGAAAAAAGACATTAACTGCAAAATCGTGACATCCTTCCGGATTCCCACGTTGTGTGCAAATTAATCTCTCCTAAAACATTACTATAGTCACATGCCATTTGCTCCACAAACAAAATATGTACAACTCTCCTCATGCAGAGGATGAACAGAGCCAAGACAGACAAACTGAGTAAGAAATTACTTTTTCAGGCTGCAATAGTCGTGGTCATGTTCTGCTTAAAGAACTTTTCAATGACAATTCACAAAGGAAGCATAATTGGGCCTCAAAGGACTAAAAAGCAGCTTGAACACCTAAAGAGTTAATTGCAACAAAAGCGATGCTGCACAAAGACGAACAGAGGCCTGATTTTGCCTTTCCTCGGCCTCTTGTTTCGCTGGGGTTGACCCCCCCTGACCCCTGTCAGCCTGGCGCTGCTCATGAATGCCAAACCTGGCGTTCGCTCAGGGACGGGCTGCAATTACTCTTGGTGGCCGCTTCCAGCATCAATAACTCAATCTGTCTGTCAGCGAGACCCAAGAACTTTTCATTTTAATTAGTCTTTGGAGGCATTTAACATGGAGGCAAATTAGCGGCTGAGCTGGGAGGTGTCCGTCACTTCCAATTTCGGTGGGTCGCAGCAGCCGCCCCGACCCCTGGCCTACTTTTCACACGTCTCTGACTTCTCCCTAATGCAGCGACAAAGCGCCTCCATTCCGTAAGGAGCCAGGGAGAAGCTCCCAGCCGTGGGCTGTGCTCCCCAAGCTCTGTGGCAATCGCAGCCTTTGCCAGGATCACTCCCAGGTTAAGGCGGGATGGACTTGGATTCATGTGTGTTCAGAGCACTTGTAACTTCAACGTGAACTTCCTGGCCAGGCAGAGGTGAGAGCAGTGTGACAGCAATAGTATTCATTTGTTAGTGTTCCCTATACACAAGAAATGGGACCAATTCTGACAGCTGATAAAGAAGGTCCCTCCAGCTATAAAACATCAGGCCAGCAACATAAGTCTGTAAGTAATACTGCTTTATACTGTGTTCCAATGGCAATGAACTTCCAATCCTTCCACACATGGAAGATGAAAACTGTCAACAACTCATGCAGCAATTCAACAAGGGCTTCATTTACAGTATTCCATAAAACAAAAAATCCCTCAGTAGTAGTCTGTTTAAAGTATATTTTAAAAAATATAAGTAAAAAATACATGCAATACGTAAAAATACATGCAAGCTTCAGGAAGGAACACAGGTTATTCCGAGTTGGAAGGGACACACAAGGATCATCTAGTCCAACTCCCAAGCAAATGCCCACCCAGGAATTGAACCCACAACCCTGGAGCCATGGGCACCACACTCTGTCCACCTGAGTCTCCCATTGTCTAGCTCATGTCACTGAGTTCCCCATCCAGTCTTTTCTTAAACACCTCCGCATATATTCACACTCTTGTACTTTTCATGAGTAGCAGTGTTTTAAATTTTCAGAAAATTTGGGATCTCTCTACCCAGTTCAGGAAAGTTACGAAGCATAATGGCATAGGAACATATATTTGCCACTGTACCACACAGCATGTTACAAAAGACTCAAGAAAAAATGGGGAAAATTGAACATCTTAATGCAACCCACTCCAATTTCATGGTGAATCTTGTTCAGTGAGACAATCTAATTAGTTTCCATAAATGGTACCCAAGCCTATTCCAAAAAGTGCTCTCCTCTTAGAATCAGTATTTTGTACCTGACCCTTCCTTCCATTAATATTTCAGTTTTCACACAGACATACATATATTAAAATGTAAATAGACATAAAAACGTATACAAACCCATGTCAGAAACTGAAACAGAGAAGAAATTCCATTACATTTTAAATTTCCTGTTTAAAAACCATTACAATTCAAGAATGCCTAGCAGCATTTAAATGCGTACCTCAAAAACACGAGGAAAAACTCCAATGCACATATGGCACCATCACTTGGGCCACCTTTCTGTTGCTGCTGCTGTCAGCGCTGGCTCTCCCTCAGGCAGGAAGGTCCCATGGCTGGCTGCAAGGCTTGGGCTGACAAGCACTGCTGAGCCTTGCTGCACCCACAGCACCAATGGCAGCAGGTCACCCCAGGAGCTCATCACCACCAAAAACCCCTGACTGATAGCAGCATGTCTGAGTCTGAACCACGTGAACTGCAGTGGACACTTATCCTATTCTACTGCCCACAAAGCTGAAAATTGGGTGGGTTGAAGCAGTTTTTAAAGTCACCCCAGTATCAGAAGATATTTCAGGCAATTTCACCCCTCCTTTGAACTGCTCTTCCTTTTCCTTATGTAAGTTTCCAGGCTAAACAACCTAAGACGATTCATTCTCTAATAGTTTATGTTGCTCTTTTGCAGAAATGGTTTGAAAACTTTCAATGTAAAAATCACCTGGCACTCCAATATAGCTATGTAGTTTAAGGGCTTCAAAAAGTTTTAAAAAGTAGAACAGTGTTTTATGGCTTCTAACAACTCTAAAAAGAAATAGTCATGACCTTCATATGAGAGTATCTCACTAAACCCAAAACAAATTACAACAACAAAAAATACATATCTGAATTCCCATTAAAGAGGAAGACTGGTAGCCCCGCTAAAGTACACTATTTAATGTGAGCAATAGCTGGAATTCCTCCAGAACCGTCCTGATAAATAACGACTTCAAATGTGTTAAAGCACCAATTAACACCTGGAGTGCTATTCTGCCAACAGAATGAGGCTGAAGAAGTTCAAACCCATAACCAAATCAGTTGAAGTTTTCCATCTGTATTTTATTGTAGCCATGAAGAAGTTTTCAATTATGATACATTAAAAAGTAACTGATTCATCAACTGTAGCACTCAATTTATCTGCAGTGTATTTTATTATCCCTCCTAGTAACAGTTTATTGAAGAAAATGGTTTTGTTATTAAAACTGCATTTTTCCTGAACTGGAACTCAGCAGCAAGTGCACAGCACTATCATGGCAGTCCAGTCCTATGCTCTGTATGACTCCAAATATATGAAGCTGAAGTGTGCAAGACCTGTCATATGGTCCAAAATGACTCCGAGTTCAGTGGTAAATGCTCTTTAGATGTGGCTATGTAATATTTTTAACAGCATGATCTCCAAACCAAATGAGTTGTGCTGTTCCAAATTTCAATAAAGAATGATATTGCCGAATGCAACAACAAAGACAATATTGTAAAGGGGGAACACATGAAAAAATGTCACTCAGACTTCGTAAGAATTAGAATATATAAACCATTTCAACAGACAAGATATTTTAACACATTTGCAGCAGTACACAGTTAATGTATTTGCCAAAAAACCCCTAAAACATACTTAATGTTTCTCCTATGTGTAACTGGGGCAAGAAGCTACTTAGGTAACTGTAAGCATATACCTCAGTCACAGGGACAGTTTCGAGCAGAACTTTGAGGTCGAACAGAATGCCAGAGATTAACTGGACTGTCAGTCTAAGCCAGTGTGCAATAACAACTTTCCTACTAGATTATAAAAAAAACCTGCTAAGGTGCCACAAAGAAAACTACTAACTTGGAATGTTAGACTAGTGAAGGATTCACTACAGGGCAGACCAGTATTTTCAAGGAGACTGATGAGTATTTCAGTTCAAATGACACTCAAGGACTTTAATTCTTGACTCAGCTCCACTGAAGAATCCTCACCCTTTTCATTAATGAACTAGGCACAAAAAGCAAAGCTTTGATAAACTTTGCTGACAAACAAGATTTGTCGGTTCAGCTGAGTGTTGTTTTTATGCAGGAAGATCTGGATCATGTGAAGAACTGAGGTAACAGAAATGGAATGAAGTACAACAGCATGAAATTGGGAAAGTCATGCATGTTGGTGACTGAGGGATTTCTGCTTTACATAGACTAGAAGTTCACACAGGAGATGGCTTTGCCCAAGGACTCAAGGACACCAACTGACTACAGAGCATCGGACACTTCCACATGATGTTGCTGGTAGAGAGGCACAAACACAGCTCTAGTATTTCCTAGGGAAATTTCCCAGGGGAACCAGTAAGGCACGAATAGCACACAGATGATGTGAGGGATAAATTCAACAGAAGACTAGAAGGATTGATGATACAACCTCAAGAACAAGAAAGACATTTGGAGACAAAAAGAACTCTAAAAATACAATTAAGATAGTTAAAGTTGGTGGGGAAATGGTTACACTTAGAAAATATAACAGGAATAAACACAAGGCAAGACAGACAGCTATTCAACCTGAAGGAAATTACTGGTTCAACAACATGTAGGTATGGATTAGCCATGAAAATTTATTTAGATCAGAAATTAGAAAACAATTCCTAACCACTGGTTACAAGGTTCTAGGGCAGATTTTCAAACTAAGTAGAGTCCAAAAAATTAATTAGTCTTTCATTTACAAAGGCCACCATCTCATGTAGCTGCAGGTGACAGGGCAGGAACAGACTCTGATCTCCTACAAATTCATTTCGTTACTCATAATGCAAGAAGAACTGTAGTCAGCTTTAGTTTATCCAAAGTCAAATAGTAAAATTTAACCAAGTCCCTAACAAGAAGAAAGCTTCAGATTCTGTACTATGTAATTCTGTCAAATACTTGTACAAGACTACTTTTTAAATGTGTCTCTATTACTCCAGTGAAGGGCAGAAAAGTGTTATTCTGAAACCCTTGACCTACCCATGCTTAAGTGCTGTCAAATATGTTAAATTAGGAACAACAAGATAAATCCACTGCCAAAATCTGCCCAGAAATCTTTCAGCTGATGGAGAAATCTGCTGGCTATTTCAAGTTCCTTGGCTACATGGCCATCAACAAAACCAACTTCAAATAAGACCTATTTTGTTTAGGCAATAATCTGTTCAAGTGCACAGAAATAATTCCATTAAACTATGGATTGTATAAGAATTATTTAAAACCATTCTGGATTCCCTAAATTTAAAAGCCAAGAGATTGTGTAAATGATATCAACGTTTCTTCTCCCTCTACGAGCTGCAACAAAATCTAAATGTTAAAGCATATTTGTGTATTATATACTTGTCAAAAGTCTGAAATAAAATCTATCTTGGTTCTCTTTGTAGGACATTCATAACCATGTGTTTAGAACGCATGTATTGCAATCTTTGCTTATTCAAAAACACAAGCCCCTAACTGCTTTCTGCAGCAAGAGAGTTCACACTCCTAGAAAAGGATTTATTTCTGGCAACCATGAAAAGTCACCAAAATCCACCTTGGACAGTCAAACAGAAGTTTTCTGAAAGAAGGACTTCACACTGCTTGCAAATATCAAATGTGTGTACATTACAGCACAATTCAGAAGCCAAAGTACTAAACTATGATATATGTGTCTGTTTCATAAACAAAGTTGTTAACCATGAAGAAATTAAAGCCGAGCTTCTTTTTTACCAGGCCCAGCACAATTAGGTAATTGGGGACGCCACTCATTGGACTGCTGAATGCCCATCTCACTGTTACTCTGGCATCCAATTAACCAACTGCTACAAAGTTTCTGACATTAAATTAACAGTAATGAAATGCAGCAAAATTGTTTTCCCAGTGCCATCAGGTATTCAGACATATCCTAGTCTGTTACAAACATGACATATTTTCCTATTCGAGAATATTCAAATAAGATTTGAATTTAAGACATTGGCAAATGGACACTCATGTTCTTTCCACCATGAATGACATCAACTTTTGCTATTCTACTCAGAAGCTATCACACTTACATGTTTTTATTCTCTATTTATCACTTCTGCTAGTTCCTTCCTGTCACACCAGTCAATGTGAACTAGAAGAGTCTCCACATGTAATACGTTCCATCTCTAAATTAAATAAATCCAAACAGAGAATAACAACTTAAACTTTTCGAATTTCATTCACAAAACATACTTACGAAGTGCCTTTTCCTCAGTAAACATAAGCACCAGGAGGAAAACTCATCAAGACTTTAGAAATGTTACATGTCACTATTTAAAATATTATGGTCATGCCATAGTGCCTATAAGACTTATCACACATTTTGGCTCTTAAGTTACAACAATTTTATATGAACAATACACCTAGACTGAGAAAGGGAAAAAGCTGGGCCTGGGCCTTGAATATACATTTGCTCACTTCTTTAGATGTAAACAATGGACCCTAAAATCAGTGCCAATGCCTTCAAAAGTAAAAGTGCTTTAATAGAAAGGGTTTCTAAAGTGCAACATCCCTTTCAGCACTATAAAGACAACTAATGAATGTTTTCACAACCTTACAGTATTTTTTTCATATTTAAGGAGAGTTGTTCATTAATCTATGCCAAAAAAAGCCCCAGACCAAAAAAAACTGACATGGCGTTTATTATTCTTAGATGCCATGATCTTGGCTTATTGCTGTTACACCTATAACCTCTGCCCAATCTAGAAGAAATTCACAACTACTTTTTGTCTCCTAAGCAATGGTGATTATGCAAATTCCAGAACTCATGATGAGTGCTCCAGAAACTGGGGTTTTGTTTGGTCTGTTAAAAAGCGTATTTTTCATTTTCATGTCTAAGGCTCTCTTTTTTTTTTTTTTTTTTTTTTGTCGCTGAATTTAATCAATGACAAAGCATGCTAGAAAAACCCACACTTTTCCCCCTAAGTCACTGCCATCGGTTTCTCCTACAAGAGAAGGAGTGAGAGCAGAAACCCATCCTTAGGCCACCCTGCAGCTCCAGCTCCCATGGCTTCCCAATCCGAGCACTTTGCCCACAGGAGGGGAGTGTGAGCTAATTTCCGAGTAGGGGCACGTTTCTAAAATCTACATCTAAAAAAGTGGTGGCTACTTAAAAGACTCATCACTTGAATTTCAATTTTGGTACAAAGAAGAAAAACAGCAGCAACAAAGCTGCGAGAACTCAATACGGGTTGGGGAGCGGGGGGGAGGTTAACACGGGAAAAAAAACCGACTTCAAACTCCTTCTCTCCCTCTTCCCCTCACTTCCACCCGCAATTCTTTTTTCCTAGGTAGTCAGATTTTTCCAAGCGCCCTGGCCGGCCGCCAGCCCCAAGAAGGAGCGGGAGCGCTGCCCCCGCCGGCCCCTCCCGGCAGCCCAAGGCGCCCGGCCCGACATGCTTTTCAAGGCGTGCTAGACTGCAGCGCAGACTTTCTGGCTCCACTTCCATTGTTTGCACGGCTGCTTTGCTCCTTATCCAGAGCGCGGATTAGCATAAGAATACTGTCTTCCCCCTCTGCAAGCCAGCTCCCCTCTAGAAGACCTCCACCCCTTATAAACATGCGGTTGGGTTTATTTTTTTTTTCCTTAGGATTTTCTCTTTAAATCCTCTCTTCCTATTCAGGACTTGTAGAAAACAATAAAATAAATAAAACGCTCAACAAGCAAAGCTGACAAGGCTCAGAAATACCCGATCGCTTAGATTAGTAATTACCAAGGTCAAAAGAGTCAACCTGATACTGATATTCACGGGGCCTTCACACTCAGGTTGTGGGCATGAAAGTTACTAAAGGCTGCACTTTCCAAACAGAGAGGAGAATATTGTTGGAAGGAGTTAAAGAAAGGAGACCTTAAATCCCCCGTCCTTTTTATTTGCACCTTGTTTCAAATTATTTAAAACAGACAGGAAACATGACTTATGAAGACAATTCTTAGACAAAAATACAAACAAAGCCTCTCCAAACTGGACACCTCACACGGGGGAATCACTGCTGCCCACTTACACATCTGCAAACCCTTTCCCTCTAGTATCTGAAGAAGTAACTACACTGTCCCTTTTACAGCAAGTGACATGTGACCTTGTATTAAAAAGGGCCAGCAGAAGAGCATTTCACAAGTAGTAAACTGCTTGCCCTCACAATGCTTCAAACTGTCAACACGCACCTATTTTTTTGTTCTGCTACTCAGAAGGTAACTGATGTCCAAATTCATTCATACACTGTTTCATGACAAGATAAAAACACACTTGCAAATATTATTTCATAAGCAAGCCACGTAATTTTTAAATCAAACTCCGCACTCCCCATTGCAAAGGGCAAGAGATAAGCTTTCCTTAAAAGTACCTGCTCAATACAAAAAGCAGAGACAAGACTGGCAAGTTCAACATCATGACGATTTGCTAATACAAAATGCTGCTTGGCAAGGTAAGCCTTAATCCTCATTTTCCTCACCTGCTTGCCATGTCCATAGAAGCCCTGTACTCTGCTGAGAGGAGAAACTCCCTCTCTAGCTGTTCCCACAATCACTGTAAATAAACCACATATATTCTTACAAGAGTAGTCTCTATCAGCCTTCCAAAGAGGCATTTTAATAGCTGTATAGGACAAATAAACAAGATAGCAGATGCTCCTTTGCACTCCTCTGAAACACCAAAGTGACAGGAAGAAATTATTTTTTAAAGTGTTCTTAGTACAGAAACAAAATTTTAAGTATGTACTTTGCAAATTACATTTAACTCTTCCGTTTGTTCTTCCTACTATATTGCCCTTAAAACTTAAAATTTCTCTTGTTCTTTCAAATTATACGACTAGTTGACTAACTGCTCTTCTGTGAGCCTTGACACTCACCCTGGAAAAACTCATGTTGGGACATTTTTATGAGATTACAAGCTGCAGACACAGAACACGAGGAGGTTACCACCTTCACAGCAAGGGCAAAAGAAGTGAGCAAGTACTGTCAGTGTCAAAGTCTAGAATAGGCTGAACTAGAATCAATGGCAGTTTAAATTAATATGCTGGGCTCTGAACAGTTGTGGCTGATGAGCTGCCACTTGCTGATACCGCCAGAGGCACTGACCTCCAGGAAAAGAGCAAAGTGGACAGCTGGGAGTACTACCCTCGCACAAGCTGTCCCACTAGTAACTCCCAGAGCTTACAAGGAGAGCCCCAATATATACAAGAAGCTTCAAGGCCCAAGCAGTCAAGAAAATAGAAGGGGGGGGAGAATAAACCTCGAAATCCATCTGAGAACAAATACCTTGTAATTACAACATTAACTTACATAGAACGTGCGAAGTACTCAGGATCAGGGTGACAGTGACAAACTTTGTACATGCTCGTGTACAGAGTATCTCAGAGATACTGGAGATATTAAACTAGATTGCTATACAGTCGGCCCTCGATTATCGTGGGGCTGCAGATCTCCCCCCCTCCTCCCATGAAGCCCTTGCTCATTGATATGCAAATTGGACCACATCACCCCACCCCCTTCAGCTCCCCAGCGGCTGCGGGACGTTCCCGGAAGCTTTTCACCCCATGTGACTGGTCAGGGGAGAGAAAGGGATCTTCTCTGCCCCGTCCCTGCCCAGGGAATCCCCGGGAATCATGAGGGAGGGGTCCCTGAGGCCATACCACCGCCACGGGGAGTTCCGGGCTTCCGCTGCCACTGCTGCAGCAGCTGGAGCGGGCTGAGGAGCCACTGTGGGGCTGTACTTCTGACCCCTCCCCACAGTGTCTCCCCCCTGGCACGGATGCCCGTGGCACTGCACCAGGGAATGCAGCGGAGAGGGTCCCGGCCTCGCTATGAGGGGCAGCCGGGCTCCTGGCGGCTGGAGCCAGGGCTCTGAGCAGCGGCACAGGGGGCGGGGATCAAGATTTCCAGTCATGGCTGATGGGCATAGCGAGGCAGCTGTTGCAAATGACACTGCAGCTTCAGGAGGCAGGAGGCTTCCACCCCACTGCTGGGCTTGCCTGTTCCCATCCCAGGGGGTTGGCCCAGCACTGCCACCCTGCCAGGCTGGGGTGGCCCTGCCCCCACCAGAACATCGAGCTACCAAGCTGTGTTTAAATATGGCTGCAGCCCAGCACCATGGCAACAGCACTCCCAGAGCGCTGGCCGGAGCATCCAGGTGCCAGGCTCAGTCTCAGTGGAGGCAGTACGGAAGGACCCCTACAGCACCTGAGACCACTGCCAGGATCACAGAGAGCAGCACCATGACTGCTTTGGCACCTGTGTGAGGCACCGCCTTAAACTCCTCCACTGCCACCTCAACAACTGATCAATCCGGTCAGAGAGAAAACACAGCTGGCAGTCACAGAGAGCCAGTCCCCAGCACAGTGTGGGACCCTGGCTGGGTGTGCTCAAAGCCAGGTTAGGCAGGGTTACGGAGCTGGGGCAGGTGCTGGTGCTGTGAGTGGAATGCTCTAGCAGCGCTGGCAACAGGGGCTGCCAGGACAGAGCGGCAGCTCACCCTCGACACCTCAGCAGCTCACTAGCATTGCCACGGCAATGGGCACTTATCTAGCCAGCCCTGGCGAGGGTGCCAGGAGCCGGATCACACCAAGCCCGGCCTGTGTACAGAGCAGCAGCTGCCGCAGCCAGTGACATGGCTCCCAGATCCAGCATGGATGACAGAGCAGAAAAGAGGGGGTTTTCCCGGCACAGGGCTCCTGTGGGTGCCAGGAGCCACCAACACAGCAATGGAGTGCACTGGGGCTGAGGGGGGTGGCACAGCAGGCGGACCTAATTTGCATATTCGTGACTGTCAGCACATGCTCAGTCGCAAATGCACTGTGAAATAGAGTGTCCTCTTCACGGAGAAAACACCCCACGAAGAGGTGAACCTGTGAGGCAAGAAGCACAAAGTAGTGAGGGTCCGCTGTACTAAATACAGTAAGACACATTTTTCAACACCTATTGTAGACCTAAGGATAGCAGAACACCAGCATGTAGGGTAGCAGCTTGGTTTTATTTGGTTTTTAGATTGAATGAATTTCACATTCGGCTAATAAAATCCTCAATTATTTTTCCCTCTCCATATTGTAAGAAAACAACTAGACTAAGACCTAAAGAAACTAAGAAAGTACACAGATTATACGAAATATCCCTTCTCGTATGAATTTCACTTGGTTTCCTACTTTTCTCTTTGACTCTGATGCTGTGTGACTCAAACAGCCCATTCTGACTACTACAGGAATGACTAGAACATTATTTTTTTATTGCACATGTTTCCTCCATTCCCCCATCATCCTTGAACTTGAAGACATCTCCTCTGATGTATCAACAGTTCCTTAAGCTAAAAATCTTAAAAGTAAATCCATCTGCTTACTAAGTCACCTCTTCATTAACTTTGGCAATTCAATTAATTCCCCAGCCATTCAAGATCACATTATTACAACTGTCTCGTTCTGCCTTTTCTTATATTACTTCTGTTAAGGCTGTTACTCCATCTCAGAGTCATTTATTCCTTCCACATCTCCTCTATCAAAACCTTTTTTTTTTCAGGATTATTTAGCCTACATTAATCACCTCCAATAGGATGGAATTAAGGCTGATTCAAATTAAATCTGTGAAGGAAAAATTGAGGTTACAGGAAAACCACAGATTCCATAACGGGAATTGTTGCTAGTTGAATACAGAATTATTTTTGGCAGAGAGAAAGGGGACAAAAAAAGTCATCATTATTGAACCTTCTCTACCAAATGTATAGTATATTGCAATACCAACCCTTTATGACATCCTGAGTATTTTTCCATTCCCCTTTTTTGAATTTTTTCACACATTTGAGCTAAGAACTGTACTGAAACAAAACCAGCAGTAGTAATATATACTGGGTTTGCGTGGCCAGGTTTGGGTAGTGGGGGAGGCTACAGGAGCTGTTTCCTGGAGAAGCAGCCAGAAGCTTCCCCTGTGTCCTGCAGAGCCAACGTCAGCTGGATCCAGGATGGACCTGCCGCTGGCCAAGGCCGAGCCAGTCAGGAATGACAGTAATGCCTCTGTGATAACAGATTTAAGAAGGGAAAAAAAGTTGTGCAGATGAAAATGGCAGCCATAGAAAGGTGAAGTGAAAAGATGTGAACAATGTAGACACCTAGGTCAATGGAGAAGGAGGGGCAGGAGGTGCTCCCGGAGCCAGACCTGATATTTCCCTGCAGCTCATGGTGAAGACCATGGTGGAGCAGCTGTGCCCCTGCAGCCCAGGGAGGAGCACAGGGGTGCAGAGATCCACCTGCAGCCCATGGAGGAGCCCACGCCAGAGCAGGTGGATGCCTAGAAGGGTTGTGAACCTTTGGGAAACCCATGCTGGAGCAGAGTCGTGGCAGGGACCTGCAGACTGCAGGTTTTCCTACAAGGATATGTGGACCCACACTGGAGCAGCCTGTGCCTGAAGGACTGCACTGTGTGACCCATGTGGCAGCAGTGTCTGAAGAACTGCTGCCCTGTGGGATGGACTCATGCTGGAGCAGTTCATTGAGGACTATCTCCCATGGGAGGGATCCCAGAGGGAGCAGGGGAATGACTACTCTCTGTGAGCAGCAACAGGAACAACATGTGGTGAACTGAGCCCCCATTCCCATCTCCCTGTGCTGCTCGGGGGTTTCCCCAGTTGCAGAGGGCTCAGAAACGCTTCCTTTTGCTCCCCTGTGCTGTGAGAGGCCATGGGGAGGTGCCAAAAATGCTCCCCAGCGCTCTGGGGCAGCAGGGGGCAGGGAGATGAGCATGGCCTGTGTGCATAATCCTATGGGTGGATTGGGTGATTCGCGGAACCCCCACAAGACCCATAACCCGCGAATGTGGGGGTAAGACTGTAATTGTTTTTCAAACACCAGCAACTTAAAGAAGCATGTTTGAAGGAGACACATATTCTAGGAAATTCAGACTAAAAAATCAGGACTATGAGACTTCTGTTCTCTTCAAAAGTCTACATAAAACACATACCAATGCAGGCTTATGCATGATTTTTTTTTTCATGCAACATATGCATTTGATCATCCACATGATCATTCTTTTGTAATAGATGTTAAAACATTTTTCCAGACAAGCTTTCACTGACAGGTAAGAAGTCATGAGAACTACATTCTTGGTCCTAAATACATTGTCTTTCTGATTTGTGCATTCACAGAGCTGCAGAAATAGGGACACCCATTTCACCACCTTTATGCATGTACTGCAAGTGTTCATAACTAGGTTACAAGAACAGATGGGTATCACCCAGATTCCAGGTAGTTTTTGTTAAGATGAAACAGTCTCTCACAGTTTTCCAGATACAGGTATTGCCATCATGTTTTTAAAACTTCATCCTAACGTCACCTTGCTCCTCAGTTTTATCAGTAAATACAGCTCAAGTATTACTACTTTTGGGCATATAGCTGCCTTGCCTGTCTTTTTTCATTTTGTTTAAAACATCCCATTGTGAAACCAGCATGTTCTTATTGTGCTTACTAATTTTCTAAGCAACTTCTGCTTATTTGTAACTATGACAATCAAACTTCCTATCAGCCTAAGAAATGGTGCACACACTTTGAGACTTTCTGCATCAAGTCAGTTAATGACAAAGCACTTGGGAGAAACAACCCCCGCCTTGTTTTAAATGTATCCCAAGAAATTATCTTTCATTCTGTGTATTAAAAGATTTCTCTTCTTTTCCAAAAGTGTAAAAATATTTAAATTAACAATCATATGACTAACCAGTTAATTTTCACTTCCTAATTATTTTTCACTCTAGGTAGTTGAGCAAAGTAATAGAACTTAATATTTTAGTTTTATCAGATCCAAATTATTACTCCAGATCCTGAAACTCCTGTACTGTGCTGTAAACTCAAAATATATATTTTTTAAGGACATGAAGAAAGAATTCCTTCTTTACCTAGATTTGGGTATTGTACACAGTTCATTTTTTTCAAGGATAGTGCATATCTGGTTTAGAAATAGGAAAACCAGCAAGTTTCTATCACGCTGTTTTTAGAAATATTAAGGATATTATAAAATTATCTAAATTAATCTTAGATTTTGCTAAGTTAATAACAAGTAGCTATATACTATTCTAATATTTAGTATTTTAAAACATATTTAAATTGAACCCCTATATTTATTTTATTGACATTCTGTATGATCTACAACACTTTAGAAACACTTCACCTAACATCTCATAAAGCGTCTTGTAACATCATAACTGTGGAACCTCTGCAGAAGGACATTCTTGACATTTAAACAGCTCAGTGGAAACTACTCCATAACTGACTGCTTAGGACTGCTTCAAAATAGTACCCTCAGAAAGAAATGTTTACCTGCTTCATTTTACCTCAAGGGGGAAAAAAGTAAAAGAACACAATTCTTGAAAACAAAAATAATCCCAGTATTGATGTTCAGTAGAAAACTGCATTTTACTGTTCTTAATCTTAAATTGTAAAGTAAAAAATTAAATCTGGTGTGTTTCTAATCACATACCCATATTGCAAGATTGGTTGCAAAATACATTCCTATCAATATAAACATCTTCAGACAGTACTGTAAATGCATTCGCTGTATACTTTTTTCCCCTTAAGGTCTTAATTTTCCATCCCACACCACAAAATTCCCATCCTCAGACACAAAAACAAGACACAAAATTTAGCCTCATCTTACTCCACAGGAACTTGTCTAGATTTCTTTGAAATCTGCTGCCCAACAGGAGCTCCTGAGCCAAATGGAGCCAACATACAAATGAAAGGATTCTTGGACATTCCCAAGCCCGACATTCTTGGCTTAGCAATAGTGAAAGTTCTTGTTTTACGTGGTTTGAGATCAAGATGGTCACCATTACTGGAACAACCTGGGATAAGCCAGGATAAATGGAAGTAAGGAAAGTCCTGTGAGGAGTACACCAAAGGAGCAGCAAAACGTGTGTCAGGACACTGGAGAACAGAGCAGCTCCAGAGGAGAACCACTGGCACTTCCTGTTTTGATCAACTGATTCACAAGATGTCATGGACTTCTGGTTACTCCACTCCTGGAAAATGCTTTGAGCACACTGACCTGCATTTCCCATTTGTGGTTTGAGACTGAAGTGGCTCAGCCTGCTTTTTATGGAATTAACTCCTAGCACATAGTTTGCCACCAAGGGAATTCAATGGCAGCTGACCCAACCTTACACAATAACTGTTTCATAACTGAACAGAGATGATCTTGGGAAGTTTGGATGATTAATAACAAAATCATTGCAGGAACACCATCTCACTGGCACCCTCATTCTGAAACACCTGGCACGTGTTCCTGGCTACTGAATGAACAGAACAGGCTCCATCACATGAAAGATGATCCTACCACCACTCGTTTGGGAGGAGACAAAGATGACAACCCTATGGACACTAGAAGCTGAAAGGAAGGAAGTCATCCCTAAACTGTCAGCTAAGGTTATTGGTTCAGCAGTTGTACATTAGAGATCTTTAATCTTCTAATTCACACCTTGCTGCAGGCAAGTCAAACTAAAGGAGTATTTTACATTTTAATGGGTGGTAGTGGGAAGTCATCCAAGTCCAGTTTTCAACATCCCAAAGAAAACAAAGTAATCATACAACCAAAATCCTTATATTAAATAAAGTGGCAACACTGCATAGGACATCAGCTGCAGGAAGGAGTCAGGCACACACAGCCCTACTGATAAGGTAAAATACACCAGTCTGAATTTCTCCAGTCGCATCACACTAGAAATGCTTGCACAAAGTCACAGGGGCAGTTTGAAATACAGACCAATTTACTCTACTAAAATTTTACATGTCTGAAAAAAATAGAGTAGAATTAGCAAAAGTACTGAGTTTGTATTACAGAGATTCCATATTAAAGAATGACAAAATAAACCATCTTGAGAACTGTTAGAGACATATGATACCCTTCATTTAACCTTAACACGGAGAAGACAACCAAAGGGATTTAATTCTAATTTCTCTCTGTAAACCAACTAGGAACTAACAAATAAATTATAAAGCAGCAATTTTAGATGCAAACAAAATACACCTTTTGCAGGTAACAAATACTTAAAACCAGAACATTCCCTTTCATTGGTTTTTGTGGGTGTCCAAAGTCATAAATGGGCTTAAAGATATACCTGAAAGCAGGCCAAGTGATGAAATACAATACTGCTGATCTCTCACTCAGGAAGCACATAAAGTGTCTGATCAACACCTGGGATGATGTACTCAGTTCACATTTGGTATTTATAACATTTCCCTCTTTAGGCCTTGATGATGTTATTTTCTATCTTTGTTCCCTTGCTACTGAAATACATAAATATATAAAAGGTATGAAAACAAGAGGCAGTACATAGGAGCAGAAATGATGAGCAGAAGGATTTGCTTATTTTTTGGTTCTGATAAACTCCCTTCTTCTTGTTATTTGTGTGTTTGTTGATTTACAAGGCCATTATCCCTAATAAAAAGAGAACAAACTTTGTCAAAATCGGGAAATTCCAAGCTTGGAGTGATGTTGCCATTTTCTTTTTTGCCAGATCAGTTATTTACATACTGGGAAAGCATAAAACAACCTCCCTCTCTTGCTAATACTACTACATATTATAGGTTGGACTTGATGACCTCTATGGTCTTTTCCAACCTTACTGATTCTGTGATTCTGTGATATTCTTTAAAAAGGCAGCAGACCAGAAAGCAAAAAACCCCCAAACCTGAACTTGTGAAGGTGGTTGACTGTGTGTTTGTGTTTCCCTTTTTAAAATACTAGTATTGAGTCCAAAGTTTGACACTGTGAAGCTTCTGCCCAGTCACATCAGTAACACAATAAAAAAAACCAACAATCAACTAAAGCATTAGTAATACTGGTGACCAAGCAGATTGTAGCAAATAAAATTTGTCTGCTACTGTAACTTTTCCAATGTGTCTTTGTACAACAGAGGTCTCTGTAGTTGGTGTGGATTTCTCTTTTTTTTATAACTGAAACATGGAAAGGGATTAGATTGATTGGCTGTTTCAATATGGTATTAAAGACTGTCACTAGCATACGAAAAGTTCAGAAATTTTTAATAAGAAAGAGGTGGTGGCTTCTTATCATATGCCTTCTATCCCTGAAATACTTGAAATAAGATTTTGCATGCATTAATTACCTCAGAATCAGGAAACAGAATGAAACTATATTGTACTTCAAGCTTCCTCCAGACCGTTTTCATCTGTACTTCCACTTCATTAGTTCAAAGGTGATACTATGGAAATGCATATTTCTGTTGACCTGCAAAACATGAAGAGAATTTGATTAAAGAGATATCTGAAGAAATTGTGTTGCTGGTTTATGGTACATAATGTGAACCATACATTACAGATACTCGGATCTGGATTACAGAAGCCATGAGCTGCTCCCAGCTAGACAAAAACTTCTTAGAACTCATGCATTTCCAACAGCTGCACACTTGTATACATATTTGTAAAACACTGACACAAAAAAAAAATGTAAAATAACTTTTTAAAGCATTAATCACTTATTAAAAAAATAACAATACCATTTTTCCCCCTATCCTTTAGTTTCAATACATATTTGTCTTAGGTGAACAGTGATGTGGGGTTTAAAAATCTCTGTAGACTTATTTTCACAGGAAATCTTTCTTTCTGACCTCTCTTAACAACTCTTGGATTCACCTGGTCTATACCAGACAGATTTGCAAGCCTCCAGATACCAGGTTTCAAATTTTTACTTTTTCTTTTAAAAAGTCAGTAGACTAGAGAAAGGACATACTATGGGTGACACCAATGCAAAAAAAAATCCACAAGTCAATCTTTATTAAACACCTGAGCATTGGTAAGACTGCAGCTTCACACCAAAAATCCACTGGTGTCTCTCCATTAGTTCCAGCACACAAGAAATTGCAATATGTATACTGAGAAATACTCAATAGGTTTATTGCAGCAGTGCCCAGGCATGATTACTCCTGGGAAGAGAAAAGCAAGTGAAGACTAAACTGCTGGCAATAGGGTGAGTTTGATTTTTTGAGTTTCAGACCTGATGCACATCCAGTCTCAAGAGGAAAGCACGGCACAGGCACTCACCCACTGTGAGCAAGCCTGCCTAGTGTCAAGCCTAAACACTTTCAGATGCACTGTGGGTTGCCATGAGGGGCTTATCAGCTTTGTTACTTTGATTCCACAATAAGTAGATGCCATCTACTGCCAACTTTTCCCACTTTATCACTGTCACCATTTTTGAAAGTTTCCACAACCCAAACCTTTCAAAAAGGTCCTACAAGAATGTTATCATTTAGAAGTCTCAGTCTCATGACTGAGATAACCTTGAAAATAACACAAAGGCTTAAACACCACTAGTCCAGCTACACTGTTAAAAACATCCAACCAATCTTAGAGTGTAGAGATGTAATGACTTCTTTTTTTGAATGCCAAGGCAAACAGTGTGGGTACAGATGGACAAACCACATGCCTGCATGATTTCCCGCAGAGGGAGAGTTTCAGCGTCCACTTTTCTCCTCCTTTCTTTTCCAAGCAGCATAAGGACCTTTAACATTACAAGAAGGTCAGAATACTTCTGTCTCCATGTCCATTTATAAGCTCTGTTCCTCATGCACTGAGGTTTAATAGTCTTGGTAATAAATAATAAATTTGTGCTAAATGGTAACCTGAAACCATCCTGAATATCAAATAGCAGCAATTCTTAAAGACAACTGTCTCCTCTGAGTAGACAGGCTGACACTTGACTTATTTCTTCTATGGTAAAACAAAAACCATTCTGGCCATGCAATAGCATTTGCAGAGATTTTTTTTTTCTTTTTTAAACTAAATAAAGAATCTGCAAAATATGTACATCCATCTCTTCTCTCTCTCACCCAGGAACTCAAGTGCATCTTCTGGTGGACTCCACAAGAACAAGAGAAAGAGTCGGTGTGCTTTCTGTTTATACACCTCAGAATCACAGAATTAACTAAGTTGGAAAAGACCTTTGAGATCATCAAGTCCAACCTATTACCTAACACCACCTCATACACCAAACCATGGCA
This sequence comes from Pitta sordida, assembly GCA_013390025.1. NCBI lineage: Eukaryota > Metazoa > Chordata > Aves > Passeriformes > Pittidae > Pitta > Pitta sordida. The sequence goes on from WEKX01012907.1 coordinate 37,566, forward strand.
CTAAGTGGCACGTCCAGTCTTTGTTTAGACACTTCCAGGGACGATGACTCCACCACCTCACTGGGCAGCCCATTCCAATGGTCAATAACTCTTTCTGTGCAGAATTTTTTTCCTAATCTCTATCCTACACTTCCCTTGGCACAGCTTGTGTCCTCTTGTTCTGTCACTGATTGCCTGGTAGAAGAGATCAACCCTCACTCTCCCTCTGTCCAGTATCTGATTTATACAAAGTCCACATTGCATTATTTAAACAGGCTGCTCTACAAAAGTAAAGACACTTTGGAACAATGCTGCTCAGGTTTGTTTTGCTTTTAAAACCATAGTCTCCTAATATTTTTCCAAATTCTGTGTCATAAGTTGATGAAGTAACCCCAAACTGATGAAGTAACTTCGTATCTGTAAGCATTCATTGCCCTTCCTCATCGCGATCCCATGTATCGGATATCCAAGCTCTCTTTCCAAACAAAATTATTTCAGTGAACTTCCTGATCTGCACAACTCTGGGTATGTCTCAATTAGTATTTAATACAAATCAGGACTCCACTTCTGAAGTCCATCCCCCATACAACTCTATTTTCCTTGCTTTGCTTTACATTGCAAAGCAGTTGTCAAGGACGGGAACCAGAGTTGCCCTGAATAAAATGAGATCCCAGAATGGGCTTCAGGTGCACACTGTGCACGCTCCAGCCACCAACAGGAATTCAGGCACAGGATCGAACTCGGACCAGCCTGAAATCAAACTCTGCCCACCTGTACAGAGTGTGTGCCAGGCTCTCAGCACCTGACAGGTCTGATCCTATTACACCACACTGCTTGCTAATGTGGACACAGACTCTTATGACTCTGCATTTTTGGGTCAGTTCCAAACTCACCTCTCCCTTTTCTACAAAGGAAACTACAAAACCTCTGTCAGAGATGGGACTGAAGTTAGTGATAATTATTAAATTATGTGAGAGACCTCACTGTGTTACCGTTTATTCCACTTCTTCATCAACATAAAATGCTACTTGAGAATGTACTTAATTTTATAGAAATCAATTTACTTAAATATTGATTTTTATACACTTATTCACACTGCTTATTAATATACAAGTTTATCAAAATGTTTAGTGCCATTCTTGATGGCATCTTCCAGACAAGTGTTATCAAAACCAAAATAAAACAAATTAATAAACTGTTTGCACAACTCTGTCTTCAATTTATCCCCACATGGTCTTACTAAAACCACAAGAGGCAAAAATTCAAAAGTACAGAGAGCCTCACAGTGCTTGTCACTAGTTACATATTAAGATTTATCTTAAAACTGTTCTAAGATTAAATTTGATATCTTCATGTACTTTTGACTGAAAAATAACAGCACTCAACCTGCGAGAAGAAAAATCTGAATTACATGAATGAAGTAGCTACCTACGTAACTGAAAGAAATGTACATTTTCTGCCACTGGCAGGTCCCAGGAGCAGCCAGAATATTAAACTGAGTTGATTTGAACCTTATTCAGGAGGGGGCGGGTTGGGAAGGTGGGGGTGGTTACCCTGCCAGTGCAGAGGGCAGGAACCAAGAGCTGTAAGTAGGACAGACAGACAGCAGGGACTCACAGTGGCCAAGCTGACTCGCCTTGAAGTGCAAACTCTACTCAGGCTGTGGATTCCTTTTCCTTGGCTTACTCCTTATCTCTAGTTACTGCTTCCTTTCTCAGTAGTTCCAGTTTCTTCAGTTCCAGGGCCACATCCAACTCATTCCCTCACCTGTCTCTTGAGGCCAAAAGCTTCCCTGGCACTTCACTTTCCCTGCACTCGGTACCACTGATTCATTCCCACTTTGCCCCAGCTGCCTCACCAGCTTTCAGCAGAATTACTTTATTCATCTTAAATTATCTCTTCCTACTCAAAGGACCTTGCTACTTGTTAAATACAGTATGTATTTAAGGAACATAAGTTGGGAAAGTAGCTTCAATTAAAGTAATGTAACAGTTAAAGTAATTCAATTGTAGTGAAGTACATGATCATACAAGGGCTCATTGGTGTGTATGGGTTAAATACTTGACCACTCACTCCAGATTCCAGTTACCTGCTTGTTTCCTGCTCTTTCACTTCCTCCCGCCAGCAGCACTGTCACTTCTGCAGGCTGGCTGTTCAGCTGAGCAGACCTTTACTTCAGCTTATGACACAGAACTTGCTTTAAAGTTTCTGTGAATTCAGACCATGGCACAGACATGGGTATGTTGATATCAGACAAACAGTTAAAGAAAAAAGCCCAAAGAGGGGCAATAACCTCCAGCATTTGAGCCTTGTGGTGAGAGCAGTGGGGGAAAGGAAAAAAGCATGTGGTGCTCAGAACATCTCTCTATGCAGGGTCAGTTTGTGGCAGCTGATGGCTCTGTTAACCACAGATGGCAGAGGTCTCAGCAGCAGAATTATTCCTTTTCAGGTAAACTATAGTCCTAAACAACAGGCTTCTTGTTAGAAATACGTATATGCACAGTGAAAATACACTGCAGACCCATATGGCAGCCTGGGTGATGCTTCAGTTAACAGCCTCTTGTATGCCACTACAAAAAGTATCCAGAGTTGCTGTAAGCTAGAGAGAATTTGAAAAACCGTGAGTATTTTGCTTTCACAGGGCTACCACAGCTGTGAAATATGAGTAGAATTGTAAAGGGAAAGCAGCCATACCAAATTTCCAAATTCTACTTCAAAGTTCATGTCCAGAGATAGGAATTTATTAAGCAAACCCTTTTCAACAAATGAGAAAAACCCTCACAGCACACTAGGAAAAAATCAAACATCATATTGTCTGTGGCAAATTTGGGGCTTGGTGGGTTTGTCTGTGGAACAGAAGATATATGAGCAAGAACATCTCATTGAACCACCACCCCTTCCAAATTCAATGAGACTAACGTGTGAAATAAAATGAACTGGTTGAACAAGCACATCACCTTCCAGTCTCTGGACATCAAGTTTTCCAAGTAGCAAGAGTGGAAATAAGACCCTGAGATATGGTTCAAGCATGTTTATCTGATCTTTGAGGTAAGCTAGTTCAAAATTGTTCAAAATCACTCAAGTAAAAATACCTACAAAATACCTTTATCAAAGCATATTTTTAAAATTAATCTTATGCCTGCTTTCTCTTGAGTTTTAATAAACAATCATTAAGTTATTCTTGCAAGGTATTAAAAATGCAAGGAATTCAAGCACTTCATGTCATTCACACCTGTCTTACAGCAGTTTGGCCTCCCTGCATATCAAGCCAAAACTCTCAGGATACCACTGATCTTTCCAGCTCTTCCAGGTTGTTCTTGGAAATCCTACATTTTGTTGCCTTTATTGATGACTGCAGGGATACCTGACGGCAAAAAGTACTCTGAATAATTTGTGAGGAGTTTATCAGCACTTCAGAAACACTGCCTTGAAATGGTTTGAAGGAGGCACGAAATTACACAGAAATAACACAGACTTAAACATCACCTGGTTAATTCCAGTACTAATCTAACCTGGCTGGTTGGTTGGGCAGGCAAGTAGAATTCTGAATCAGTTCTGCTGCCACTAATGACTCTTGACTGACCTTCCACTTCCACTCTAACAGAAAATATAGGACAAATATGTACAGTTGTCAAAAACCCTGAAGGAAAGCTGTTTCAGGTTTTTAAGTCAGGTCACCCTCATTTTTGAGGGAAAAAATTCTTCTCCATACAACTTTCTTCCTGCTGACACTGAATTGTCATTCAGTGACCATTACTAGCTGGAAGTTAAAAAGACCAGGCCTAACACAGCGATGTAATTTTTTTTGCAGAACGGAGACAGCTGCTCTTCCAGGTCCTTGAACAACTTGTCTACTCAAGACGTATCAGAGGATTCTTCACATCATTTACTTAAGAGTGGAGAATCTGCACCCAGAACACACACCCTGAGCAGGCAGTATCTGAAGGACCAGCACAGTTTCACAGCTCAGCAAGCACTCTCCCTGCCCATTACATATCTCAGTTTTCATCATCTTCACTTCAAATGCAAATGTTCTACATGATCAAACTCCTGAAAAATCATTGCCCCAGGACATATCTAGAAGTGTTAGAGCACAAATAAATTCCTGAGGAAGGTGGGACTGCGCAGTACCAGACAGACAGAATGCATTTCCCAGAATGACACAAATTCACATAAATCACAATGCACCATACTCTCCACAGCATCTAATGACACAAGGAATTCATTAGTGGAGACATAAGAATCCCGGCACAAGCCTCAGCAACAGGGTCAGAAAATTCCACCAGGCTTTTACTTCGCCCTGGTAGATGTAATTTCCTATAGCAGAAAGAGTCTGAGTCTCCTGATTTCTCAAAGGGTATTTTGAGTATCTCATTTTGACATGCGTGGCCCCACTATCTGGAGCCATCTGTAGGACTCCAGAGCTGCGCTGTGCTGTGTGAGCAGGCTCTGTGCTCCCCTGGAACCCACAGGATTCCTCTCACTCATCTTCATCCATGAGCCAGGAGAAGCTGAAAAATCAGCTCACTCTCCAGCCTTTGGAGCTAAAAGAAATCTGACAACAAGTTGCTGTTAGAAGAAAAGTAGTTGCAGAGCAGGCCACCCTCAAAAGGAACGCCATCAGACTGCAGCACTGGTGATTAATCAAAGCCGCCAGTTCATTCAGTGCAGAGGGGTCAAGTCAGAATCTGACTTGTCAGGGTTTGTCAAATAACAACTGGGTTAAAGCCTTCGCTACGCAACTCCTTCCTTCAACAAATCCCACAGCTCTCCAAGTATCCAAAACAATTTCTCTAACAGATACCTTTGCTTTCCAAGGCAGACATGAATTCAACTGGTTTAGCTCAACTTTGGAGGTACCCAACCCAAAGCTCCTCCAACCACAATCTCACCTTCCTCTTGGGAGACTGACAACAGACTGGCCCCACAAGTGACAGTCTTCAGCTGCATCTGGCATCCCTGAAAACACAGGTCCAGTTGTGGTATCACTGACTTCATAAGCCTTCCCGAGTTGCAAAAAAGCCAGAGCCAGGCTCTGTGCTGCTCAGCCATCAGGCAAACTTCCCAGTCACCTTTCCCAGCGCGCTCCAGACCCTTGCTGGGCCATACTCGCCACCTGGCTTGTAGGTTGCCTCGTGTGTATGGAAGCAACAATAAAACTTGATCACTTGGCACACAGACTCCGAGGCGCGCATTCTTATCATAATACTGATCCTGGGAATGCTGCCCAGACTGCAATTTCTCCCTGACAAAAGAGCCAATGAAATTCAGCTTCTGCCTGTCCCGCAGGACATATTAGACCACATTCTGATAGGTGATCCTCTTCTCCCTCCCCCTAAGATTCCTGCAAAAGGTCAAATATTTCTTCAATTTGTCTTTTTTACAGAGTAATTAAAATGGTGAGAAACGTTTTCAGGAACCCTTTGATTTCAAAAAATAAATTAAAAAATCCTGCTACAGCTTGAAAATATCATGGTTTTGTGCACTATCAAAATACTATAGAGTAACTAATTTCAAAAATACACTAATGTTCTATCACATTGCCTTATATCTTTGTGGGGGTAGAATTAATATTTATTTTCTTTCTAAACTTAATTAAACATTTTTGAATTTTTTAAAGGTGTGGCGGGCTAACTCAGGCTGGATGCCAGGTGCCAACCAAAGATACTCTGTCACTGCCTCCTCAGCTAAACAGGGAGAGGAAATGTAACAAAAGGCTCATGGGTCAAGAGATAAGGACAGGGAGAGATCACTCACAGACTAACGTCACAGGCAAAACAAGCTCAACTTGGGGAAATGAGTTTTATATATTAGCAATGAAATTGGAGGGGACTAATGAGAAATAAAACTAAATTAGACACCGCCCCCATCACCAAATGGTTAAAGGCCTTCACCAGAAGCAGACCTATCAGGTACGTAGGTTCTCCTACATGGACTACACTCTAACATTCAAGAGAGTAAAATAACACTCCTGGGAAACCAACACAACATGTGATGGAGCTAAAAAAATTACTTCTTCATTCAGATACGAGAATACAAACTTATCCAGGTATTTTTGGCAGTCTAAATAGAGTGTAAGGACGAAGAGTCCTAATAATTAACGCTCTTCTAAAACCTGATAAGAACACTTGTTTATTAACCCAAAAGTGTTTCTCTGCACAAAACATAAAGATGTATGGCTCTGTCATATCTTGGTCTTTCGCAACAGAACATTGAAAATATGAATGCTTTCCTCTCTTGGGCCTGAGAGACAAACACAGTTGAAGGTCAGCAATCACGCATTTTAGTTGTCAGCAATGAGAACTATTCAAAAAGAATATGGAAACCTTTAGGTCCAGAAGTTAGCAGCTGGCAGAGACACAAAGCTGCCTTTTTTTTCCCTTAGGGTCATAAAAATGCACATATTCTATGAAATGGCCTGTACTGAAACCAAAATCCTATAGGCATTAGAAGCACAAAAGCACAGAATACTTGCCTCACTCAATAAAATGTGTTCAAGTTCTGTTGAAACATATAAACCTTAAAACTTGCATTTGTTTCCACCATTGTAAAGTAAAATGAAGGAATCGGTCAACTATCATTAACCCTTAAAACTGGCAGTGACTACAAACGCAAGGGAAGTCCATTTAGATGCAGTTCATGCAATGTGCATCACAAGAAGAGCACAGAGAAGAACATTTGTATTTGTACACTAAACCCTAACTTCAGGCTGCTGTTGATGCAACCCTTAGTGATAAAAAAGACAATGCACACTTTATTTTCTGTAACTGGTGAGTCATACTTTAATCAAGTATCCTATTAAAATGTACTGCAAAGTGTTTTCCTTCAGACTAATTATGACTTATCAATACTGCTCTGGGAAAAACTCACTGTGAAGATGCTCAAACGGGAAGCAGATGGGTGATAGAATGCTGCAAATATCTGTACCTCCTTTGGAGGTTCACATTACATCCAGTCTCCTGCTTTCTTTAAAGTCACTAACCATATATAATGCTACATAGCAAAACAAAGAGAAAGGCATATAAAAATATTTTAAATTATTCTAGACATTTGGTCTGAGTGTACTACCCAAAATACAGGTATTTAGGTATTTTCATAGATCCTTTTGAGTAAAACTTCAAACAGTCATAATCCCATAGTTTTCTAATACACAACGTTCCATGGGGCTCTACAGAGATGTTGTGGCTTTCCACAATTAACAAAAGTTCCAGAAACAATGGCAAGTATTTGGCAAAGAGAGAACAAAATGTTTTCCCATTTTTTTGTAATTCAATGCTACAAAATCCCCCAACCTTTTTATATATAAAGGGAAAGATTGCTTTACAATATAGAAAACCACATGAAATCACCTTGGTAGCATTTGATGGTATCTCACCTCAAGCAGACTGAGCTTTCCTCCATCTTTTAACAGGACAGTACTAAGTATGTAATTGGAAAATAAGACCAATTTGATATTCAGACAACTGAACATTACCTGCAGAAAACACAAGTCATCTTTTTTTTTGTAAAAGTGGTTACAAATCAGAAAGGTATAACTATGGAACCAGACCTTTTTTATTCAGATGTTTGTACCAGGGACTTGTTGCATACTTGGTCCCTGAAATTTCTTCAAACACTGTTATTTCAGAAAAAAAAAAATTTAAGAAATGAGACTCATGGAATATCCTGAGTTGGAAGAGACCCACAAGGATCATCGAAGTCGAAATCCTGGCCCTGCACAGGACACCCCGAGTCACACCATGTGCCTGAGCACATTGTCCAGACACCCCCTGATCCCTGTCAGCCTTGGTGCTGTGATCACTTCCCTGGGAAGCCTCTTCCAATGCCCAACCACCCTCTGCGGGAAGAATCTTTTCCAAATATCCAACCTAAACCTGCCCTGACACAACTTCAGGCCATTCCCTCAGGTCCTGTCCCTGGTCCCCACAGAGCAGAGATCAGCGCCTGCCCCTCCTCTTCCCCTCATGAGGGAGTTGTAACTGCAGTGACATCTCTGTCTTCTCTTCTCCAGCTGAACAGACCGAGTGCCCTCAGCTGCTCCTCACACGCTTCCCCTCAAGGCCCTTCACCATCTTCATTGCCCTCCTTTGTGCTCAAAAACCCTTAGCCATGTCAACCACTAAGTCTAATAATTATTAATTTAGAACTCTAGAATGTTATACTGCCTGCAGATCCTTGGCCACCAAATCATGAACTCTTTCAACTTGACCTAAGATTTCTAACCAGAGATTCCTGAACTACTACATCCAGAAGGGCACAAACACAGGGCAGCAAGCTGTTGGACATGGTGTACAATTATCTAATATCTAATCCAGCCTCCTGCATTTCCTACCGATGTATTTGGAAGTAATGGTAAAGAATTCCAGTTCACATCCTCTCATATCCTCCTCTCCAAATGGAAAGGAGTATTTGTACCCTCACCAAGGATCCAAAAAAACCCCAGAGCTGCTGCCCTTTTTTTTTACCCCCCCAGCATAGTCATAATAAAAAAGTGGTCAAAAGTGGTGACAGCCCACTTGCAGAGAACAATGCAGATCTTTTCTGCTTAACTGCCCAGGAACAGGTTCATTTCATACAGCAACACCCCTTCTGGGAACAAATACTGAAAAACATGCACTGTATCCTCCCCCACCTCAAAACCGAAAATCACTTGAAAAAGAATGGTTTCTTCAGCCAGGGAGAGGTTTTTATCAACAAAGCTCCCGAGGCACCAGAGCTGTGCTACCACTCATCTGCTCAAGAATCTGCTGAGAATCTGCTTAAGAATCATCTGCTGAGAACTCCAGCAGAGCTGGTGCTGTGCTCTGACAAAGCTAACACACACTGACCAACCTGACTGACAGCTGCCTGCCTTCAGACACATTTCAATACATTAACTTAGACGTTAAGGCATCATCCTACAAGTTGTGGATGAACATGGTGTTCCCAAGATGGTGCTGATAAGTACAAGCGATCTTTCTCTGCCGCTCCAGTTGCTAAAGACATGTCACTTTACAGAGATGAGCACAAACCTCATGGAGAAAAGAGCAAAAGTGAAAAAAGGGGCATAATATGTGTTCTAGCCATTTAAGCACACTTGGAGTTGCAGAAGACTCTTTAAGTATGACTACAGTTTTAATAGATGCTTTATAGCAAAATACACTACAAATGAAAAAGTTACACTTTACTGTCGGTGTTCCATAGTGGTATGAAAAATAATATGAAATGTTTTCCATCGACATTGAGAGAAACCGTCAGACAAACATTTGTGATAGTTATTGTTCAATAATGGTTTTGACAATAAGATAGTTGACATTGTTGCTTTAATGCGACTTTTAACAAAAAAGCAAAACAAAACAAAACCAGACCCACAAAACCCCCAAACCCTCTGCCTCCAGCAGCTTTTTCTATTTACTGGAGTCAGAAGAGCCAGCAGCTGACATTTGAATCTCATCTAAATTCAAACAGGAAATACACTTTATAAAGCGTTATCAATTACAGGCTGATTCACCCCTGATGCAGTGGATTCTTGATTCTGAGAAGGCTTTTCAATCCCAAGCAGAATTCCTCAAACTTGAAAGCAACATCAACACTGCTCAGCCCAGCCAAGCAGAGCTACCCATATACAGAACCACTTGGAAATTAGTGGAGACAGAGTTCCATTGCACGGAGCACGGACCATCACATGAACACCTTTTACCTTTCAATCACCTTCCTATTTCTGGCTAATTAATAATAATAATTTTTATTAAAAAAAGACCTCTGAAAAAAAGATGAAAGTAGAGCTATTTCAGCTGTATAAATTATTACACCATGTAATGTATATCTTTAAACAAAAAACTAAAAGTAGTTTTGGAGATACACTTTAAATTACTAATTCCCCTAAGTAATTGCTGCTCTTTTTTTTTCTTTCCTGGCAGAAGGGAAAACAAAGCATCTTTGTATGTTCCCTTAGCTTAGTTATTTAATTTCCTACTCAAATAAGCGAATACAATTTCAATTTTAGCCAAGGAAAATTAAAAAATGAGTTTGAATACAGAGGTAACCTCTGTCCCTCTCTACAGTGAGAACCAACTGGATTCTGTTAAACTGACAAGAAAGTACCAGAGTTAACAGATAAATTAAAGAACCAGCAAAATGTTTAACGCTGGTCGCTTCTTTATTGGTTGTGCTGAAGCTCCACATGAGCCTCAGCTGACTTAACACTTGAGTTATCTGACATCTCTCTCTCTTGGGCTGGACAGGAATTCAGTCACATGTAGGTATATGCTCAAGTGAAACTTGACTTAGAAACTCCACTAACGGGAGGACTCCTTGGAGTATTGTCATACTTCAAATAGATAACAATGCCACTGAGGTGTCACGTCTTCAGGTGGGCTTTTGGAGCAAAACAATTTCCACTAAACCAGAAGCCATTGAGTTTCCTTCCTCCTTGAAGGAACAATTTTTCTGCACACTAATGACTTACTGGAACTTCAGCATTCCCTGTTTGACAAGAATGCAAGGCACTTGCAACTGCTGATAGATTTCAACACCGGGTAGTTTCCAGGAGTTTTCGTTGAAAAATAGAAAAGAATCCCAGTTCAGGGCAGCAGCTTTGTTATCCAGGTAAAGTTGAAAGGCTGTGCAAGAGCAAATTGAAAGTAAACAACAGAAAAAAATCGTGTTTTCCTGAAGGGTTTTATAAAGCATGGATTGGTTATTTACATTTTGTCTGTTTTCTTTTTACAGTAAGGTACATAAATTAAAACTCCCATACCATATAGTTAAGACTGTAAAAAGAAAAGATATACACACACTATCATGACAACGTTTGGTTGTTCAAATCTGAAATGCAGATCCGTTGGAACAAACAGCTGCAGGAAAAATGTAGGGGCTACAGATTCAAAATTTGTAAGATTAGATGTTTTACAAAGTCAAGGAGGAACAATTTCCATATTCCTATTTTCTCTGCATGTAAAAGAACATCCCTTCCATATAAAACATAGAATGTTTGGAAGAATGAAACAACCTCCCACCTTTTTTCTAATCAGCTTTGAAAATGCCTGAAGTTGACACAGAATTACACAGCCTGGGAGCAGCAGGCTCTGTTAACACGAGTGTGTCTCACGTTGCACACTGAAGTTCAGAGCTTTCCTGACCACCAGCCCTACCAACTCAGCCCAGGCTCGAAAAGGGCTAACACCGTGCAAGATTCTGAAAAAGAAAGAATGTGCCAGAGGTATGTCCCTGCATTTGCATCAAGTGATTTATTCAAGTATTTGTGACTTCAAGTCAGGAAACAGCTTTCAAGCACACAAGGAAGTCTGGAAAGCCTGACTTGGTTCTGCTGTCTCTATAAAAGAGTCACAAGGTAAAACAGTAAGAGTTACTACAGTGAGCAGATATAAATTAATATGTTTAAAGAGAAGTTCTGCTGAATAAGAGCAGTACTCTTGCACATTCCTTCTAACATTAGTATATTCTCAAAACTAAAATAGAACAAATATTTGAGTATATTTAAACAGAACCACACAACAACTCAATAACAAGCTTACAGCTCTTTATATTTAAAAAGAAAACAGAACTTGAAAGATCTAAGCAATGCAACTAAATCTTGATCAAAGCAGCATGCAATCATGTTCTGGCAGTGACTAGAGCACATGCCTGCCATTAGTGTAATATAAGCATCTCCATAACCTAAATCATCCCTATTTAGAAAGAATATCTGGGGTAAGAACAAAAAAAAAAAGTTTGGAGTTACAGGAAACATAGGAAAGGGCAAGCTCAAGATGCTGTAATATATTTTGGTTGTGCATATATGTCTGGAAATAAGGTGAGATCCAGAAATTCTGAAGGTCTTTAAAATATAGGATGTCTGTTTTTAATAAACCAGAATGTTGTATGATAATTCAGTGACCCAATTAAGTGAGTTTTAGACTGACAAACCATCAAAACTCCATATAGATCAGACTACATGGGCCTTGCCCTTCCCTAAAACCAGACAAGGGAATGGGGAATGTATGGAGGAAACAACGATGACAGGGCACACAGATATGTATGACCCAAAACAAAAACTCCTAATAGTGTCCTTGGACAGGGCCAACTCTTGCAGAGGCATAAGATGGCCCTGGGTTATTTTGTGTTTCCTGAGCTAACCTGGGAGGGAGAGGGGGCAAGCCTCAAATGCCTGTCCTTCAAAACACAGCTCCAAAAGGCTTTCCCTGTCTACAGACCCGCTCAGGGGTATGGTTTATCTCTTTGTCAACAGGCCCCAATGTTTTGCAATTTGTACAGTGACAGTATCAGTTCTGTGCACAGAGTCCAGCAAACTGGTCTGACAGAGGGAGGGGTCTTCTTGGCTGGTTTCTTCTGGTCAATAATCTGGGCGATGTTCAGAGTTCCTCTTTGTTAAAAGTCACAAAATATTTTAAGCTTCCTCAAGAGCAACATTCTTAGTTACTGAAAAACAGCAGCAGTTTGGATACGTAATTCTTATCACTGTACTTATAACTTGATCCTAGAATTGACAAACTGAAAAGCAGCTTTGGAACTCTGTAGTAGGGAGGGGGAGGACAGAAAAAAAAAGAGCGGCATTTGGTAACTAGAAAACTGCATTACCAAGATTCTCTTAAAGATACAGACTATGTCACACCAAATAGGTGAGAACACCTGCAGGATGAAGTGACACCCTTCTGTTCCAGTCGATAGATGAGACTTGCAAAGGTCTAGCAAGGCAAGCAGGAAGAGCGAGACCTCACCCTCCACCAGCTTCAAAGGTCATGACAAGGAAAAGTTTATCAGCAATGCAGACTAGAAGATGCCTTGCAAAACTTAAATAACTAACAATATTTATTCTTTGAACAGGATGATGAGGAGGGAGATTTTTTGTGATCAAGGAACAGGTAACGAAAAGACATGGAAACCAACTTTTTTTCAGCTACTGCACCTCGCCAGACAAGTTGAAATATCCAGAGTTCAGCCTAAGAAGGCTGGGAACAAAGGGAGTGCTCATCCCTGAGCTCCCCAGCCTCACTGTGCTGCTCCAGGCACACCGACCCCATGGAGCAGCACAGGACAAGGCAAACTGTACTCCTTAGTCACCTGCGAATGACAGAAGCTTTCACAGCTTAAGCTGGAAGTTTGGATCTGAAGTTCAATGTATTTTGATGAGCTATAAAAGCTTATTTTTTCTTAAAACTATGACAGGATATGACCCTGAATAGAGAGAAAAGCCCATTGCATGCTTTGGACTGTTGTTAGATTACACGTTTAGGACAAATAAGTGTGTGAAACATCAATTACACAGCAGCACCAGGATACACAGCTACCACTGAAAAGCAGATAAAGAGCTTTCCAAGCCACTGTCAGCAAGTGAAACTGAAATAGTTTATGGAGAATCCAGAAACTGCTAAATTTCAGCTACTGCAGTACTAAGCAACACCACACAACAATTATAATGGGAAGTCGCCTATAATCTACTCTTATCTTTATTACATTTTCCTTACTATCTTTATCCTCCTTAAAAAGCCACTTTTTATATGAGATATTTTTCCAACACAGCTGTTACAAAGGATCTATCAGGGCAGGATAGTTCACTTTAGCAACTTCTCTCCAAGATAACTGCTAATTTCTGACAGTAATGATATTCAAATTGATCAAACTTAAATGACACACAAAAACAAAGCCAAGACATAGCAAAAAGGCCAAAATTCCAAGGAAACGGTCTGGTTTTTTTTAAAGCCTGAGTTAATGCAAGAGAAAACACAAACCAGGGAAAAAACACCAGGTGAAAACACACAGTTGTACTTCCATGATATTTTCTTGAGTCTCTATTAAACCACAGCCATATTTGAGAAACCCTTCCAGCTCAGATATGTCTTGTTTCTCCATGTTGCAATAAATCCTAATTAAAAGCAGCAACAAAGAGGAAGATATGAAATGTGCAGTTTTAAATAAAAGCCAAGAAACACACTAAAAGCTCAGATTTCCATCTTATAGCGATGTCTGGGGAGGGGGAAAAACCAGGCCTCAGAAAAGAAGTAACAGTTGCAGAACTGCTGTGAATGCACAAGGTAAACAAATAAAGGACCATAGGGACAAATGTGACAGGGCAAAGGGTAATGGCTTTAAACTAATACAAGGGGTAGCTTTAGACTAGACACAAGGAACAATTTTTTTACAATGAGGGTGGTGAAACACTTGCCCTGAGAGGTGGCAGATGCCCCACGACATTTTCAAACACTGAAAAAATTGAAAGTAGCAGCAAAACGAGAACAGGCCAAGAGATGAGATCTTACTTAATGCCAGTACGCAGTCGATATCTGAGAAAAAAGAAAACAGAACAGGGGAAAAGATTCTTGCCTTTAGTATTTGGGGAATTTTCTCTAGTTTAGTAATCTGCCTTAAGGCTTCTCCTCCTCTACCAAGTTCCAACACGATTTATTTAAGAATTTGATTTTAAAAATTTAACACAAAAAGGGGTCTGTGGAGTTGAATGGTAACACTCACATTGAATAATATAACCAAAAAAATCCAATGGGAATAATAACAATTATTTACTTGAATGAGACTTGCAGACAGCCAGAACACCAATTCCAAACTTGTCAGAGGTTATTACATATTACTACAGAAACAATACCATTATCCTGTCTGGAGTTTGAAAACCTGATATGCATAAATTTATGCTGAAAAAAAATTACTACCTGTTTTCAAGTATGTATATCTACTGTAGTCAAAAAAACTGCTTAGAGGTCAACAGTTCTACCTGTAGCCATTTCATATCCACCTTGCAAAGGGAAGGAAGAAAACTGCTTATAGTTCACTCTGAAATAAACTCCTCCCTTCTACATCCTACAACAGGATTTTAACATTTGCAGAAAAATCAGGGGGCTCATGAGAAGTACATTAAGAGTTACTCCTTTCCTGGCAAATTGTTTGTCGTGTTGGCAAACCACAGCCAAATCTAACACTGACAGAAGAAACATTTCAGAACTTCAACATTTTTTAAAGTCTTTCCATTGTTTCAAATATTCCCTTTGAAACAAACAACATTCTAACATGCACTGAATTATCTTTCCCAATCAAAACTACCCTTAATTTTGTTGTACCACAAGACTATGTACACTTACTTTTGCTAATACAAATGCTAAGATTTAAAATAAAATAGGAGCTCAAATCTATTTAGAAAACTGAGTGGTCAGACTAAAAAATTAAATAAAAAAACGCTGGGCACCCACCCAATAGTTCCCTCTGACAAAATATTCAGATTGAGATTTTCAGATAGCCTGTAGCACTAAACCATTTGGCAGCTCTCCTGGCTCAGTTCTCTGTATAAAGACAGACATCGGGAACAGAAGACTACCACAAATGAGGGATAAACAGAAAAAATAGTCTACATAGTTTTTTATTCTCCAACCTAGACTCTTAGAAAATCAGAATACAGGCCATCTGAAATAAACAAACCTTAGCTATACATAACTAATTTTAGAAGTGAATAAAAATAATAAATTGTTAAGTACACTTCTAAAGAAAGATCTCCTATAAGATCCCACCAGCCTGACTAAGACAAGGGCCAGCACTCAGTGCCAACAGCTATCAGCTGAGTTCTTCTCTCCCATAAAACAGAAGGAAGGTGGTGGCACACTTGCAAACTATACACAGAAGTTCCAGTTTTCATTTTCACCCTGATACACACTACAAATCAAAATTTAACCTCTGTAGCCAGATAAACTAGCATGGCTGGTGTTACACAAGGTCGAGCAATTTCTGCTCCAGTCCTCCACTCACCCTATTAGAGAGTGAGAAGTGAGGTGCAATACAGCCTGTAACAGCTCCGGAGACAAACAAGGTGACCTCTTCACATGAACTGGCAGCCCCGAAACCCCACGTAGCTGTCAGATAGAGCCATCAACTCTCACAGGTTGGAAGAGATCCCTAAAAGTCTCTTAGTACAGCCTCCTACCCAATCAACACAAAGCCAAATTCAATGCCCAGTTAAGTTGCTCAGGACTTTGAACGTGTCCAAGAGAGGCATTCTGCAGCCTCTCACAGAAACGTGGCCCAGCACCTCACCATTTTAATTATTTTTTTCAATCCAGTTAAGAAATTACCTTGCTGTAACATGCAACCACTAATTTACCATCCTTTAAAGCTGCACTCCTGGGAAGACTCTAGCTCCACCTCCCCTGTAACACCCATCAGGGAGCTGAAGACAACAAACATTCCTCTGCCTTAGCAGGCTGAGCAAACACACCTGGAGCTCGGCAGCCCCTCTGCTGCAGGCCATCACTGCCTCAGTCTCCCTCTCATGCTGGGGGACCCAGACCTGGAAGAATGAGCCTACAGCTTGCTGGCTATGATTTCTGTTCCAGAGCAGCAGGGCAGTGAGCCAAACCCAAAATGGTTGGCCCTCATCCCACTATTGTCCCCACAGTTTCAGACCAGTGCTAGGACCCCCTGTAAGCAAAGGATGAGATTCATCAAATAACCAACCTGATGGGCTTCACTGTTTGTTTTGGGTTCGGTTTTGACAGGCGGGATTCCTGAGATCAGCACAACGAAATGACAACCTGGTCACAAGTGCTGCATGGAACATAACAAAAGTGAAAGGCACAGACCCACCCACTATTGCACTGCCTTATCAGACAGATGAACAATAGCAGCTCCACAGCAAAAGCAGCACTAGACACAGAACATATCCTCCATTTGCCAGGCTGTTAATTCAAATACCACGTTATTTTAGTGCCAAAATAATTTTGTTGCTTGCCACGGCAGATTAAGGGAAGTGTTTTTATGAAGATCTATGCAAACATTTTGCAAGGTAAGCATGCGTGGGCAGGAGCAGCATAATTCAGATATGTGCATTGCTCACTTACACTGATTCCAGCAGCTATGCTCTGTTACAACTAAGGCAGAAGTTGGGGGCTGGTGATAAACTTTTACCCAGCTGTGCATCTGTTAATTTGCCCTGGATCTCAGCACAGGGGCTTTACCATCACAGACTGCTTGAAGTTTCCAAACTGGCAGGAGTCCCTAAGTAAAATACATTATATGTGCTATTTTTTTTGCTATGTTCTTTTCTCATTCCTAGTCATTACACACACTGAGATCTCAGTAAGAAAATGATGAATCTATCTGAACTGCACTGAAACCCATTACAGATGTACACACTGGAACAGAAACAAAAAGGTGGGGTTTTTTTAAGCTTCACAGAATATTCCGGGTTGGAAGTTTTGTATAAATTACCCTTACATATTTAAAACAGCAACTCCATCCACTACATACTGCTCTTTGTGAATCCACTTGTTTTTTTCCAACACGTTTTAAATTTTAAATTTTTCTTAACAGCGAGTTGAGAAAACGCTGAGAAAAATTTGGCTAAAGAGTACATGAGGTGATCAAGTAATTTGTTTTTACTGTGCCTAGTCTTAAGACAATGAGATTCAACGTCCATTTTTATTTCTGCTACTATGGTCAAATTTTATTTATCTTACAGTAAACTCCATCTTACCAATAAGTTCATGCAGATTTCCAACTTGTGGTGTGGAGTAACCAGCCAAGACTAGATTTGTCATGGTGAGGCTGAGAAGAAAAACTCTCCAACCTGTACCAGAGACCCTTCTACTGGGAGAGACACAAACACTCCCTGCAGTGAAACAGAAAGAATTCGCTTGATCCCCTCAGTTTTGAGAAGCTTTGGTATGAAGTAGCAGCAACTCTCAGAAGAATTTTCATCAGAACAAGATACTCTCCTCCAGCGTTTCATGCTAACTAAAACAACTGCAGAGGACTCTGCATTTCAGCGGGGGATTGCTTTTATTTGTGGGAGGAGAGATGGGAATAAAAGGAATTCCTTTGACAAGAGAGCTGCATTGCTAACCACAACCAGGATCAGTTTACCTCTTTTACTACAAAGAGGTTACATGCCATGAAGAAAAATCCCATGACCTAACAGCTTTAAGTTATTTTACAAATAATAAGGCTCCAACCGGTTTCTAGAGAAGATTTTTTTGCAGCTGATTTGCTTAGTGCATTTCACAGCACTTGACATACTGTGTTCATCATTTAAGCTCCTATAAATGTATCTCATGTCCTTGCTGAGCCTTGCCACGAATAAAGCTGCACTTAGCTCTTGAACTAAACCTACAGTCATTATCTCATGTTTGTGATAACATACAGAAGGTAGAGGAAAAAAAGTCAACCTTTACGGACACCTGATTAGCAGAATGATTTACAACCTGAATTAAAAGCAGGGGGAAGAACACAACACATCGAACTCTACAAACATGGCCAGTTTTAAAACTGTTTCCTGCTTAGTTTCTTTTACCTGAAGGTGTTCATGCAGCCCCAAAGAGGCACACAAGCCGTGCTATGGCCCTGCAGGAACAGGAGCTATGAGCTGATGCTGCTGTATCTTTGCCCCGTAACAACTACAATAAATATTCCACCAAACATTCTGTTCCAAATTCAACTTCAAATACACACAGAGTTCCAGGTATTATAAAAGGCCTTAATTAACTTCTCCTGCAGGTTTTTTTTTTTCCTTTCTAATGGTGAAAGCTTTAAAAAGTGTGCACTAAGTACACAACCATTGTTCTGCCAAGAAACAACTGAGTACAGCGGCAGTGCAAACATGAAATGGAAAACTCACCAGCTTTAAAACACATTACTTTAAATCGCTATTTTGTATCCATGGGAAGAGAAGGGAAGAGAAGCATAATACTGAAACCTACATGTCCACGTTAAAGGTAAATATTTACCTGTAATTTACATAGTACTGTAAATACAGGTAACAGCTTGAAAAATGAGAAGGCAATAAATGCAGCAGCCAATTAACTTTCGAGCTCTCAAGGAAGTATTTGAAGAACAACAGCCCGTTTCCAGAAAGTCCTCACAACCACTGTTACAGCTACGCAAAATTAAACAGAGCCACAAGGATTTCTGATCTCTAAAAATAGTTCAAAACCGCGTTCTTTCCTAATAAGTTCTTACGCTTACTCGGAGCCAACCCAAACGCCCGAATCGCTCCCGAAAGGAGCGCGGCCGGCGAGGCGGAGCTGCGGAATGCGGGAATGGCGCAACCCGAGCGCTCAGCGCTCAGCCCCTCCTCCCGGCCCGGCCACAGCGCCTCAAAATGGCACCGCCGGCACCCGAGAGATCCCGGAGAGATCCCTCAGAGACAGCCACGGATCCCGGAGAGACAGCCACGGATCCCGGAGAGGGGCTTCCCCCAGGGGAAAACCCGGGCAGGGCTTCCCTCCGCCAGTCCGCCCCAAAGCTCAGCCGAGCTGCGCTCTCCGTAGGAACCAACCCATGGCACTCGGAAACAAGGAATTAGCAAGGATAACTCTTTTTCCTGGAAAAGGCCTTTTTGTATCTGAACCAGCAGGGCAGATTTCTAGAATGTCACTTCAAGCGAAAAGGGGCAAATTCTGTTATGAATTCGCTTAACTTTTCCAACTATATAGGCATATATTTAGGATACAACAACACTACAATGTCCCAAGTTTTCAGGTGAATTACATGCGCACACAGAAGTGGACAGTAAAGTTACCCTTCGACAGAACATTACGAGATGATCCTACAGATAAACTGTCTCCATCTATTTTCTCTAAAGGCAAGTAGCTCTGTACCATGAAAAAAAGCTGTAGCAATTTGGAATAAGTATTTTGCTGTAAACAAAACAGACAAGATTTTTACCATTCTGAACATACTGAAATTACTCAGATGCCATTATACCACCAGATAAGAGACTTAAAAAAAAAATCCGGTGACAATGCACAGTAAAACAAGAGAGAAAAGATAACCTGAAAAACATTTTTCCAGCAGCAGTAATTTTACTCATTAAACACATCACCAAATGCAATTCCATCAGAACAGAGAAAAAAGCCCTGAAGGAATCTCAGGAGGGTGCAAGTCTTCAGGCCATCAGTGTGGAACCAGGAGCTCAGACACTTGGCATGATTTCCACAGGAGGTGGTTTGTACTTCTGTTGGTTTAACTAAATCTGAGACTGAAAAACATGGTAAGGGTGGCAATTCTGCAAATCTACCACGAGATCTTTGGCCAGCCTACACTGTATAGGTAGAATCACTCTGCTCATGTAAAAAAATACCTTGCCACCCAAAAAGGCTGACTGAAAATCTTCACTGTCATCAAGTTTGGGGCCTGGATCTTTAAATATGCTTAAGAAGTCAAAACCAGAAATTCTGAGCTGAAGGATCTTCACCTAGAGGATCCCTTCACTCACACAGCTTCCCCTGTATTGGTTCACAACTACGAAATAGGAACAGATTCCAAATGCTGAGATGTTGAACTAAAGCACTGCCTTCACACTGAACCCCCAGAATCTAATGAGGAATACCACTACAACGTGAGCTTCCAAAAGAATTTTATTTCCAATTTGTAATTTATATTAGATATCCAAAATTTAAAGTATTGTTCTTTTACTCAGCATTTCACTATTAACCTTAAAATAGCAGAAAATCTCACACATATTCCAAAAACCCAAGAGCTGTTTTTCCTTTAAAATATATTTAATAATGCCTAGTCATTGGAATAAAATTTATTCAAATTGTTGGTTAGAAGTGGAAGAGCAAGTATGTTTACATTAAAACTGAAGCTCAAAACACCATAACATGATTACCCAACAGCTATTAAATGGCCTGCAAGAAGTTATTAGTGTTCATTCTCTTTCAGAAGCCAATGTAACAGTTCCACCCTTAGCATCCTCCCTATAGTTTTCCTTTGTTGTCTCTTTTTTTAACATAAACTTCCCTAGTCACTCCCACAGGCTGTGTTTTGGTCTCAAGACCTATTATTGGGATATTTCACACAACAGCTGCACATAAAGAAAATTAAGACAGTCCTAAAACTACAAAGTAATCCCAAAGGCTTCAACAGGGGTCAAACCCACTGTGCTAAAAATAACAAGATGTGTACATGTTTTGTGAGGATTCTGTTTTCCAACAGAGCAGATAGAAAACACCACTGTGATGTTTCATAAGGACATTCACAAATAGTTTCAGTAATTCAGTTTAGCACAGTTTTAGGCCAGCAAAGATTACAACTAGTCACTGGGGCGGGGGAAAGGGGGATCCAACAAAAAAGCCCAAACCAAATCAAACAAAAAATCCAACAACCCAAAAATCACATCGTCATTGCCACTGCAAACCAATTCTAACACATGAAAAGCAGTGTCAGGAAATACTCCTGCTTATAACAATTTTAATGTTTTCACAATTACAAACTTTTTTGTATCAAAGTTCCTGGTTTAAATAAAGTTATTTTTAGAGTATACTTTTAGAAACCTGCATTCTAAATTGAAATTAAAAGCTCAACAGTACTGGCAAGTTTCTTTGCACAGAAATAAAATGTTTCCTAATATACCTTCCAAAAGCACAGATTCTGGATGGTAATACTTTCCATTGAACAGAAAATTCAGAAGTCAAATCCAGCATTTTTAAAAACAAATGAATTTGCAACAAGCAGTTTATACAGAATCTGTTTTCAATTACAGTGTCATGGGTTCAGTAGGTGGAATAGCGTGGACTGCAGACACACTAACACATAACCATGGCTACATCGGGTATTCCTATGGTCAGACATGCCAACATTATATTTTTAGATTATTCTCTCATACCAACTGCTCTGTTATGATGGCATTTAATTCCATTATATCTATTGTCAAAAAATCTGCTTCAACTGCAGCAGTTCTTTGAAAAAACAGATTTTTAAACAATATTTAACTCTTAAATGTAATTCCCCATTCACAGCCAAGAGCTAGCTTAGTGTAGGTACAGAGAAAGGAGCACTCACATTTCACTCGCTGGATGCTATGTCACTTCATGCTCCTTTTGACCAACTCTTGGAAGTTGGGAATAGCACACCTGTTGTTATATTTGTCCCTGCTATAAAAGGATTTTGTTGTGCCTTCTCTGTTCTACTAAAGCCAAGGTTACATGAGGAAAACAGAAGAAAAAATTTGGCTGAACTGATCCCTTCTGCCCCGGCAGTGATGCCAGACACACACCTATGGTATTTCTGGTTCTTAAAACTCAAGTGATTCTTTCATCTCAAGACTTCCACTTCATTCAGAGGAAAAAAAAAATAAAAGTCACCACACATGAAACAAATTGCACTACAAGAAACAGGCAGAGGAAAGCCTGGTTTCCTACAGATTTATGTTGTATTTTGGTCTGTATCTTTTCCCAATGTAATTGCCCCAGCTCACTCCGTATATCCTGCATGATTTCACTCACTCACATATTCCTGTGACCACAGTTCTCTCTCCCTTTCCCTCCCACACCCTCTGGTGTCAAACATCATGGCAGTAGGCTGGATGGACAGTAGGTGCATGTGGACCTCCCTCTTATCAGGTGTAACAAGTTCACTGAACACTTCTGATGGCAACACTGAGGGATCTGGGGACATGAACACAGCTCAAGACCTTGAAACAGTGTGTCATCCACCCCATAATCTTACTACACATCTCATCTTCAAGCCAGCTGATATATGAAGCTTGTCTTTGAAGTTTTAGGAATTTGCCAAAATCCCAAACTTAACATACTACATCAGAGACAAACACTTAACAAAACCATCAAAAGAAGAGCAAAGGGGAATGTGGGCATGGGAAAGTAAAGATTCTGACCAACCTGTTTTTCCTTGTGGAGGGGGATATACACTAAGAAGTTAGATGGGATCACTAACATTCAATGTAATTTTAAAAGATCTTAAAAAGTTTGAAACGAGGTAACATTCCCTAACAGGAGCCTCACAAGCACACCACATGACAACTAAGCTGTGCCTGGAAGGGGCACTTTTGTTCTGTGTTCCAACACTGGCACTTGGTCTGCCCCACAGCTGCAGCTACACTGGCCAGAAGTGAAGCATAATGGGGAAAAAAGGGCAAGAAAAGGTAATTGTCGCTCAGCCAGTTTCAATCCCTACAGCATCAGAGGAGTGCCAGGCAGTGCTGCTGCAAAGGAAGAAGCAAGGACGCGCAAGGGTGGCGTGAACAAGGAGTAGAACTGGCCCTTCGGGTGTACCCGGCTGCTTGGCTGCTTATCTGTAGCACACAACTGCCCTCTTCATCTGGCAGCTAATTATTCATCCAGCAGACATCAATGGAAGTCTACCTGGCTGCAGTGCTTCAGTCCTTAGGAAATTATATAATCAATCTTTCCACACTAAGCAAAATAACGTACCTGAACAGAAAATGTTCAAGATAAGGCAGATACAAAAAAAACATGTTACTTCATGTTTGATTGCAGCATCATTAAAGCAAACCCAACGAATGTGTCAACCAAGGCAGCGAGGTGCCAGTGCAATATAAAAAAAAAAACTGTAGGCGTTACAGACACTACTAAAGGCAAGGGCAGAGGAGCTGACGTGCCCGGGTGCGTGTGGGTGTGATAAAGGGCCCGTGAATTAGCCTGCTGCACCGTGCAGATGTCTAGCCAAGCACTCTGCTTGTGACACCACCTGCTATCACACCAGTCAGGGAAGAAGGAAGAACAGAGTCCACCCATGCTCCATCCAGAAACCTGTGGAGTTCCTGACCTACGACTAAATACAAGTGACTGTGGTATGGCCACCAGCACACACATCCATCAGCAAATCTGTGTGATCACCAGTCTGCACTGTCCTTTCATCCCCAGCCACGAGTGCCAGTCTGGCACAGACTCTTCGACTGAAGTACGAAGAGATGTCCCACTTTACTGTGCTTGTAAACCTGCCATTCCCACTACACTGTGAAGAAAAAATAACAGTGGTGAAACACTATTCATCAGCTTCTTAATTTCATTTAAGGTTTGATAGATTATCATCACCACTTCCCTCCCTGCTGTTTCTCTTTCCCTGATTGAAGAAGCCCAAGTCTATTTAGTACTGTGTCCTATTCATACTGCTGGGGAAAGGAAAAATCAAACCAGAACAAAAAAAATTACCTTCTAGTTTTAATGTGACTGTTGGAATTGTGTTAACAGAAGGACATAACATACATATCCATATATAATGAATGTGTACAGCTGCATAATCATATTTTTTAAAAACTTAAAATTACTGCATAGAATGCTGCTTCAAAATTGACTTAAATTGATTTAAGCCTGTGCTGACTGCAAGAAGGAAAGTGCTTGCTTGCTCTCCTCTCCTCTGTTCCTCATATGGTACCACAGTGAGCTGGAACTACTGAAAACCCAAGGGCTTTTCTGAGGGTTAGTTTACAGCTAAATTAGCAAACAAACCCAACCTTCCACCAGGCCACAATTACAAAAGTGACAGTGGAAACACAGCCAAAAAAGATGAGTGAAAAAAAAATTTCAACACTATAAGCAGATAGGTTCAATCCAAAGTTGGAACTTCAAAGCAAAGAGCTGTTTGGAAAATTATTCGAGATATCTCCAAGTGTTAATACCTAACTTGGAGCCTATTACTGTTTTTCCTCTGTTTGAACTAAATTACATTGCATTTACTGTACCTCATCTGGTATTTTATCATCTGGGCATTCAATACTGCTACAGCCAGTTTACAATACCTGTATCAGCTACAAGTTTCACCACCTCACAACCCACTCCCATTTCCACACTATTTCCAAACACACTGAATAGAACCTGCCGTGTTCACTTGCTTCCAGCAGGGCTGTCAGCACCTCTCTGCCACAGGGGTACCTCCCGAGTTCTTCCTGGGAACCCAGAATTGGCCAGAGCCTCCCAGATGTGTCTCACCAGTGCTGAGCCAAGGGGTATGATCACTTCCCTCAGCCTGCCCACAACACCCACCCTTCACAGCCCAGGAGTCCCGGCCCCAGGTGCAGGGCTTTGCATTTTTCCCTTTGTTGTGCTTCATGAGGTTCCTCTCTGCTCACTTCTCCAGTCCATCCAGGTCCCTGTGAGGGGCTACACAACCACCTGGCCCAGAAAACACTCCACCCAGTTCTGCATTGCTGACAAACTTCTGAGGGCGTGCTCTGTCCCATCATCCACTCATTTATGAAGATGTTGCACTGGAAATCCAGCATCAAGCCCTGGGGCCCATTGTTGGTGTCTGGTCTCCAAGTGGACTTTGTGCTGCTGATCACAACTCTCTGAACCTGGTACCTCATGCAGTTTTCAGTCTCTGTCCATTTGTCTACTCTGTACTTCCAGCAGTGTGTCATGTCACCACAGAAGGCATCCACCAACAGCACCCACCCCGACCTGCTGGTAATCCTGACCCACAGCTCACCTCTCACTCCTCACTCACCCGAAAGGCAGCGCTGCATGGATTCCCACGGTGCTCTCACAACAAAACACCCCACAACACCAGTCACCATTCCAGCCTGCCCTTTCTGGGCAGCCCAGACCCAGCCCTTGCAGCACTCCAGCCGTGCCAGCTGTCCCCCCTTCTCTGATCTCAACAAGAGTGCAGCCACGTGACTGCACACAGACCTCCAGTTTCTCCTGGTTTTGCCCATATGGAAAGCATATGGAAAACAGAGTGAAATCCAAATAAAGTATTCAGCTTGGTCTGTGCAGATAGAAACTTTGTACTGGATACACTTTGAATAGCCTGAAACTTTATTTCACACCATGACAAAGTTACAGGCGCTGGAGGGAAAAGCCAATTGTGACAATGGAATACATAATAACTTATGGACGGATAGATATGGAAAGAGGTGTTAATGCAGTTATATACAGAGAAAGGAGATCAACAAGTTCTGTTAGTACTATCCCAGGTAAGAAACTGTGTTAGAAGAGAGCTCTGGGCTCCTCCCCAGGGCTCAAACCCAGCCAGCCTTTCTCTCCATTTCACTGCCCCTCTGCCCACACTCCTTGTTACCTGAGCCCCAAGCCCCACTCCTGATCTTTCCAATCCTCAGGAGACCCTATGAACTGTATTTACAGCACACTCACAGCTTCTCTTCTCAATGAAACTAACCTGAAGATTCATTTTATCTTCAGTTGTTCCAAGTACACAGTAAAAAACACCTCCCTGTAAATGATTACTTATTCCAAAAGCAGAAGTTTGAAAACAATATTCAAGATATCCGAAAACCCTGACGTATCTTGCATAACCTCAAACATTTACACTTTCAGTAAAATTCTTTGAAGCAAGAGTCTCCTTGGTTGCTATCCTTTCACAAAGCAAGAAAACATTTTAGGCTGTTACACCAACTAAATCCTCTTTACATCAGCATCCAAACCCTTCTCACAGACCTGCTCTAACACATGTAAATCTCAGTACTAAACCGTAATGCTGAGGAACACCAACATTGTCAAAACAGTACAAAGAAAACCTGAACAAAGAAAATATAAAGTTACATATTTTTATAATGTGCTTAGTAGCTTAGAGAGACCTCTTCTAGCTAGAATGGTTTACCATGCTGTGGATATAAAATTAAATGTATTTAATGTGCATTACAGTCTCAGCCAGCTCCTGGTTTTTGGGATGAAGCAAGACGTTTCCACAGAGAGGTGTAAATCCACAGTTCCTTGCTGGTTGTCCTATGCATTCCACTGGAGCAACACTGCCGGCCATTGTGGGAGCAAAACACTTGAGGCACTGGCAAGAGTGTTGTCTCACCAGTGCACCCTCATTTCATATAGTTTTAGTTGGTTATTTTTCCTGTAACCAAATTTACCTCTGAAATTAAGTCAGCAGAAATTAAGATACTTATAAAGAACAACCAAGAAAGAAAATCAGAGAATTTCATTGCAGCAAACAACCAAGCACACTACAGATGCTTAAGGACAAAAAAAGAAATTCTTACATCCGCTCTTCCCTCCACCTCTGTTCTCCCCATTCCACCTCAGGCTCCAAAGATTATTACTGACAGAATTAGAAGGATGTAAATATTATACAACAGCACTTGAAACTTTGGGAAAAACTTGAGTAATGCCATTTCTGAAGCAGAACCTCTGGCTAAGGAATGCACAGCTGCTGAGCAGATGTATAATTTCAGCATTTAGATTCCATTATTTCAAGGGGGATTTTTTTTTTACTAGATGTTTTGAGATTTTCTATTTCCATCTGTTTTTTGACCTCCCTCAGTTTAGTTCCCTCTTCTCTGCTTTAGTTCATTACACCAAGATAATTTCCTAAATTAGAAACATCTCTACATTTAGAAACTTGTGAATTTGAAGAGAGGTGGGAGAGTGAAACAGGGCCAAGGGTGGAACAAAAACAGACAGTTCAACAGAGGCTTGGGTTTGAATAAAAACTGTCCTGTCTGGGTCAGGTTTTACTTCGCAGTTCCTGGTTTAACCCAAATTGGCAAATCCCTAACTGCACTGCATCCATGAAATTTTAAATTTTTAATATCTTCTATATGATCAATATTTCTACACTTTGCCAGAGCCCTCTGCCATAAACTTCTGAGATAAATAATATTTCATGTTTTAATCATTTTTATTTATAATACTATTATTAAAAAGGTTCATATGGAGTTAGCATTGTTTTAAAGAACGTCCATTTATCTAGGCAGAAAGGGCACACAACACTGTCTTAAACTTCAGTCCACACTACAAGATTCAGAGATGAATTATCACTAGTAGGATCGTTGGTTCAGCTCAGCAAATATGGCAGATTGGCCACAAACCCCATTCAGCTTTTAATTTAATTTTAGGCTCACAGTAATAGTTTGCCTGGGTGAGAAAGGGCATAATCTTCAATCTTAATGAACGGCATACACTTCTGAATACTCTTACAGAAAATTTTCTATAGGACATTTTCATAAAAAAAGAAGTGAACTAGTAAATAGGGAATATAAAACTAGGAAAATACATCTCTACATTAAAACAAAAAACTCTACATTTTTGTTCTGTGAAATTTGTTGTTTGCTTTGTCTCCAAAAGAGGAGACATTCAGAACTAGTTTTAAAAAATACTTTAAAGCAAAATTTCCCCTATTTTCTATCATCAGGGACATTTCTGCCCAACAGTCAGTACCACTACTGAATTTTTCAGTTCTGCTAAAATCCCTTTAATAATCTGAATAGAAGTCCATATTTGGGGCACCTCATTAGTTGGCAGAGCCTTGCTCTGCCCTGTCCCAATCCAGTCTGGTAATTAACTCTCAGCTGGCCAAACCAGAGTCTGACAACTGCAAGGGCTGTTCCTCAGACAACACACGGAGGGGCAGGGGAGGCTTTTGAAACCTTCTCCAAGGCATCCTGTTAACGATTAATTTCTCTTCCACAAAGAGGGATATGCAGCCGGGAGGGGCACGTTTTGCACGGCTTTCTGGTTTTCTCTCTCACATTTCCTGTCACTGAGGCTCGCCCTGTCTTCTGATAAATCACTTGTTCTCATACCACTCCCCAAGATCTTTCATTCCCAAACACAGCAGACAAGGGGATGAGAGAGTTTTTCAGCGTTCCACTACCCATTTTTCCTGCTGAAGGATTCCTCACAACTTGTCTCTTCATGCTTCCTTTTTAAAATCGTCTACATCCCCACACAAACACAGGGGACAGTGCCTGTGCCTCGGCATCACCACTGCACTGAGAAGTTCCAACTGAACACCCAATAGGAAGAAGAATGGTTAATTTAGAACACTGTACCTGAGCTTACTCACCACTCCCATATCCCTGAAATTCTGACTCTGAGCACATCATGTACTCATTTGCACAACAAATCTCAGGAGCAGAGTATTGATTCTCTGCATAAATTAAATCTCTGATGACTTCAGTCCTCCAAAGTCATTTGAGCTCTATCCACTGATTTCCAGTCAAGTTTGGGATCAGGCTCTCACAGAGGAAGTGTGAAGGCCTGCAAATGGTTTTAGATGGATTTTTTTCCAAATCAAGAAAAAATTCTTAGTAATTAACACTGTGAAGATGAGAAAAGCAAATCAATCCCTTGACCCAGGTCTATAACCTGGAATGTATGTTCTGAGACTGATATTTCTCTGACTTCTCTCTGCTACATCTGCTTCTATTTTTATCAACCAAAACATGGCAAGACTGACAGTTTTCTCTAAGATGGTGAATTGAGGGAATATAGACAGAAAGAATTGCTAATTGCTTCCACACTTTACGCCAAAGTTGACTGGAGCCATCATGAAATGCAATTATGTGAAGAGGCACTGTGAAAACTTAAGTGATCTTAAATTTTTGTAAAAAGCATTGCTGCTGTTATAATGTATGATGCAAACTAAGCTACATACTGCAGAGCTGAGTGCACAGACAGCTCATCATATACTAAAAACATTTAAACCTACTATATTTCCCTGTGTATTTTGGGAAATTCTATTTTGGGGAAAAAACAAGCATCAGAGCATTCAGCCACATGCTGCAGGTACGAACCCTGCAAACCACTTCTATACACAGATTTTTGTCTTATTTCAAAACATTTAAAGTTCACACCCTTCATGTTATGGAAGCACTTTACCCCCTCCCGAGCGAACACAATCACCCTTTAATTCAGTACAGAATACAGGTTCTCACTGGTGACTTGCAGAAGGACCTCCAAAGGCTCATCACCTTCACCAGAAATTCCAAGCTGGGAACATACTGGACCTTCAGTAAGGCTTTGCTGTGGCTTCTCCTTTCACTCTGTCTATACAATCTAAGAATATTATCACAGTGGTGAACTCGAGTTGATTTTCCTACTCTACTACTAGTTTTGAACTTTGCTAACCAGACCATCATAAAACAGCAGTAAACCTGACTGAAAGGCACGGAATTCAAATCAAATGGGGTGGCAACTACAAGACACCCATTAGAGAAATGGCAAGAAATCAAACTATCTGGATTATAAACCTGAAGCAGAATGATCTTATTTCTCACACCGTTTGTGTACAGCTGAAACAATGGGTCATAACCAGAAACACAGGCATCTTATCACCAACACATTATAAAGTTCTTCTCAGCATATCAAATACACCATGACCTAAAGTGCTTCAGTGTCATCAACCTACAACAATGAATTTCAAAATATATATTGAATACTAGTAGAATAATTGCTTTGTTTTGCTTTGGGGAGAAAATCGTTATCAAAGACACCTAATATGCTTTGTAAACATACCCAGAGAGGTGCTGGGAAGCCAGTTCAGAACAAAGACCATCCTGGCAAGTTGGCAGCTTGTCCCCTGGTTGAGGGCCTGGTCAATGGTGGGCCAGCTATTTGTTTTATCAGACTAAACCTCCTGGGATCCACACACCCTGAGTACCATGTACAGCACAGATGTTTCTGGACTGAATCCCTCACAAAACAGCTGTTCCATGGATCTCCTCAACAAGAGCATTCAGAATGCTAAAATAGTGTTTTCTGTACAATGAGGAAAAAATGAGGTGACTACTTCGACTTTGTTCCCAATTCTGGATCACCTAGTCTAGTCTCCACATTATACTGCTAAAGGACACAATGTAGATGGTTAAGTTTTACATTTGTTGCCAGTTTTAAACACTTTCAAGTACAAGTCAAACTACTTTCTGCCGGGGAGTTGCAAGCCCTCAACAGACTTCACAGCAAGTTTTAAAGGACTGCAAGAAAACCAGGCAGAAAGCCATCCTGTTTTCCCTTTAAAGCACTAACCATTGAGGAAGGCACAGAAGACATCGTGGCAACTGGGGACCATCAGCAGCCACAGAGGGTTCTGCAGATCTTGCCCAAGAAAGGAAAATGTGGAACCACTAAACCAGCAGCAGTGAAAGGAAAAATTTGCTGTCAGCCACACTCTGTGCCCACCCCAAGCCCTGCATTTTGGGAATATTAGCAAAAGAAACAAGGCTCCATGTACTCCATCTGGACCCACACATGACTCTAATGTGATATACCTTTAAATTACTGAGCTTCTTCTGTCACCTATTTACAGATGGCAGCAAGATAAATGAAGAAATTCCAGGCACTAAAAATATGCCATCTTTTTACTGAGGCACCAAGCAATACTTGATGCCTTCCCAGCTATCCAGATGGAAAGAACAGGTCTTCAACTGATGCTTGACATAAGCAGGGAGAAACAAACATGTGTAGGACTTTCCCTGTCACACACTGACTTGGTCTCATTCATCCACCAACCCTTCTCAGCAAGTTACCAAAGAAGTTACTGCAGTTCCGTGTGTCAGACCTTCACCAGCTCTTGGAAAGAGATATTGCCCACATTATAAAATTTACCATCCACTATGATCAACAAAAAAGGAAAGGGGGCACTCTTGTCCTTTGGTTTGCTTGCTTGTAAGTGCTTTGGGGAAAGTGAGTTTGTTTCTCTTGGAGAACATGGCTACAGCACAATTAGTGCAAGCACTGATACCTGTTCTTTGCTCCCTTCTGTGAAGGGGATGTGCTCACATCCTCCTGTCTACATGTCTGTGCCCCACTACATCTTGGAAGTCTGTCAAGCTCTCAGTTACACTGCCTGGCACACAATTTAAGAGAGATTCCATTAATTAGGACATCTTTAAGATCAGTATTCTCCCAACACTTTTTTTGTTGTTAAATACTTAGAGACATGGTGTAGTGATGGACTTGGCAGTGATGGGTTAATGGTTACACCTGATAATCTTAGAGGTCTTTTGCAACCCAAATGATTCTGTGATGCTATGAACACATCCTGCATTGATTTTTCATTATAAAAATGTAAGTTAGGGAAGGACTTGCTGAGTATTTACTACTTTTTTCATCTAAAGCCACAGAACCTGTATACTGCTTCTTGAAGAACAAATCCAGCATTAGCATAATTCACAATTCTAAACCCAAGGAAAAGAAATAACTAATAATAATAAAAAATATCTATTAACTACTTGTATTTCAGACTGTGGAAAGTAAACCAATCCATACATTGCTTCTTCGAAATCTTTTCCTCTTTGCAGCAGAACACTCCATGGCATTTTGTCCCACAGTAACACTCATCCAGGGCAATGTCGATGTTGGAAGAAGTCAGCTGGCACTGCTTACTGCACATCTGAACAAGAACCATTTTCAATCCAAACCCAACATTTCGTTATCTCTGACTTGGAGCAGTTCAATAAACACAACAACTACTATCAGGAAGGATGTTACTACTTCAGTTATATGACTTACAATTTAGATCCTTAATTCCTAAATGTTGGTTTCCAGAACAAGCCTATGTATCATTTACACACTCTACCATAGTCAGTATTTTTTATTCTCGTAACAAAGCTCATGATTTTCGCTGTGAGGATCTTGCAAAGCAGCGTCCAAAACATTCGGATTTGGGTCCCATACACTGACCTTAAAAAATTCTGTGCTCCAGCTCCATTCTGGTTCAGCAAACACGTATTTGCTCAGTGAATTCCAAGTAACATGCAACTGCAGCATTGCAATTTACAAACAGCTTTCTGCTCTGACTTCAACACAGGCTGGACCAGATAACATCCAAAGGTCCCTTTCAAACTGGAATTACTCGACAGTTGAGGGAAAAAAACATAATTCAGCCACACATTTTCACTATCCCTGGCAAAGAGCAGCCAGCAGGGAATGCTAAGGGCTGGCACTTGAATCCTGCAGGTGCACGAGAAGATCCTGCACAAAATTTTAAACCAGAACTCAAATCCTACCAGGTCATGCGTCTCTGTATAAATGCACACCAAGTACACCCCTCCAAATGTGGTGCATAAGCTAAGAAAAAGTTACAAAAGTAACGAAAGCACAAGAACAAAAGACAAACGCATTGCCAGCAAGAGTTCTGTCCACACTGCTACAGATGCCACAACACAGGGTATTTCTGGCTATGGACTGGACAAAGTCTCTGAATACAAGTTGCTCTCTTGTTAACCTTTTCATTCCGGACTAGGCTCTACAACAACTCAGATAAGCCTTTCAATTCAGGCGAGTCGTCCTCACCTACAAAAGCTGCTTCTCTATCCCCTCAGGTAACAGGCCTGAACAATCCCTGGTGTCCTAACTTGATAAAAAACTCAAAGATAATTACCAGCAAGCAGAAAACAAAGTAAGTAGATGCGGAGGGAACCAATTTACACTGGGAAGAATCATCGTGTAACTTTTGACACAAAGTAACAGGCATCCGCGGAAAGGAAATACCACAACTCCCTAGCATTCCCTGCTGCTGAATTCACCCTTCATCTCACCAAGACAACATCAGAGGGTGGTTGATTGAAAGGTGGTAAAAAGCCATTCCTGCTTTTGAACGCTGCCCAATAGATTTTGTAACCAGTTATGAAAACAGCCTTCTTAACCGGCCCCCAGCAGCACCATCCTTCACGACCAAGGTGCGGGCGAAATTTTGGGGTTACGTATCAGTATGTCTTGCGACAGCTTTCGGTCTCCCGCCGCCGAAGAGCCGGTTTGGAGAGCCGGCCCCAGCTTTGTCCGCGGCCCGCACAAAAGGACGGCGAAGCCCCTGATCCCTCGCACCCTTCCCACGACGACGGGCGCTGCCGCTCCGTGCACCGGGCCGGGCCCAGAGCCCCGGGCAGGGAGGGGAGCGGGGCAGGGGAGCCCCGGGCAGGGAGGGGAGCGGGGCAGGGGANTCTGTCTGTCTGTCTGTCCGTCTGTCCGCACGTGCCGTGGGCGGGAGCGCTGGAGGCGCTTCCCGGGAGGAACGGCCGGGCCTGCTCCTGCTCCTGCTGCTGCTCCCCTCCCGCAGCCCCTCCGCGGGCGGGATCCCGGGCCCAGCGGGGCTGTCCCGGTGCGGCGGCTCCTCCAGGAAAGGGCAGGAAGTGGCCGGGGGTTGTCCTGGAGGCGCCGGCGGCCGGGCAGGGGGATGGAGCAGGAGAAGCAGCCGCGGCTGGGTTTGGCTGCGGGGCCGCCAGGCTCCTTCCACACGCCGGTGGAGTTGGCGCCAGGGATACGGAGGAGCTGCCGGGATTCCCGGAGTAGGGGGTGGGGGGTTGCGGGAGCAGCTCTGGTGCGAATTCCGGGGGCCTGAGGAACAGGCCGAGGTGGCAGCAGCGCAGGGAGAACGAGGGACTTGGTGGAACAGGAGTTCTGGGAAGGTCGGCGTTACGGTGCCCCTTGAGAGGTAGAGTTCCATGGCAAAGGACAGGATTATTTGTTTGCTTTTTCCATTTCCTGTGTCTCTCAATAAATAAGCCCAGCTAGTTGGGCTGGAATACAGTATAACCCCTGCAATGAGCAGCTCTGCTCGCTGATAAGGGTGCTGAAGGCCATGATTTGCATTGCAGTTCCCAGCTCCTTATCATTAGGACAAATTGGAAAAGTAATAATTTGTCTGTCTGTCTTCAGGTGAGGTCTCCCAGCAGCAGAGAAGGAGCTCCAGTGACAGTAAGTGCCCACCCACCTCCACTGTTCTCAGTCCTTCCCTCAAGAGAGTGACAGCAGCTGTGCTCCTGACATGGTCCTGCCTTTCCCTTGTCACCTGGTTATTGTGCATCAAGAACTTGGCACACCAAGCCAACTATGGGGGGAAGAGGAGATCATATGGATGATACAGACCTACTCAGTTTCCCTGTGGTGCACACCAAAATACCCTTTAAGGATTTCAGGACATCAGCAATTGGTGTGTCGAGATGCCTGCCCAGATAAACTCTTTCTAGAGAATAACCTGTTGGGAAGCAATCTGGCTTATCGGTGCTAAAGAGCCACACGTGCATATATTGTGGTAAACATGGGCTTGCTTATTTTGTTGACCTCTCCACAGTCTAGCTCCATTTTTGCATGCTGATATCAGATAGGACCTGTAAATGTTGTGTACTCCACTCCTGCCTTGTCACCTCTGAGTGTAAGATGAGAGCCCTGGCTCTGCAGTCTGGTTTACATATGTTGTACCCACAGGTCTCTGGGTGAGTGCTTAGCTTGTGTGCTTTCCTACAGAGCAAAAAAGAGGCAGTAAGGTTTCAAACCTGCTGACTTCACCGACTCCTTTAAAATCTAGGCAGGTAAAGGCACACCTTGTAATTATATGTAGGTAGATACTGTGGTGATAGGCATTTAAAAGTGTAGCTCTTGCCTTTGTAGACTTTTAGAAAATTTTTTCCGATGACCATCATCCAGAAAAATCAGTCAGTGTCCAAAACAAAGCCAGCGTGAAAGAAAGACAAGATCACAGCTTCCATGCCAAGCAATACAGAACTCCTATGCTGATGTTTATAATTTCAAAGGAAAATATGAGTCTGCTGTTCTTCCACTCTGTCTACTATCAGATTATAGCAGCAGAATAGACACTCAATATGGAAGAAGAATGCAAGATGCGTGTGTGTGCTCCCAACCAGAACCAAAGCTGAGTGCTCTCATCCCTTCAGTACTGCTGTGTGCTAGCACAGTCCTGTGCTTTTCAGATGTTGGGTATGAATTTCAATCCAGTATGCATGAATTCAACAAAAGCCCCTAGCCTTGAAATGTATTTGATCCGTTTTGTGCCATGGATCGACCCTTTCACCCAGTTCCTGTGCGTGGATTTGCACATCACAGAAACTGCCACCCAGCTGGTACTTTTCAAGGCACCGATACCCACAAGTGATGGTCCCTGCAGGGTCAGAAACAGGGATGCTGAGGATGAGGTTTGTATTGCTATGGCAAATAATGCCAATTCTCTTCATTAGTGAACACTGTAACTCCTCCTCTTAATCACAAAATAAATCTGCAGGAGTGAATTACATTGTAGTGATAGCAGGGTTGCAGGAAGATGAACGGAATCGTCATCTAAAATGATGAGTCATGGCCACATTAAGAAGTGCTTAGATTGTGATGGATGTCTGGTGCAGCATCACATAGCAGGTACTGGTGTCTTTAAAGTGGTGCAGTACTTGCAATGTGTTTCCAATGTCTCTAGCAGGGTAGTAGATATACCTATTTAAAGCAACAAATGAATGCTTTAGGTTTAGGCTCTCAGGAAGACCCAGGGTTCCAGTGAGCTAGTTACCAGTACCACATCTCACCTGGTGAAGATTTCAGGATCCTGCAGAAACTCAGACACACCAGGGTTTGGTAGCACGAAGTATTTATTTTGTTAATCGAGCAACACTCAAAAGACACTGAAGTCTGAAAATCTGAAAATGAACATATGTTCGTTTGGCTTTTGGCCAGGATGGGATGTGGAAGTTTAACATGAGATATAGAAGAACAGTTCAAGAGTGACTGTCATGGTGCAGAGAGCTGTGTTTAAAAAAAAAAGTTAAGTCAACAATTGGATAGTGTTCCAGCTGCTTTCATTATTATTTCCTCTCCAGGAATTTCTCATTAGTTCTTGGAATCACTTGGGAACTACAAACTTGAATATCAAAAGAACAAAGAGGTATATATAGGGAGAAGGTCAGCCATGTGATAGGACTTTATCTTTGTAGATCCTTTTTCCCTTCAGTTTCTGGAATTCGTATGTCTTAAATCTGTGCTCCAAATATATTTTTGAAAACTGTTTGCAATTAGAGGAGTATTTCTCTGTTACTGTTACCAAAATAAATATTCCATGTTACATATTAAAAGAATATTGCCCTTCAGCCAGGGACACAATTATTTCACTTAAAATGACATGAATTTGGCTTTGTCTCTTTTTCAGAATTACTTTGCTTGAAAGCATATTCTTTTGATTATAAATTTATTCAGCTGTTTGTTACTTAGAAATGTCATGGATTTTACTAAGTGTTTTAAATCTAAGCACAATTAGTTCAGTAAGGCAGGGTCTAATCTGTGAAGAAAGGTGTTTTCTCAAAATTTCTGCTAGTGGAGCACTGGTAGTAAAAAATTCAGCCCTGGCCAATGTTCAGTCCAAGCAGAGCTGTGGAATGAGCCCCGTGAAGCACTGGAGAGCACGGTGGCAATAATCCAAGGAATAACAGCTCCATGTGCAGAGCAGGGGCACAAGGGAACAGGAAACACTTGGTGTGTTTTGGGGTTACTTGGGCTTTTTCTGCCTTGTGCAGGTGGCTGGGGTGGAAGGAGGAGCAATGGCTGTGACTGCCCTGTTCTTCTAAAAGCCAGTGTAGGGTAGTCAGCACATTAAAGGTCTTTATCACAGAAAAAGAAAGTATTTGTGGGCTCAGCAGAGGCTTCACCAGGGTGCCTCACTCACATCAGTTTGTTTGGAGAATTAGTAATATGCTTTCCCTGAGATGCATGCACATAAAATCCCCCAAAGTCTTCATTTTCTCAGAGAAGACTTAAGTATTTAGAGCTAGATTGTAGTGTTGATTTTAAATGTATGTTCTGAATTATCAATCAGTGGTGCCAAGTGATCTACAAGGAGGTTTTAATTATACTCAGAGAGAAGCCAATATCTAAACTATGTTTCTGTCCCTCCACCTTTGATTTTTAGAGATATTTGTTAGTTTCTTCTGTGAGTTGGAATAATCCTTAGCTCCAAACCCACACTGTAGTAACAGTTCCTCTGCTGATGCTCAGGCTTCATCCTGAAACTGAGCCAATGCTGAAAGCAGAAATATTTTTTAAACCTGCTGTTACACAAGGCAAATTCTTTTCAATACAGCAATTTCTGTGTTAGTGTGTATAACAGCTTTGTCCTCTGCAGGCATGGATTCAAGTGGATGTGTTCTGGCAGCTGCAGTAGTGGGTACTGTAGAGATGTACAAAGATGGGCATTTATGAGACTGAAAATGCTGTGTTCTTCCAAGCCTGTTAGAGTGAAACAGATCTGAATCCTGTACAAAGCAAATGAACAAAACCATTTCATCACATCCTTATTTTTACTCTAAACGTATCTTTAAACGTGAATACATTGCTGTTATATAAGAACAAATGCAAAATACTCTCATTATCCTTTTATATTCTAGCAAAACTCAGATAATATAGGTCTGCCAAATGACAAAAGAATATACTTTAGCAGTCAGCTAAAATGTCTGAAAATATATAATGATGTTAAAGGCATAGCAATGAAGCTTCTCTTAGTCTGTGAGGTACTTGAATATGTGCTGAAACTGGAATTGAACAAGTTCAAGAAACACATACAACCAAAGGCAAATCCTGACAAATAGTCTGTAACTGCCTTTGCTTCCAATGCGAAATTGGCCTGTGTCTGCAAATCTCCACATTTGGCAGCTGTTCCTAATACAGTTTAAACTCTCACTGGCATCAGCAAAAAATTACCTGATTAGGGCTGCAGGATTAGATCTAAGATAATAGTATATTAATAATCCACTGCGCATTCAAAAGCTACTAATGGAAATGAAATCCCCCCCAAATAGAAAATGTTCAAAGCAGTTGAACAGTTTTCACTGCACATACTCAGAATGCTGAACAATAGTAGCTACTGCATGTGTGACCATCAGGAAACACAGCTGGGCTTCTTTGTGTTACAATTAATTACTTCCCTTGTATATAAAATTGAAAGTATTGGTACTCTGGGGCGGAAAAAGGATTTCCTGATACACTGCTCCTGTTTCCTTACCGAGGCCTATTGCTCAATGTTCCTGCATTAATTCACTTACAATGAATTATCCTGCAGTGAATAAAGGAAGGGTACATGGGGTGCTTAATTATTATGCTAAAAGCTGCTTTTTCTTTGCATTTTCACTCTCCTACATTTTTATCTTTGTATTTTATCTTACATACTTTGGCATGTGCCCTCTTTGATAGTAATTGTTCACTTTTAAGTAGTTGCACTTAATGGATGTCTAAAATAAACATGTACTTAATTGTCCTTTGACTTAAAGATTGTTCTATCAATATTTTTTATGTTATAAGATCAGAGAAAGCAAAATCCTTGTCACTGTCCTTTAAGGAAATGAATAAAACAGTCTTCTTAATTCAAGTATCCATAGCCAGTTTCCCTGCACTGGCACACAGAGATGGAATTTATACCTTTCAGTGCCAGTGAATTTCCCTGAGCTGGAGGTGAGTGAGGATTCTTACCCAGAGTGAGGGCGGAGTAGTAACAGCCCTCTGTTATGCATTCTTTTTTTTTTTTTTATTATTCTTTTTTTGGTGAGAATTGCATAGGAGCAAAAACTGTTGGAGGTTGTACTAAATAGGCAAATATGGACCCTAAAGATACACACTACCCCCAAACTTTAATATCTGCTTTTTAATAATAACACTGACTCTTTCAATTTAGAGAACTTCTGGACAGAGAGCAGCTTCTGTGCCTGCTTAGGAGATTAATGAAGTCTCCAACAACGACCAGGCATGTAAATCTATAAAAGGTGGGTAATGTATTTGTCGCTGAGCATTTAATCTCTCTGAATGTGCCTCCTAACCTCGAAGCCTGTGGTTGTGTGCATAGGTGTAATTACCACCACCAGCCTCTTTCCATTGCAGGACATGTCACACAAAGCTGGATAAGTGGCATGAGGAAGACGTGGAGTCCTTCAATGTGAGAACAAGGAAATTCTGCCAAATGAACTGAACTCGTTGCCACTTTGAATTCAGAGTGGTGGCTCAGAAGATCTCCCACAGCAGAAACAAATACAGATGGCAGAAAATCCCCATCCACAAAACATACGTCCCTCTTCTCCTTTTGCTGCAGCAGCTGGCACTGGGAATAGAACCTCAAAGGAAAACTCTGCTCTGTCATTACTTGATAACAATACGGTTCAGATTCAGGTGTGCTGTGTTGAGTGCCAGAGCTAGAACCTGAATCTCTGGCTTGCACTATCACATTTCTTGCAAGGATTTTTTGGCCAGAAGTAGGTGCTGTGCAGTGTAAATGCAATAATGCAGAAACGTTCAATTAGTGTCATGTACATGGTGTATCCACAATAAATCACAGGAGGTCTGGTACTTGCAGGAGACTGAATACACTCACAGCAGCAGCTCAGCCCAGTCCATTGCTGTTTATCTCCCAGCTTGCAAGCCTGTGTAAGGAACAGTAAACTCTGCTGCTCAGGCTTCTGCCTGGGCACTAAGCACAGGGAAACAAATCTACCATGACCTCGGAATTAGTGCAGGGGAAAATTTGCAGGAAGAGAAAAAAAACTTGTCATGGAATGTGCTCTGTAAGCAGAATAACATTTGGTCTTGAAAGAATGTATCTGGTCTTTGTTTATAATACACAAATACAAATTTTGTTCCTAAATAATTGGGTTTTATATGAAGCCAGATTTTGGAAAGTGTGCCCTTTCTTCTGTTCTCACATCTATGCTGTCAGATGTTCAGAGATGCTGCCTCATAAAGCACAAATACTTAACAAAAACTAGGTCTGTAAGTGCACTTAGCTCCATACATTATTCTTGAGCTACATATAGTGACATGACAACAGTTTAGGCTCAGGTACTGCAGGTCTGAAACACACCCACTTAAAGGAAATCAGAGGCTCAATGCTGAGGTTTTTAGTCCACATACCTGTTGTACCTGTGCATGCAGGAATGCTTGCAGTAACCAACATTAAGATTTCTCTAAGTGAAACTAAATCTTGATCCCAAAATTATTTTCCACTTAGCATGTGATTAGATCTTAAAATAATTGAAATTCTGTAAATAATTCTTTTGTTCTGAAATGAGATCTTTAATTATGACTATAGATATTAATTAAATTTCGTAAAATTTCAAAACATCCTGTTTAATGCACCTTAATTATCTTATATTAAAGATTATATAATCTTATTAATATTATTAAAGATACTTAATAAATAAAACAATCTAGAAAAGCAGAAAGTTTTCTGGCTTTGGTGTAGCAAGCAATATTCATTCCACAACCACCAGAAGAATCATCACCTTTATCTAATTCAAAGTTATATTTTTATCTATGTCTTCTAATTAATTGAAAGAAAAATAATTAATTCCATTTCAGAAAGGCCTCAGCTCTTTTTATGTGACACTACACGTAGTAAAACTAAGTGGAAGCAGAAGAATTTCCATAACATCCTTGTCATTAATGAAAATAATCCGATTTGTAAAGTAGTAAGATTAGAAAGTATTTTTGTAGTACAGGCAGAATTATGAGTGATACTTTATGCACACTAATTTAATATTCCCTAACAATTAACATATGGAAACTTTTAAAGGAAAAATGTTCAAAAAAATTCATTCTGCTTTGTCCTTATTACACAGAAAAGCCTTTTGACTCAGCCTGACAGTCCTTATTAGTACAGCACACATTTGTTACTGTTTTCTTTTGATGTAATCTTCCTAAGAGCAGGAGGAACTGTGTTTTAACAGCTATCCAGGGGCATGTTTTATAGGCACACAGCACAGAATTTATGCCTGACTATAATCTGAATCTCATCCATAACTCTGATTTGGCTGGGAGAACAAAGCATTTCATTGTGTATCCAAGAATGGTTTCAGCAATCTTATTCACACATTCCTTCCTTTCTTAATCAACAGAAACTGGCTGAATTCAAGATGCATGATTGGGGGTGGGGAGGAAACAATGCCAAAGCCTCTAGTTTTGAAATCACCATTTTCTTCAGAGCTAATGATAATCTCTCCTCCATTAATGCAACACTTGCACCATACCCTTTCCTAATGAACTTTGCTCTCTTCTCTCGTTGCCGCCTCTGAGCTGGCAGGGTGCTGTGCCGGTGCTGTGCCAGTGCTGTGCCTCTGTTGTTCCCACTTCCCACAAGTGAACTCTCCGGGGATCACAGCTGAGGAGCCACTGCCTTGTGCAAGGGTTAAAGATCTGAACGAACCATCTGAAAACCAGCAATTTTGACCTGACAGAGCATTGCATATGTTCTGGTCATTCTTTTGAATTGTCTTTCCTTATGCACGTTATAAACAGAAATTAGGGCTGTAAAATAAAATCAAGGTGCACCAAGTTGCAGTTCCTGATGCTGCACTTTGTAATGCCATCTAAAGCCAAGTCTGGCCCTTTATCATCTCACCTCTTAATTAGGTTTAATATACTTAACTGTGTCTTTAAAAAGGCTGCATTCCTGAGGGGTGTGCATCAGGAATGCATAAAAAGGCTGTTTTTATAAAACACACTGTTACATTAAGATATCCTTTCATTTGCAAGTATTTCTTGGCACTAGAGCTCAATGAGGATGTTTAAAACGTTGTGTATATTATTTAAAATAACTTCTGCTAAGGAATGGAAGAACACCTACCTGAACTTATGCAGGCAAACTTTGTTTGCAGATGCAGGGATGTAACTTAGGACAGACTGTACCCATTCCTTCCAAAGTTACCATAAACAGCATTTGTTGACACAATAAGGTCTGTGACTGTACAGGTCTTACTAAGTTACAACATGTGCTGTGAGTGCGCCACGTCTTTTAAGGATTCTAACACCTTTTGCTTTAAAACAGCGTTACTGGATTAATAAAATATTCAAGACTGATGAACAATGAAGTTGAAACCATTGCTTTTACTTTTTATTTTCAGGTCTGAAGCAGACAGTACAAGTTTGTGTATGTTTCCTTGTCAGTATTACATGGCTGAAAGCTGTCAGCTGTTCACATGCCATATTAATAAATATGCCCAAATCATAAAGCTTTAACTGTATTTGCACATTGCTTTTATTACTAGAGTGTTTTACTCATGTTGGCACAGATAATCCATGCAAGGTAAGAGCTCATGTCTCGTACACCACACTGCATTCTGTTCTGAAATAACTGGGAACTTAGGAAAAAATAGATGTCTAAAAGCAAGGGCACTTGTGGCATCAAGTCAATATATCAATATATTATAAAACCTAGACTTCTAATACGTGATCACTGCAGGCAATAAATCACTCAGTTTCAAATTCTGATGTTTATAAATACTAAACAAATTAATATCTGCTACCAGGAGACAAATACTGCAAACAAACATCAGTGTGCCCAGCATTAGACACTAACGAGTGTGTTCTGTGCTGTGGACATTCACATTATTGAACATAAATACAAATAATCTTTAACAAAACATTTCACCCCAAATACTGACCACTGAAGGACCAAAGAAAAAAAATATTTTTCCTTGTTTTAAATTAATTTTAGAAACTTTTAATGTGTGAATCCAATATAGTAAAATCTAACTTCTAAAAACAGAAGTCCCTAAGACTGGTTTTTTGTCCAGATAATAAAAGCAGTCTTCTTTGGAAACATTTAATTTCCCCTGTTCTGCGGCAAGAACACAAAAAGAGAGGAAAGTATTAAGATAGTTTTTGAAGCCTTTGACTGATAAGTTGTTGAATACCTTTTAGTTCCGTAGAAGACTGGTCTTTATAATTGATCATTCAGAGGTACAGTATCTTTGCTTTAATAGGTAAAACTCCACATTAATTTGAATGAAAAGAAATATTCAGAAGAAGTTAGGACTTATTCCAGGCATCTGTTACAAGACATGAAACAAAAACAAGTACACATTATTCGTCTTTCAGATTTTGTACAACATTATGTTCAGTGATAATTGCAAGGCCATATTTTGAATTTTAGATAGATATATATATTATATATATGCATTTTACACTCTCCATATCACAAAGGTGATGTGGCAGAAGAGTATCAGCACTTATGTGGTATTTTACCCCGTGAAAGTTAAAATGCTACATTATTATTCAAAAATTTCTGGTTCAGATATGTGCAAAAATTACATCTTAATACAGATATCAAGGGCGGGTACGTGGATTCCCTATTTTTGGACCACATTATGGAGCAGCACAAGTCATAACAGGAAATTTTTATTACATGATAATCCTCAGGGTATCTCTGTTCTTCATTCAGAGATACCACTGTACCTCATAGAGTGATATGTAAACTAGCTTTAATCTCACTTGCTCAGACACCAGCTGGAGTCAGGGCATGTGCTACAGTGCAGGTTACCTGCCCAAGGACATTTCCAAGACTCAAGTCGGTACGGCTCCCACTGAGCAGGAACCTCTGAGCACTGTCTCCAGCTGGTGCAGCTCCCACTGAAGTCTGTGCTGCTGCATTTTCCCCGTTGCTGCCCCATGAGCTCAGCTCAGCTCTGCTTACGGATGTTGTGTTCACTGTCCTGCAGCACTGACTTCAGATTTCCTAGAATGGATCCCTGCTGTACATATTCCCCTTCTGCACGTACTCATAGTACCTCTCTGGACTATTGTGAGCTACTTGGATCCTGATTTCTTACTTCAAACCCTTTCCCTGACTGTAGTGAGTCACCCTGACTACCCCCCACCCCAACTACCCAACATGTCCACTTGGTGCAACTGGCCTTACCTGTTCCCCTCCTCCAACCCCAGCTTCAGGAAGGGCTTCCCTTATCTGTTTACACTCCATCAGAGGCCCATGGAGGCCCTACATTCTGGCTGCCCCAGGAGCTCTGCTTCTGTGCTCCAAGCCTCCCTTCCCCTGCCCACACCAAAAGCCCCATCTCCCAAAGGCCTGTCCATGACAGCAGCTCCAGGCTGACCTGGACCACTCCAGCCGGCAGTCTGGGCTTCCCAGTGGAGTTGCAAGGGCAGCCCCAGCCAAGCTGCATCCACCAACATCCCCCAGTCTGTACCCCTCCACTTCTGGCCATGTCCTTCACACTGCCAGGGCAGAGGGAGCTTGTAGGGACATTGTGGGGGAAGGTGGAGGGAGAATGAGACACACACATATACACACATGCAGATCAGTGTTGAAAGAGCTCGTGAAATTCTCCTGAGGCTTCCATCACAATCCCTACCATTCCATGTCTTCCAGTGGAGCCTGACTCCCTGTTCTGGTGTTGCAGGCAGGGACCAGTCCCAGGCAGTGGGTAACACAGAAATCTGTCTAA
Source organism: Pitta sordida (assembly GCA_013390025.1). Taxonomy (NCBI): domain Eukaryota; kingdom Metazoa; phylum Chordata; class Aves; order Passeriformes; family Pittidae; genus Pitta; species Pitta sordida. The sequence continues at coordinate 81,982 of WEKX01012907.1, forward strand.
AGAACATCTTCAATGCAGTCATAGTGTACATTATGCTGATATGAATTCTCTCAAATAACGGATAAAATAAACACCGTTTTGTTGAATGACAATGAAAAATGAAAGGGAAATCTAGAACTTTCTCACTGTTGTGAAAATATATTTAATGAAGCCAAATATGAGTGGAAAAAACATTTAACTTCCACGATTACAATGTATTCCTCTGGAGAATATTGTGAGCCAGATCTTTGCATTTTGTAGTCTATGGAACCATATTCATACCAGCCCAGCACCGACTGAAAACAGAAAATTTTCTTGCTTATAGGAAAAAAAAAGGCATTGCATATAACGTAGTAGTGTTTTCGAATAAGTCATGCATACAAAAATCTGATCCTGTAGCACTCAGATCAGATCACTGCTAAGATCAGTGAAAACTAAGATACCTACTGAATAAATACAGGTCATCCTTGTCAAAACTGCCACAGGCAGCTCAGCTTGTTATTTTTGTCCAAGATGCAAACTGCCTGCAGCTAACTGAACTTTCATGTAACAACTCCAAATTTCTTTTATTCCTCCCTCCAGCTTTGGATAGGTTTTCATTCCTTAATAAGACAAGTATCATAAAATGGGCACTCCCCATAGGAGGGACAAGGCAATGTTATGTAACCTTTTGTTACTCAAAGCACAAGGTAAAATAGGTGCAGATGGCGGCAGCATGTGGCCTCAGAACATATCCTCAGCCTCAAATACTAATTCCAAACTGTCAGTACTGCAAGCTGTCAACACACACATCGTAATTCTCACTTAAACGAGTTAATAAAACTTGAATAGTGATCAGACTTTCCATCTTAACTCCATCAGACACAACTGCTGTCTCCAATATAAAAGTCATTGCTATTTAAAAATTCAAAAGTATTATCAGTACTACAAGTATTGCTCATTTGAAATTAAAGAAAAGTTTCATAAATAACTGTTGGAACAACTTGAAAGTTGTTCTTAAAATATTAGATGAAAGATGACTATGGTTCTTCTAATTGTCAGAACTTAGCTACTGTTTTACAATGTCGAATACAGCTACAATTGATGATGTGTTGCATTTAAACTCAGAAAAGTAATACAGAGTATGTGCCTCCTGCCTTATGAATTTTTAATCAACACTAATTTACTGTAGGAAAAAAATGCCCTTTTCCTTATTATGTGGGATAGAGAAGGGAAACTTTGCAAGCCATCTCTCACTCCAGCTGTGCTAGATGGATGTGTTTCTGCTGTGTTCGTCCGTGTTAAGGTCCAGATGTAGATTCCTGCCTCCCTCTGATATCAATGGAAATTAGAAACCAAAGCAAAACTTTGATTTTATTTTTTTTTCATCACAAGAGGAAAGGAAAACTGGTTTTAAATTAAAAGTTGCCCCTTTCCAGCCAGCTCTATTCCATTCAATATAAGAGCAAATTGGAGAAAGCCAGTTTTCCTTTGCCATTATAATTTGAAAGTGAACGAATCTACTGTGAAGTTACAAGCACTAGTGTGGCTGACACAACGTGCTTTTCTCAATCTTACTGGGTTGTGGAAGGCATTATTCTGTTTCCACTTGAGTTTCAAACTGTTATGGATTGTCACCTAGGCTTGCCAGCTACATTTGGATTCAAGGCAGACTTCTTATTTGGAAAGAATCTAAAATACCTGATGCTATGAGGTAGCACCACAATGTAATGGAATAGAACTCACTTTCATAGAGGAAGCCCTAATCTATTTATTTCCCTTTGAAAGCTATGGCCTTTGGCTCTAGAGATCACTGTACATATGGCACTTACTCATTCTTGCTGTGAAAGAAAATGACTTACAACAAAAAGATTTTTCCAGTTGTTTTTAAATGCCAGTGTGTGGTGCAAGCAATAAAACTGCTGTGGGTAGTTCATTTCATACTGGTTTTGCAGATTACTTTTTATATTAAGGTTTTTAGTTGATTGCAAGATTTTCCCCAGCTCTAATAATGGACAAGTTCATAGTTCATTTGGTTTTGGCTGTTCATTCAGCAGGTTTTTGTATGAACCTTGCAAACAGCACATTCTGCATTTACAAAAGAGGATAAAGTTAAACTTCAGAAGTACCAACTTCCTAGCTTTTACCAAGGGAAATGCTAGCCATGGTTCTCAACTTTAGGATTGCCCAGTTAGTCATGTGTTTTACCCCAGCATTACTTATTACCAGCTCTTCTTTTAAACATTGATGGCGTGGGCATGCTTCTTGCACAGTGGCTTATCCTTCTTGGAGTAGAATGGCTGACCTTCCAAATTCACATGGCATACCTAGAATGAATAATAAATACATCAGGAATAATTAAAAAATAAAAGAAAAAAAAAACTGAGAGTGAGAAAAAAACCAAACCATGACTATCAATTTCAACTGCGTTTCTCTTCTGCATTTTCTTTCTGCATGTGATTTCCTGGATCAAAGTGCATGCTTTGGGAGTTTTCCTGCTCCACGTGGAGGCTGGTCTGCATCAGCTCTCCTGTCTGAACTTTCCTGACACCCTTGCCCACAAAGTTCACTGGCACATGATCCCCTGGGCAGCTTTGGCACTTCCCAGCACTATTTGTAGGCCCGTCAAAGGCTATTGGCACATTTGAGCACGTGCTCTGACTTGATTCTGATCCGGTAACGCAGCACTTCGCAAGGACACTGCTCAGGTGTCAGGGGCACCATCCTTCCATGGATTAGATACTAATTAGATACTAATTTCTCCTGCTACTTTTTCCTGGTATGAGTGCTTATGTGATCAAGGAGTGAGTCATTTAGTCATTGAGTACTAATTACTTTTTCTTACCAGGTTACTCTTCAGCCCAGAGAATTCCCTGCCTGGCAGCCTGAGGTGTTGGTGTTGCACGTGAGAATGCACGGCTGAGGCAGGGCAGCCCGGGGTTAGGTCAGCTCAGAGTGCCCTGGAATTGTACAGGTCTCTACACAGGGAAATGCAACACCACTTGTAGGGTCAGAGTTGACTAGAACCATTTGAGGAATTAATAGGCAGAATCCAGAAATGAGAATAAACATTTTCCCTCATGCTTATGGCAGCCCTAAGGGGTAACATCAGTGATGTGCTACTGCAAGTGGAAGGAAAATTGGGTGAAAAGGTACGAGGATAGCAATTTAGAAATCAAGAGTCATGCATTGATTTGCATTTGACTTAACCCACTGAAAGAAATAAAGTTAGAATCTAAAAATCCACCTGCTGTGACAATTGCATATTAACAATGTAAAATTGCCACCTCCACAGAAAACTGGGCAGCTAAAGTAAATGAAGAAGAAAAAAAGAACATGAAATATTCAGAGGAAATGATCCATAGCTGTTACTTTGTGAAAGAAATTCGCTGTCTTAGTGTTCCTTTCCATGTTAGAATTTCCAAAAGACTTAAGTTTTCACAAGACACTTCCATGTACCCTTGAGAGACAGTTTAGCTTTAGATATTTAGAAACATTTCTCCACTTTCAACTGTTCAACCTAAATTTCAGAGTTCAAAAACATTAGAAATTGTCACTGTCGGTTTGGTGTGGCCAACATACTATTTTTGGCTAATTAGAGGTTCTAGATATTATGACTTTAGGAATAACATGTTGTAGAGCTGCACAGCAGTATTAGAACCAGATGAAAGCACTGTTTATCACACGGATTTTTCTGCTTTGTCTGCAGAGTGTGGGAACATGGCCACACTCTGTAGCTGTGTGCACACCATGGATTGATGAGTTTGACCAACTTCTATGTTAATTACTATTCCTCCTCTCTAAAGAGATTCCTTTTTGCAAGTTTCATCAAGTATTTTACATGGAAATACAAACTTCATTGACTTGTAAGAAAGATTATGGTTATACTGTTTAGTGTGGTGTTAATTTATTTTCAGTCTTTCTCTATCTTTATTTGGTAAACACCAGAAAAAGTAACAGCAAGAGTGGGATGTATTGCTGTACCTACTGGAAAACTGGATGTTTTATTAGAGAAGACTCACTTGTAATGGTCAGATTTCATACTTCTAGTAAAAATTTATGGAGGAGAAGAGAAATTACTCCCATGCTTCTCCACCTGCAAGTAAAAAATCAAATTCCATCCCTCTGCATCTTTAGGCCTATGCTAGTCATTCTTGTTCACGTTTTCTGATGTTACTACACAATTTGGGAGCATAGCATTTGAGATTTATGAGATAGTATTTGGTGCAGAACCTACAGCACAAATGAAGCAGGTGTCATGCCAAGTGTGTCCAAGGGCTTCAATGAATTTATCTCCAGCTTCAACAGGATAATCACAGCCGTGGCATTTTGTGCTGAACAAAGCAATATAATCTAAAATAAAACAAAAAAAAGCAAGCTTAGAACAAACTCTTAACAGAATTGTACTAAATCTAAGTGAAATAGAACGTTTCCAAATGATGAACCTTCTGATTGTTTTTGCTCAGTTTCATACCACATTCACTGAAACACTCACACTGAAATTTGCTTCTTTCCTTTCATTATTTAAATACAAACTCGATTCAAAACTCCACGTCTGTATGACATTTTTCATCACAATTGTAGAACACAAACAAAAAATTCATGGAATTCTCTTATGTTTCTCACATTACTTTTAAGTTAGCTTTAATGCATGTGGAATCTATTCATAAGGACAAATGTGGTTATACAAAAGAGTCTAATGGCCAGGGAATGTTACAAGTTTTATGACTGGATTTATGTCCTTTCTGCATTAAGAGATAATATTATGGAAACCCTGTACTGGCTGATTAATAAATCTTCACTTGATAATGGAACTGCAATTTGACATTGAAAAAGATTAGTGGAAATTTTCGAGTTACGTATATGGAACTGATGAAAGTCTTTAGATGTTATGACAAAACCTCCAGTTTTACAGGGTAGGTCACCCCTGTCCATCAGTCCTGGTGTTTGGTTTTCAGTCTTCACTGAGAGTTACTCTAATTTGTAAAGTTTGAATGGCATAAGCATAAGGAAGGACTCTCCAGAGAGAAGTAGGTCAGAAACTCATTGAATGGACAAGGGGAATACAGAGGGAATGCTACTGAAACCTTACGCTCCTTCCTGACCATGGCAACTCATTTACATGGCAAGTACCATTTATTAAACCATATTACCCTTTCCAGAGTTTGGGAAAACATGGCCTTTTCCTTTCTTAGTTGGCAAGAAGCAGCTCATTTGTTGCAGCAGTCAGAAAACAAAATCTGCACTACCATGTGTTGCACATCTGTGCAGAGCTATTTTTCATACATGTTGGTTGAACAATTTTAGGGTGAGGCAGCAACATCAGAGGTCAAAACTCAAGCAACTCAGTAGAGGGATTGTGAGCAGTCCCAAAAGAATATTTTTTAATTTCTAGTGAGCGGAATCTATCAAGGAAGGGAGCGGGACAAGGAAAAAAGTGTAGGGAGGGAAATGCAAAGTAAATATCATAATCCATATGGGACAGAAGTGAGGACAGGCATTGAGAGACACTGAGGCAAAGACCAGCACTCTGCCATTCTAATGTATAAACTGGAGAAAAATACACAGACAGAACCACTTGTATATGTGGAGGATGGAAACAAAATCCATCAGTTACATCAGATGGGTAACTGATTGTATTTTGTTCTTCAGCTGCTTTATTCTTACGTTTCTGCCATGAACATGAAGCACAGGATTACTGAGCAGAACTGTCCAGACTACCATACCTTTCTCACAGTAGGGTTCCCCATCCTCCATGTGGAACAGGCTGTTCCCAAACGGCATCTTACAGGCAGCACAGACAAAGCAAGTTGTGTGCCAAGTCTGTCTCAGGGCATGCATCACTTCCTGAAAAACAAAAAAATAAGCAACAATCTTCAGAAGAGCAAGCCCTGCAACCACCTCCTGGAGAACAAACACAAGGCAGAGATGCTCTAAATTCTTCCCTTCTAGATCAGCCAATTCTCCGCCTCAAAAGAAAGAATTATGACAGAAATTGGGCTCCTCTGGAAAGAAAGAGGAAATAGGACTGCAAACTTTCTAGAACAATTTTTTTGCCAAAATGAAACAACATGGCTCAGGCAGCTGTTTGTATGAACATGCCAAGTTGCTGTTGCAGGAAAGATTCTGCACAAAGATTCTGATTATTTTCCCCTTTGTATAGACATGACCAGTATGAACTCTTCAGTGCAAGAGTATGATTTGTTAAATAAATTTTCAAGAGTGATTTTCTCTCTAAGACCAAGAATAAGTGATTAAAGTCTGTTGTTTCAAAACTTTTCAAAAATTTAGAGTCTGTAGTAATTTCTTTACACTTCTTACGAAAATTATTCACAAACTATTGTGAAAATCTACCAAAAAAAGGTTGTTAGATTTTAACTTACGTGATTAGTAAAAATGAGTCTGTGTGTCTGTTCCTAGGCCATGTGTTTATCACAAAAACCCTAATTCTGTGCAACTGATGTTTCCTTAAACTGAGCATCTAGATTTTATCAGCCTCTTACTTCTGCCCAGTATGGAGCCATCTCTGTTACTGCTTCATTCTTTTGTCATATGGAAGCCTTCCAAGTGCAGAAGATGCTGCACTGAGCCCTGATGCATGGTTACCTGCTAATTTGGTAATCTTGCATGTGCCCAGGACAATGTTTGAGTGTATCTCTGTCCAACAGTCCAGATTTCAAGGGGCCAGCTGCATAACTGGTGTAAATTAATCTAACTTTGTTAACTTCAGTGAACAGCATTGATTTATTCCAGCTGAGAATCTAGATCCTATTTTATGTTGCTCCCAATTATATACATAGACTCTGATTCTCTTTTAAAGATTATTCTTAATATCCATTAATTATGACAAAATGGATTGAAGTCCTCTTCCATGCTTTCAAGCCAGTGCATAGACAAAATATTCTAATTTAGGGTTGCCATATACCTCATTAGAGAATCACCATTTGAGATTCATTAATTTCTGTTACTGTTTTCAAAACAACTATCACTGATAAATAGGTTTGGATCCATTTATGAACCTCAGAGAAGTAAGAAGCAAAAAATAGCTTGAGATATCTTATTAGTATAAATAGAGGCAGCTGGCATCTTTGCTGTTTTCCTGATGAAAATCCATAATGGGAAACTGCCTTGTGCCAGCATTCATTAGGTAAGTTAAGTCAGTACTCTGCTGTAAAATTACTCCTACAGCCACAGCAGCAAACAAGACTTGGCTGGAGCCAGAGCTTCCCCATCCCTGCCTGATGCTGCCATCCCTCAGTGGCAATTGCAGAGAAGATCTAGTCTGTCAATGCCAACATTTAGACAGATGTCAAAGGGTGACAGCTAAGCAGTGAAAAACCAATGTGGTGTTCCTTGCTTCCTCATTTGAGAGGATCATGTCATAGATTCGCTACAACTGCATGTAAAAATATTTTAGCATAAATACTGCTAAAATTATCTCATGGTATTCCAACCTCATCAGCATCTAAAGTATATGGGGAGCAAATTTAACTGTACATTTACTTGTACATGAGTATTTTAACACAGAAATGACATGTATTTTTAGCCTTTCTGGAATTTAATATTTATATTTATTTAAAGATTAATTATTTATTTATATCTTTATATTTATATAAATCTTCATATTTATTTATTTAATCTTTGTAGTTATTCTATATTTTCTGAACTAGCAGAAGCCAGCAGTGTTGCTAACTACCAGTGGGATGAGCAAGAGCAATTGGCCTCTTCCCAACATGACTGAAATTCTGACTAAGTCCTGTGTTAGAAATAAAAGCCCAGGTCAAGTCTCTTACTATAAATACAAGGAACAGAGAGATAAAAGCAATATAACGTATATCAGATAGCAACAAACTATCCAGAAAGTGTTACTTATTTTACACTCGGTGAGATGAAAACTGGATTACATATTCTATGAATTGAATAAAGTACAGAAATATCCAAGATAGACAAAAATTGTTATAAAATAATGTTTCTCATTCTGAAATAATCAATGAGCTGGAAAATAATTCTTAAAAAAGGAGGAAATAAAGAATCTACATTAATTGCTTACAGTTTAAACTCTTTCACTATTTCAGTGACCCACTCAGTTGGAGAAAGGGTTCATCTTGTTCTCTTACCCCCATGATCTTAGTGTGGCATCTGGCACAGGTTGGTGCAAAGAACTGTTCATAGCAGCGCTCACAGTACACACTGTTCTGCTCCTCCACAAAGCACACATCAGCCAAGGATGTCTTGCAGTAAGCACAATTGAATTCTTCTGGATGCCAGGAGCGCCCCATTGCTACCAGGAAGGGACCCCTGCACACAATCAGAATCAGCTTGTTTGGTATTGCAAAAAGATGAATGTCCCTGGTTGCAAACCCACTTTGTCAGACACCCTGTACATGTGTAAGAAGCATTCTACTGGAACCATGAGGGGCATATTCAAATGACATCCAGAAGTCTGAACAGAAATGGTCTTTTTCAAGATCATTATTTAAATACATTGCTAATTGGTTAAAGGATTTCATGGGTTACATACACTGGGTTTACAGACAACTGTTGGGAAAATCATCAATGGTTTTCATATCTGTATAGCTATAACTGGCCTTTGTAAGCAGCTGCAAAGACAACAAGAAAAGTCCAGAAGATAATGCTACTATCTGAAAGCATCAAATAACAAGCAAATTTCTAGACCGACATAACCACACCTTACAATAGCTCCTAAAATCTTCTGCCTTCTTTTCATCTGAGAGCACTGCATGCAGCATGTTCTAGATATGTCAGACTCTCGGATGGCAATTTGGTGTTTAATTACGTGGAAGACACATGAAATTCGTTTTGGTGATTGACTCTTGATAGTAGTTAGATATCGTGATTATTACTGGAGTATTTCCATTTCAGAATATATAAAGGGCAGTAATCAGCAGCTCCACATCACCAAACCAGCTCCTTTTTGTGGGAAAGACTGTCATTAAACCCGGATTACTTAAAGCTGGATAGCAGTCCACAGGGTAGCAGTGGGCACCCGTCCAGCAGAATGAATTGGGAGAGAAGGGAGAGGCATGCCATGAATCACTGGTAATAGAGTGTAGGCATTATCTCTCTCCAGACACAAAAGTAACAATTACATTTGGCTGCTGTTCCATGCCTCGTTCCACTTCTCTCAAGAATCCCCCCCTCTCCTCCCCCAGCCCCCCAACTCGCCCAATGCAATTCCATAAACCTCCTTCAAAGGGTTACCTTAGCACCAGAAACCCATTTAAAAACCAAGCAGTGATTTGCCACAGCATTCAAGAAACGAACAATTAGCATGTAAAACTCTGCAATGATAAAAAGTGAACCACACGATAACTAAATGAGCTCTGGAAATGTTAAATTAATGAAGGAGACAACAAACATCCCTGCTGGGTAATTTAACAGAGTCTTGGGCTCTGGTACTGTCCATTAATGTACAATAACCAGTCTCTCTGATAGTTTTTTTTCTGCTTCCTCCCTCTTGAAACCCTCCCGACCTTACCGAATGATGCTGTTACAGTGCCCACAGAGAGGAGTTCTGCTACTGGCTGGGAAGCGCTCAGCCCTCTGCACTGCTCCCCGGGCCATGGCAGGAAGCTGCGAGGAAGTTGAAACTGGAGACGGGTAAGCAGGATTTGAGGCAGGAGATGGCACCGGAGCACCCCTTGGTAGGATGTGCTTTGTGACAGTAATGGTGGATTTTCCAGGTGCAAATTTCTGGGAAAAGGATTCATCCGTTACCCAGGGAGGGCGACTTGCAGGCTCCGTGTTGGCAGGGGTGTAGGAATGAACTGGTGCTGGTGCTGTTTAGGGTATCCCAAAAGAAACAAAGAGGTATTTCAAAGTCATTGTCTTCTGATGGCAATACAGCAACACTTACCAAAGGGTACTCCATGATATACAAAATATAAAAGCTTCAGATGATACTCAGTTATGGTCTGTCCCATTATTGCTCACTTATTATGGACTGAAGCCAAGGATATCAGCATGATCACTGACTTTTAATTCACATACATTACAAAAGTCAGTGCCTACTGGCTTTTACAGATTTTATGGAGACTGTTTGCAAGGTCATCTCTTCATTTTCTAGCAGGAATGGATATGAGAATTCTGAGATCATTTCAAAGACTGCCATATAATCTGTTTAAGACAGGTTAAAAATAGAGAAGGCAGCTCTTGAGATGGAATTCCCCAGAATTTCAGTAAGTTATGCTTAACTTTTGATCTCATTGTATTCATTAAAATGCAACATTTTCTACAGATGTCAGTGTTATCTATCATTTGGAGGTTTATTTCTAGGTTTCTGAAGAAAACCAGGCTCACACAGGGAACAGAGAGATAGAGAGCACTGGAAGCAATCTTGAGAGATCCAATCCAGCTCACATGACCAGTAAGACAAAGCCAACAGCACTTAGAGGAAGGCCAGACTTGTGGTTATGACTGATCTCAGTTCAGTTCTTGGCTCTGCCACAGACTTCCTGTATAACTTTGAGCGAAGTGTAGTATCTCTGAGCCTCAGTTCCTGTGTATAAAATAGAATTGCTTTCTTCCACCCTTTGACTATCACATAAAATCTTTGGTGCAGACTGCATGTGTTTGTGTGCGCCAGGCTCTAATCTTGGGTGGAGCTTTATCGCACAAAAATAAGCAGGAGCTACAGCCTGCACATACCGACAAGTTTTCCCACTGCCCTGCTCTGTTTAAAATGTCAGATCTTGCTTGTGTAGGACTGAAGTCACTGCCCAAGGAACAGCCTCACTCTGCCAAGTACAGAAGCACTAACGGCAGTTTTCCTCTGCAAGGAAAACAAAGTGAATGACTGAAAAGAAGCTTGGAGAGCTGAAGTGTTTTGCCTGAAGGAGAGAGCCCAGGTTTGGGAACAGAAGCCAGTTCTCCAGCAGCCCAGGCAAACATTCTGCACAGTAGATCCCAGTACAATGATGACCAAACACAACATGTACAGTTGTCAGGGGCTTGCAATTAGAAAGGTATTTCAACTAAGAGGGTTCTGAATGTAACATGGATCTTTCAGAATATTAAGTAGTGAGAAGATTAAGTTGTCCTTATCACTCCTCCCATAGCCCACACCCTGCCACATAGAATAACTTACAGTGCTTATTGGCAATTTTCAGGAGCTTAAACAGCATATATTTAAATCCACTGTGATCACCCTCGTGATCTTTTTGTCAAGGTCAGAGTTCAATCTAATGCATTTTCTTGATAAAATGTTCTTATGCTACAGCATCAACAATGTCCCTGCTTCATGAAACTGTATTCCACCTTAGCTTGAGGCTTCTTTTTTTTTAACTTGGAAATAGTAAATTCTTTTTAAAGATTTCAGAGTTTATATGAAATATCTTTAGATCCCAAGGCTGTTGCCATTTATGTATTGTCGTACTATTAAGACTGGCAAAGTTAGAAGGTTGCACTTCATCTCTAATTGGTGAGTTTGAAAGGCTTCCACCTATGAGGCTCTTTAATTAAATAAGGTGACTTCTAGCTCACTTCATTTTGTGGAAGGATTCTCCCTCCCCAAGAGCCAGTTCTGGTTCATGCCGAGTACGGCCGTGTATCCCACGGAGCCCCTTAAAAAATGGGCCCTCAATCCCTCCAAACCCAGAGTTCCAGAAAGGAAGAACAAATACAGTCTAGGTACTGTTTTTAGGATGTCTTTTTCTATTATTGTCTTTAATAAATCCAGCCTACAGGCTTTGTCATTTTTTCTTCCTTAACCTCACAATGTTGGTGTTCTGTTTTTCCACTTTACTTAACCCAACCAATGTAGAGCGAATATTGTTTTTCTGGGTTCACATCAGTCTAGACCCTTTGAAGGATAAACACAGGGGAAAGGTCTTCATCTTTCATTCTCTCTGCCTTCTGTTACTTTTTACTCTATATTTTCTACTTGCTGTGGTAAAATAAAGCAACAAAATAAGATTTTTTTTTTCCCAGTTGCTAAAAGAAAGTACCAGAGGAATTATTGCAAAATGACACATGTTGTGTGTTTGCAAGTGCTCTGAGTTCTCTTTTCAGCTGTTATAATTTAATTTTACAGGCTTGATTTCTTAGAATACATTTCCCCCCATGAACAAGCTGCAGCTACTCTTGATTTAAAATAGTGTCGTTGCAATGTATTAGAAAGATTTCACTAACTTTGAGAATTAGGCAATTGTTGTTATTATCTTAGAACTACATATATCCCTAAGCTTATATTAAGAACTTTTTTGTCTTAGTACCTACTGCCATATACATTCACCTTGCATGTTTATGTGTTTCAGACTCTTCCAGCAGACATGCAGCAGAAAAAAAGGGGCTGTTTGCTGCTAGAAAAAGTACTAATGTAAAGTTCACTAAGATCTGTGGGAATTTGTCTACCAATTTCTAAAGGAGCAGATCAGGCCTTTCTCGACCACTTTTGCATACACGAGTAGTCCAGTTTGGACTTAGGGATTTAAAAGGAAAATATCTGCTTTCTTCCATTTAGGTATCGAGTTACTTCGTGGTACAAAACTGGCATTTGCATTGATTGGAATATGTGAAAGCACTTTCCTAGTCTGGGAAAGCCCACGGAAATGAATACACAGGGATGTTCTGCCATCTGGTGGATCTTCCACAGAGAAGTCCATGCTCTTTGGAAAAACGGGTTATGAAGTTCAGGCAAAACATTTCAGAGTTCACAGCTTTCCCTACAGGAATAATACAAAGCAACAGAAAATTCCCACCTGAGTTAGGTTAGTCAAGATGAAGATCTCATGAGTACTCCTATCTGAGCCAGGTACTCAACAATGCAGTTTCATTGTGAGACTTCTTTCAGTTAACTAAAATTTAACCCTCCTTTTACCTTTTTTTTTTTTAAAAAAAAATCGGAGAGATTAAAGTACTCTTGTAAATCCTCTTAGTGACTGCTACAGGTTTCAGCATATTGCATGTGTGAGCCTTTGGGTGGGTGTGTGAATGTGGAAGTTGCCGCCCCACATTTTTAAGGGAAGCGAGTCGTGTCATTCCCATGGCCACTGACAGCTGGAGCAAAGACATTCTGCTTCCAAATTCTACATTGCAAATTCTCACAACAACCTCGACTACTTCAGTCTTCTCACATAGTTGATTTACAGAAATAGATGTCTAAAGTCAGAGTGCAGTTATTGCAAAAGTCTGAACTTGCACTTACACAGGAAGAAAAAGATGTTTCTTCTGATCTCATTTACCATAATTTGAGAACAGCTATTCCTCTCAGGTTGAGGTTGTGTTTTACACTGCAGAACAGAATTTATATGTACTGACAAAGTTGGGTGAGGAAGTTTTCTAACATATATAAAACTTTAAAAAGGTACCAAAAGAAAACCCAAATGCATTCAATGAAATACGTGCCTGAAGTCCCTTTTGGACCAGAGTCACAGAATAACAAAATATTCTAAGTTGGAAGGGACCTACAGTCATTTTAGACTTCAATTTGTAAGTATTTCAGAATTCTTTACTGAATATTTCAAACTCCTAAAAATCAATACAGGGAATATTCCTCTTTCTTTCCTTGCCAACTACTTAAATCTTTATTAGGAGGCAATGGGGCTCAAAACCAGCAATACAAGGAATTTCAAAGAAAAAACAACAATGTAGGGAAGTGCCAAGAAGATGCCCAGAGCAGGAGAAAACAAAATCTCATTCAAAGTTGAATTCAACAGCCAGCTTTTTCTTTAACAGATCCAGGTGATAACTGCAAATAGCTGCAGATTTATTTCTGTAGCAGGTTTGTGTAAAGAGAACTGGAGCTCATACTTCCTCTGGATGAACACAGGGCTTAGTACCAGTCAGTGTACTCAGGAAATATTTTAACTTGCAACAATTGCTCTTTTCTGCGCTGTAGAAATAAATCCTGTTGTCATCTTTCCTTTTACAAGTCAAAGACAGTAACATTTACCTTCAGTGAGAACATGGGATATGCTGACACACTTAAATGAAAGCGAATGAGGAGAAACTGAAGGTTTATCTACTTTGAGACCTTTAAACAGCTCTGTCTTGGCTTTTTCCACCTTTGTGTCTCAAATATAAAGATGAATTGATTTGTCTGTCTGCTTAATGTCTAAGCAAAATTTCTACATTTGTTTCATTTCAGTAGATCCAGAGATAGATCGTTACAGAAGACAGAGTTTAAGACTGTTGAAATTCCTGGCATTTTCATATTTACTTGACTGTCAAGATATAAATCAATTTTTTAATTCTCTTGCTGAGATCAGAAAAACCTTAATTAGAAACAGAACTGCATTTATTGTTATATTTCTGCATCATTTCATTTGTTCATTTTGAAGGTTCACATTTTGGTCATCAATGGTTTTAGAAGTTCACTCCATTTGTAAGACATTAATACAAAGAGAATTTAAATACGTAATATCAAGGAGCATATTTTCCACACGAATGAAGAACCAAACGTATGCCTCTGGGAAATGGAAGCATAGCATTATGAAATACTTTAATACCTCCTTCTTTTTTTTTCTCAAATGTCCAATATATGGCTTTATCTATATTCTACACCAGATNTGGCTTTATCTATATTCTACTCCAGATAACTCCAGTTGTTTTATCTCATTCCTGAATTGTGCATTCTTAAGCTATTTGTTTTATGAATTCTGTAGTATCACTGGGCTCCTAACTAATCACACAGTTTCCAGATATATTTATTCTGAAAAATCCGGCTATAAAATTTTTACTACAGACTTTTCCCTTGCTTTTATTTTTTCCTCCATTTGTTCCACATTTTAGCTCTGAGGCAGAATACAAATACAACAAAATCCTCAACCTTCAGGTACTTTGAACCCAAACTGGCAACTAGCAGCATTTACTTCCACGTGTATAGAATTTTCTGATACATCTATGTCCTATTGCAAAATGTGAGTTCTTTGCATTTTCTTTTTCTGAAATAAATGTGTGTGTATTTTTTTTTCTGAATCCTTTTAGTACTCTGAAGGCACCTTACCTGGCTGGTAGACAGAGGGCTTTATGCTGGCAGTGGTAACAACTCTCGTTTTTGAAGGAGCAGAAGCAGCAGGGCTTTCACTGTAGCTTCCAGAAACTGGCATTGGTGTATATGACTGGCTTGTGTTCCTAAAAGCAAAATATAGGTGTGAACAGCTTTATAAACAGCAAAAGCTACTGACCATGAAGTAACAGATCCAGCAGGTTCCAAAGCACTCCAAGAGGAACGATGTGTGAGAGTTACAGGCAGAATACTGGGAGATTCATCAGTCGTTATCATTGCTAAGAAAGGCTGGGACAACTCTTTGGAAAGAAAAATTAGCTGAATAAGTGTTTTAAATAATGCCAAGTTTGCTCTTGTTGTCATAAAAAAATAGCTTACTTAGGGAATATGACACATTTGGAACTCTCAGTTTAACAAGAGATCAGACTTCAGGAACCTGCTTATGAATTTTGTATTTTCTGTCCCTCCATGACAAAAGGGTCTGGTGTTGTCTAAGATAAATCAATGAGGGACATCTTGACTAAAGAATATACTAGCTCAGCAGAATCACTACTAATACTACAAATGGTAACACTACTGTTTGTATGTGTTCAAAAATATTTCTGAAACTAACTTTTTTCTACCTTTAGACTGAATCCACAATTTACATGAATTTTCCTAATGTTCAGATTCAGGCCACCCCAAAAACGTGTGATAGGCAATATTATAATATTGCAATTGTGCATTCCTAGATTAAAAACATTTGCTCAGGATTCCAAACATCAGTAAGAAACAGTCCTTCTCTATTTTATGGCTTGGTTTGATTACAGAACCACATTGTAATACATGCCTCTTCCATTTGCCTGTTACTTGGGCTGGTTCTGTTTGTAGTGCCTGCGCTTCCCAGACCACTAAAAGAGCATCATAACCAAAGCAAGCAGAAGAGAATAGAATAAAGAAGTAAAAGGAAGGGAAGCAACAGTTCTCAAGATGTGTGCAGTAAGAAAACCCTTTCACTACAGAACCACATTCTTACTCACCCTGAAAACAGTTTTACTCTCTGTTTCCCTTCAGTTTCACTCTCTGTATGAATCACATCCCTATCCCTTTGTGCTGACAGTTGG
This sequence comes from Pitta sordida, assembly GCA_013390025.1. Classification (NCBI taxonomy): domain Eukaryota; kingdom Metazoa; phylum Chordata; class Aves; order Passeriformes; family Pittidae; genus Pitta; species Pitta sordida. The sequence goes on from WEKX01012907.1 coordinate 98,011, forward strand.
GAGTTATTTCCATAGTGGCTTGGTCTATAGGAAAACATTTGTCAGCAAATGAAAAGAGGTGTCCAGCTTTGCCAGACTACTGGTCCACCTTGACTTTTACTTTCTTTAACAGTAGAAACAGATGCCATCCAGAGAAAACACATCATAGTTTTATGCGGCAAACCCAGTGAATTTCTTCCAATACAGGTAAAAAGTACTCTGACAAATGGAAACTTTTCTTTTTAAATTTTGAACAAAATAAAGCTATGCTCACAATGTGCAGCTTATTGCTGCTCAGGCAGTGCTCCTACTACAGATCTAGTTTGCATGGCATTGCTGCCTCAGGCTAATTTATTTTGTCTATTTAGCAAGACCTAGAAACTTAGCTATTGCTACAATGGCTATAGCTAATTATTTCTGTACCTAGTCTGGGGCTTAGGGCTGGATTTGGGTTCACTACACCATGAGTGAACAGGACTCTCCAAGATAAGCTATTTTAGTGGGGTTGTATTCACTGCATATTCTGCTGTGAACTGTGCTGTGCAAAGCTGTTCTAAGCACAGTAAAACTTTTTATTTTCCATTCTTACCTGCTCCTTCCTGTTGATACCTTGCCAGCCTCAGAACACGCTGTGCTTGAGGTCATTGCTCCTGCCTTGGCACAGACAGGGGGATGTACACGGCAGGCACACTGGCTTCAAAATGCCATTATCTAAACACACGGTCTAAAGAATGTCTCTTGTTTTAAAATCTACTATTCAAGGTAAAGTAGACAGATCAGTGCCCAATATTTACAATGTGGATTAAAAGATTTTAAGTCACGTGTCATACAGCCTTAAACTGAAAATGTCAACAGTCAGGAAAGCCCACTCCACATGCACAGGTCCAATGGTTGGAAAGACTCATTTGAATCTCTCTTAATGCATGAAATACTTAAAGAAGTTCTGTGCCAGATTAATGGTGCTCAGACTGTCATGAAGAAAAATGGTTATTCAAAATTCAAGTGTTTCCCAACATAACAGCACAGTAAGACCATACCACTGGATTTCTTTCTATGTTCAGGGAAATGAAATTGATAAAACAAAAATACACACAACCTCCCCCCACATTCATAATACCAAAATCACTGCAAAATTAAAGGAAGTGCTTAATTATTTTACACATATATGATGCATACTAAACATAGTAAGGAAGATAAAAAGGCTTGTCAAAGAAAAATGAAGCGTTACAATACATCATTAAGGGTTTTAGTGAAGTTAAAAGATTTATCAGAATTTCTGCTGAAGAAAAGGAATAGCAGGTGATTAAAAGAAAGGGGGAAAAAAGAAAATAGAAAGAAATAAAGAAAGAATAAAAAGATATCCTAAGGACCAAAGACGCTTTAATGGATCAGGAAGCACTGGCATCTCCAAAAGCAGTGAAAGCAACCTTACTGAATTTATCTGTAGCAGTCATTGACATGTGAGAGGCAGTGAATTAAATACCGGCTCTGAAAACTATTAGTTGTCAGAAAAAGAGAGAGTAAATATTTGTAAGCCGATCATTTTCACGTTAACACTCTACTAGATGCCTACTAGCAGCAATAGACTGGTTTGTTAAGTGGCTTTAAGGTGGAGTAGCTGCACAAAACATTTTTATACCTCTTCTGTGACTGGTAGCTGATGGAGGTGGAAGAATGCCGGTTGAAACTAAAATGAGACAAAAGTTGTGTTTGAAAAAACATATAAAAAATTTGGGATATCTTGTCCTACTGTAAATTTCCTATGAATAAGAAATGCTCTGAAGTGCTGAAGAAACCAACATGAACTTATTTTTCTAATATAATATAAGATCAGTATTACATTACATCTTGTTTTCTTATTTAAAGCTAGGAATCACAGTGAAACCTGAATAATGGTAACACAACTACATATAGGAGCTGAATATATTTCTCCCTCAGTCACTCTCATGCAGTTTTGCTCATTATTTCATTGTGGAATTCCAATTCCAATCCCTGCACTGTTTGTTTTGACATTCTCCATTTATTTGTATTAGCATGAAAAAATAAGTATGAGGGGTTTTTTTGTGAGTGTTATAATCGTAAATTGCATCAAATCTTAAAAACAAATCTTGAATGAACCAAAGGCCAAAGATTAGTTAAGCTCCCAGCTTTCCCCATGGAAAGGACAAGCTGGAGTAGCTGAATAAAACCCCCTCACATTCAACTTTTCCCTGGCAGAACCATTCTATTGTTACAGAGTCTTAGGTAAACAGGTAGAATTTTTTTTTTTTTCTTTTTTGGGAAACAGCGTCATTTCAGAACACAAATGAGTCATTTATGCAAATACGGGAAGTACTTGAAAGCCTGCACAATGTATGGTCTGAGAAACAAGAGAAGTCAATGCACACGCCTCCTGTGCAAGCGCAGTGCAGGGCTACGTGGCATCAATCCCATCCCACGGGAGCACAGCCCACGTTTGCAGAATTACCAGAAGCCTATCATATGCCAGTAATTTTCCTAACTTCTGGAGGGGTTTTTCTTCCCTTTACCACAGATACAGTGCTTGGATTAAATCCCAGGATCAGAAGCTACACTTTCCTTTTAGAACATAGAATTGCAACTCACTGTTTTTTCTCCTGGTTTTGTATTCCCAGAGGGCTGTCTCTTGGGGTGCTCTGCTTTTACTCTCCAGATGCTTCAAGTTATTTAAAACCCTCCTGCTATACTTTCAGCTTCATAAGCAAGATCATAAGCGAACGAGTCAGGTAACATTTCAAATGTAAGAGTAACACGATCAGTTAAGGATTAATGATTTACTTTAACATTCCTCTTTAGGAGCATTAAAAAGATTTTACTCAGGTTAGGTGTTATACATATGGCCTTGCTCACAGAAGCCAAACCACTATAGAACTGGATCAACCAAAATTTAAAATCAGATTCAAACAGTTAAGGGTATTAAGATACCAAGAAATCATTCTGCATTTTCCGGAGGAAAGCTTTTAAGATACCTAAAAGGAAAATAACCTCAAACACTGGAACAATACTGGCAAAATCTCAGCCTCATGTACCTGAAAATGTTTTACAGGGTGGTGAGAGGTGTTGTAACTAAGGTCATCCACATTTTATTCTGAAATAAAATTATATATATACAACGTTCAGTGCTTCTCTGGTGAATGTCGAGGTAGGACTGGATTTTTAAGTCCAAATGTTGGCATGCTAAAGTGTGGCTTAACTTCTAAATGAAAACTACCAGGTGCTCAAGAACTTGAATTATAAATTAATTTATGTGCCTGTCTAAATACACTAGCTATAACATACAACAAACATGGAAGTAGTGCACAAAGATAAAGAACCTCCAAAACCAACCAACCAAACTGAGCTTTCTTCCTGTACCTGATTATCAGGGAACCACATTTTTACAGGCCCTACAAGTTTCTGATTTGCCTTTATGTCCCAAGGCTTGCTGAAGCTGAGACAGTAACATTTGCCTGTTGGTAAGAGTTGGTTGCTAAAGTGTTGGTTGCTAAACACTTAGCAACACTTAGCAGATGTTTAGCAGCATCAAACCTTGTATCATCCATTGGCAGGAAGAATTTAGGGCAGCAGTGTATGAAGTTGATAAGTTGTAGGTCTCACGTCTTTGACTTAAATAATTGCCACGTACAAGCAAGAGGTTTTAGTGGTCTGATTAAAACACTGCTTTTTCAAAAGGACAGCTGCTTTTCATAGATTCACAGAATCGTTCAGGTTGCAAGAGAGCTCAGGAAGAGTCTTTCCCAACCTCCTGCTGAAAGCAAGGCCAGCTCTGAGGTCAGACCAGGTTGCTCCACGTTTTACCCAATGATTTCTTGAAAACCTTCAAGAATGGAGACACACAGCCTCCCCAGACTGCCCATGTCTATTCAAAGGAGCAGGAAAGGCGAAAATGGTCCATGCCAATGAAATTTATTTTCAATTCAAGTGTCTTAATGTCTTAAGGTGATATTTTGATCCTCATTACTCATTAAAGTTGCTTTTCACACTGATTAGTCTCTACTGGCACATAACCACAAATGAATTTATAGTTTCAAGGCATCACACTGCTTCTCTTTTCCTCATTAAATGGATATGAAATTAAAGGGAGATGAAAAAAAAAGCTCAATCAAGAAATAGTATTACATTAGCTCTAAGACAGACATGCAAGGAGTGTCAGCAATTACTGGCTATCTTTATACTAATATGTAAATTATACATAGCTGTTGCTTAACTTGTTCTTGCCCATGGCAGGGTATTGGAACTACATGATCTTGAAAGTCGCTCCCAGCCCAAATCATTCTGTGATTTTCAAGACAGCAATGAAAACACTGTTCTTAATGGAAGATTTATATAGGCCCCAAGATGTAGAGTGGTGGCACTTGAATAGATGTGCCCTGTCTGACAAGAGTAGTCACCAAAGCTTCAATTTCATTTCATCTTCTGTCTGGGGTATATATTTCAGTCTTCAGCTGAGAGGAATCCTAAAATCAAGTCTTTTCTGTAGCTCAGAAGAAATTATATTTTGCATGGCAGTGTTTAGTCCTGCTTGGATATGCACAGTTACTGCTTAGAAAGTGAGGCACCTCACCTGAGCGTAAGAGGCTTTTAACTGCCTCCTACAACAACTATGAAAAATCCTCTTCTCCCAGAGATATGTGATCATTCCAACTGACTAAGAGAGATTTGTCAGTAAAATAAACAATGATGACATTTAAGAGTCTGATTGTACCACAGAATTGAATAAAAAAGCAATGTAAGCATTATTTCTGAATAGCAGAGCACTCTCTTTCCTGACAAGCAATTTGACAAGAGCAAACGGCCTCAAACTGGCCATAGGATATTAGGAGAAATTTCTTCACCAGAACAGTTGTCAAGGAATGGATCAGCTGCCCAGCAAAGTTAAGGGGACACCAACCCTGGAGGTGTTGAAAAGATGAGTAGATCTGGCACTAACTAACATGGTTCTGACTTGGCAGTGCTGGGTTCATGGTTGGAATTGATCCAAGATGTTCTTAAATAATTCTGAGATTCTCAATATGTGGAAAATGAGGTCCTGTTGAGGTATTTTATGATGGACATCCACAAATAATGAATTTTCTAAATAATTCATCACTTCAGAATTTTTGAATTTCATGCACAAAACTAGATGTCAATGGCAGTAAACACCCCTGCATCTGTTTTTACCTTCTATTCTTGGTAAAATTCTGATGACATTCACCAGCTTCTTTCAACTAAAGTTACCATTAGTGTACTTGCACTCAAATAAACAGAATTAAATTGGCAGTTATTTTATTAGATCCGTACTGGTATTACTTCCCCTGTATAATTCCCATGGCTGTAAACAGACATGTTTATCTCCTAAAACTTAAGCCAAGCAAGCTGCTATCAAGTACTACCTATGCACAGCACTTAACTGCCATTTACTGTGAACCTGCTGAGAAAGACTATTACATGTACTTCCTGATGGGAAGCCTTCAAACTTGCACACTTTGTTCATTTCAAACACCTCGTTTGGGTGATTCCTCACTACCTTTTCATGTAAAGCTAAGTGAGACGTGGATAATTACAATCTCAAATGTGATGCTGATTCAGTTTTACATTATTTCTGAAGGCTGCTCAAATGAATCTTAAAAGCTACTGCTTTCTCCTCTGTTAGTGTTGTCAAAGTGTTAATGAAAGCAGTGAGAAGGCTTAGAAGTGAGACAGTACAGAAGCATTTTCTCTTTCTAATGACAGAGGTTACCTTTCCCCATCAGTGGCCTTTCATTAGTCATGATTAAGAGCATAATGGAAGAAGGTTTGTGATTCCTGTGATCCTGTGTTTTCACCAAGGCGAGCATTCTCATTCAGTGTCACTACACAAATATTTTCATTTTAGGATAGCAAAAGGAATATAAACCAACCAACTGAAATACCTTTGTTCCAAAAAGACCTTTTGGTCACATATCCTATGTCTAAAACTTAATTCTCGCCTTTCCTGTGAAAGATAAGGAAGGAGGCTATTCTTTTAGGAAGGAGACTATTCCTTTAAACACATCATGCTTTTCAACAGTCCCTGCCAAGTCAATCTCTTAAGAAACTGAAAACCTTAAATCAGAACGCTTAATACAAAATCAAAACAAATTAAGTTAAGAGAAGAGAGCTTTACAGATATACCTAGACTGAGATGAGATAGCAGATGAAATGGTGGAAGCTGCTAATGACATGTTCTTGGACCCATGGAAAGGCTTAGGCTGTGAAAGAGAGCTGGGGGCTGCAAGTACTCTGCAGAAGACACAGTAAAAGCATGAAAGCATGAACAAAATGATTTAACAGTGACAAAAATTATGACATTAAAACCAAGCTCTGTTGGAGTTCAGGTACAAGAGGACAGCTGCATAGTTACCAGGGACAGGCTTTCTGCAGCAATACATGTGCAGACTTACAGAATAGCACAACCAAGCACATCCCTACAGAACACAAGACAAAATGCACACAGTATGGATAAAGATCTTAAAACCAGACCGTATTGATAACTAAGAAAGACATTATTACAGGACAGGACTTTTACCAACAATACATGCTTTTATCTGCAATATCTGAAGATGTTTGGGTCTGAATACAAGATAAAAATTTTAATATTTAAACAGTACCTGACAGAATATTCTATTTAAAACAGAAGTCATTGGAATGATTAGTTTTCTAGAGGCATTTCTCCTTTGAAGCATACAGTAGATAATCCATTTTTCTTCATGCTGCAATTATAACTGAGGGATAAAAGTTCTTTAAACCTTATCGCTATTTCATGTGAAAGTGCCTTACAGCCCAATTCTGAATTACAGTATAAAACTTTATTCAAACCTCTGCTGGTTGGGTGATTGATTGTCTTGCACTGCAATGAAACACTGGATTCTGGTAGGTCATGCTTAGGTAAAACTGACTAAAGTGAGACACTCAGTTGTTGGTATACATACACAATGCAAGTCAACTAGCAGAAATTAAACAAAAAGTAAAGCCAAGAGAACATCTCCAATTCCATTAACACATCTCTAGGGTATGACAAGCTACAACTGAAGACTTGATTAAAGTAGTTTCCATAACTGGAAGTGTGTTTTTCCTTGGATTTTTAAACCATGCTCAAGTATACATCTTTTCAGATTATTCATGTAGCAAACCCCAAAGATAAAAGAATAATATGTACCAAAGAAGTTCACTCTCCAGAATTACTGTGACAGCTGTATATATCCCACGTATGTCCTCACATGTCTGACAGTTTTAATATACTAATGTAACTCCCACTGTACTACAAGGGAGTGCACAGCTCCTTGAAACACACTTCAGCTCTAAGGCTAATTCCCATTAGAGAAAAAGGATTGGATAAATCTAATAGAAATTACTTAAGTTACAGAGCAACTCAGTCAACAAACATCCAATATGTTTTACTGACATCTGCTGTGATAAAGTAAACTCAAGCATGTGAGTAAATGACAGTTTTTCATTTTCCTTTTGATGTCCTACTGCAGAAACACTATTAAAAAGAATCTTCATTCACTGGAACTACTTATGAGAAGTTGTTTTGGTTTTATTACAAGTGGTGAGAAAACATTTCTCCTTTTATGTCTAAACTTGCTTTCTGAAACTGGAGGTACATTTTTAGGGCAGTTTTATTTTGTAAATTCTTTGCAAACATGAACAATGTACGTACTTCAAAAGAAGAAAAAACACAAAAAATATATAAAAGCGTATAAAAAAGGTTACAGCTTTTCATACCACATTCTTGAATTCAGAATGTGTATGCAGCCCTTCCAAAGCCATGTGTGGGTACGAAGCAATGCAGCATTACCTTTGGAAGGAGGATGAGAAGGACTCTTGCACTACTGAGGTGGTTGCTGGTGGTGTCATCAGGCTGGCTGGATTTGGAGCAGCAGTAGCAGGCTGAGGTGCTGAAGCATGAGGTGCAGGAGCAGCAGAACTGGTAGACACCGGAGCATGCTCAACAGGGGTACTAATTAGAGTTAAATTAAATAAAACAAGAAGCATCTTAAGAAGGCGAGCACTTAAACGTAGAGCATAAAACCTACTATGTTTGAACCTGCAGCTGCAAACATAGTAGCAGGCTGAGTTACTGAGGGAAAAGCACAATTATGCAAAGAAAATCAAGACATTTGTTCAGCCTTTTCCATTGTGCAGTTAAGACTGTGATCCAGTTTTGATCCTGCTTGACTGCAATTTTTCCCAGGTGTTATACCACACTCAAGTCCTGCTCCCACTGAAACCAGTGGTAGGAAATGCAGCCTGCAGGACTTAAATGGTTGCAAAGAGCCTGTCACCAGCTCTTTGACCTTGGACAAATTCCATCCAATATTACTCCTGGAAGTAAAATTTATGTTAGAGTAACCTTTTCCTTAGATGAAGGAAAGCAATGTAAAGGATATCATCACAGTCCTACATCAGCAGGTTTAAATCAGAGCATTGCTGTACGTAGCAGTGTTGTCCATGAGCAGTGGCCTAAGAACATAACGGACATATTTCTACTACTTTAGACATAACTCGTAAGTATATTGCCATATCTCTGCATTCTTTACAATTATTCCTATCAAGGTGATGGAATTTGGTGATTCTTTTGTGCAAGGCACAAAGAATGCCCCAAGTACTCCTTCCTGAGCACCATATCAAATAACAAAAGAAACCTTACAGTTTCACAACTATTTTTTCAGCCAACCTTAGTCCTCAAACGTTCTTTCTCTCAGCATTTCTTCCTTAGCAGATTTACCATCCATTGTGCAAACTTTCTCTGTTTCAGTCATTCTATTTTATATTTTCTTTTGCTTCCCTCAGAAGTGCTGATTTAACAATCTATACCCCTCAGGACCTAGAGTGAGTGCTTGGTACTTCAGCTGTCCTGTGTTCTTCAAGGGATTTTCCCATTTCCCCTGTCCTTCTCCTCTTGTACAGGTCAATGGTGTCTTAATATTTTTCTGTTGGATTAGCTGAAAGGAAAGTGCTGTTGTTATACCCACAAATTTCAAAGTTGCATGCAATCCACAAATCAGGATTTCCTCTCTTTTGAATTTCACCTGCAATTATGTACATAATAAGTGAGCTCCTGAAAACACTCATCCAGTTCCCAGTTCTGAGTTTCAAATCCTTACATCAAGTTTTGCAACAGCTTTACAAAAGTTTGCCCACCGTAATATGCATTTGAAATTCAGATCAGTTCTTCCATCTTGCTGCATTTTATGATGTAAATTCTCCCAATTAGCTAATAGACTAGAAGTTACCTAACCTGTACAGCAGAGTACCTGTGTCTTATCCGTCACAGCCCTGGGTCAGGGCTTAAGCTCTTACCAAAGTTCAATACTCACAGGATTTTTTTTTCCCTATGCAACAGAGAGTTCTGGAGTTATCATGTTGAAAGGTGGGGAATCACAATTTAGTACTTTCATATCTTTGATTTCGCAAACAGGGAAGGAGTTAAACTGTGCTTTACAAAAAAAAAATAGACCTGAATACATGTATTAAAAACAGACACAAACTAGGATTCCACCTATTGGCTATTCGAACTGATGTGAAAGGGAATTTGCTACAGATATAAAAAGATTCAAGACTTCAAACGTTGAAGAGAAGAAACAGTGAACTTACTTAAATGTAACAATCTCCAAAATGTTCATCAAAAAACATAGTGATTTATATTGAAAAGAAAGTAAAAAAGCCCCAAACCTTTATGTGTGGACATGGACCTGTGTAGAAATAGATTTGAACAGAACAAACCAGATACATAAAATAAATGAAAATATATTGGAATACACTTCTTAAAGGTTAAAGAAATATTATTAATATTTCTTTTTATATGATTAAAATGTTAGAGGCTTGATGACCTTCCTTCAAGGAATTGGAGTAAATAGAAAGTAAAAGGTAGATATAACTTAGAGAATAAGGATGATTTGGTTACATAAATTATATGCAGTCGGTAACGTTCTCAACTCAGTTTTATAGAAAGATCTCAAAAGTAACTTGACTAGTTTTAAGAATCATAAATTTAAAATATTTTTTCGTATAATCAAAATAAAATAATTCAATTTTTTTCCCCTCAAGATTGCCTCCTTTCTAGATTTTCAGTCTTAATTTTTTTTAGGTTCTTCAAGTGCAGAAGAATTTTAAGAACTGATAAATGTGAGCACTACTTTCTAAAATAGATCACCTATTGTAACAGCTTCACTATTACACGTTGTACAGGGTTCTATGGTTGGTTGGTTTTTAAATACACTCATTCTGTAAACTTTAAATCTTAACAGTACTTCGTATTTTAAAGAAAATCAAAAGAAATTGAAAAAGTCAAACATCTTCATATTGGTGGTAACAAACATAAAAGAAAGTTAGCTGGATGAAAACAAACACACATCTCAGCTGATTTTCACTCATGAAAAAGAACACAGATCAGTAGATGTTAAGAGGATAATAATGATTAACAACCATAATGAGAAAACACAGCAACAAATGCACTCTAACATTTAAAAACATAAGTTCAGATTATATTTCTTTCTCTCAGTAAAGTCCTCTTCTGAGGCTTTCTGTCCAAGTAACAATTGAGTGGATTATTAAAGCAGTACTTAGTCTCCTTTATGTAATACATTACTGGTTTTTTGGTTCTCATCCTCCAATAGATGACTTGTAAAGCATTGAAAATACAGGGAACAAAAATTAAAATGGAAAAAAAGTGTTGGAGAATGTGTTTAGAGAAGCCATAACATGGAAAAGTTTTACATTTGGATATGGGAACGTTTGTAGAAATACTGTGAAAATAGAGAAATACCAGCTGCTGTATCTCTGCTGAAGGTGCCTAATGACTGTATTTTAGGTGCAAACCTTGAGAGCCACTGAAAACGTAACACTCATATGAACTAGAAGTTGCTGGAATCTGTAGAACTGGACACCTTCCTCTTAGGCAATGGGCATTTCCATCTGAAGGAGTTAGAGGCTGTTATTACCAAACCATTCCAAAGCTCCAAACCAGGTGAGTTATGCAGTTACACATCACAGTGTACCTTGGGTTACTGGATGAAGTAAGAGGGACTTTCTGGCCAGTAGTGGTGAAATTGGCCTCCCTCTGACTTGTACCCGCTCCAAGCCTCACAGACCCTTTGGAGGCCACTGGCTTGGCACTGTCAGTGTTGGCATCCCTGGAGGAGGATTTAGGAGGATGCCAAATACTGGAGGTCACATACTGAGGTGCATGCGAAGTAGCTGCAGGCCTGGGTAACAGAGATTACAAGGGGGATTGTAAATGAGGCACTGCCTAGGTAAGAGCAGGTATTTGAGGAAGAGACAATTCCAGCCACAGAAGAAGCTGGAGATCATGATATTGCAGATGAATTAATGATAAATATTGATGGTTCATTAGTTTATTACTGCTTAAGACCAGGAAAGGCTTGGAGAATTAAAAAAGGTACCTTGTGTTAAATCTGGAAACCATCTTGCTATGAGTATCAAAATAAGACTCATAGCAGAGCTGTGATGATAATGGAGGTGGAGAAAAGCTATGGTATGACAAATCACACAAGATTAAGGCTATGTAGTATGATACTAACACCAGTCATATCAGAATTTGTTCCTGGTAAAACAAAAGAATAATTAAAACAAAAGGACATTTCAGTGGAGCAGCTGCATAGTCCTGTAGATGGTTTTACATAAATGAAACTGTTGGTGGAGTCAATGCGTTTATTTCCTTTTTTATTTTATAGTTAATTTCAAATTAAACCCTAAATTTCTCTACTGTTTCAAGTGCCATTTACCATTGCAAATCTTAGGGAAAAAAAAAAAGTGATTGCACGTCTCTGAGACAGGAATCAAGACAGAGGAAAGCAGTGAGATGGAATTCTTTTCATGGCAAAGTAATAAGAGGCATTTCTTTGCTCCATGAAAGAATCGGTCAGATTCACTCAAGAAATACCTGTGGATCAGTACTTGTGTGGTTTAGTATATTAACTAATAGAAAACAGCACATTTCTAGATGTAACTGCAAAATGTGCTGAGATTTTTTGGGAGACATCAACTTGACAGGAAGGAACTTACTCAGAGAGACTGTTTTTTGAACCTTATAACCCACTGAGGATCAATCAAGATATTCAAGAATCTGACACATAAATGTTCTTAAAATATGAAAAATATGATCTTATTTAGATTAAAAAATACGATCTTATTTAGATCTGTCTCATGTGACAGTGCTTTTTGAAGTCTACATTTGAAATAAATGCCTAATGAACCCACTTAGTTGATTATCCACATTCATCATCTACTCAGCGTACAAATTTCATGTTTTTGAGGCAAGAAGAATGTGGGGAAAGTGGAGATAAACTCTTGCTAGGAAGTAAGTTAAACACAGCAAACATTACCTGTTCTCTGATGCTGCAGCAACATTTTCCTTGTCTCTGTGAAAGGAGGGGATACAGTATGAATGAAGTGAATGCAATTTCCAGTGGTGGCAAGAAAACCCGCCCATAAAACAACCAGGGAGAAAGAAGTCGGGTGGAGGAGAAATGTTTGGTTGCAAAAAGCATCCTAGAGTGGTTGCTCATAAATACAGCTGCAAGAAATCTCTTCAACTTGCCAGGTGAAAGCCACCAAATATACAAGTTTACTCTATGCTTCTTATCAGTTGTAAACAACTTTGTTTCAGTAACAAAGTCAAAGGAAAACTAACAGTTACAAATTAGACATTGTATGTGTGTGTATAATTTCAGAAATAGTTTTGACTTTAGTAAATTCCCTTTAACCCCCCCCAAACTTCAATAATATTCCTGTAGAACATGTTTTGATGCCAAATCCAAGCAGTAAAACTGATGAGACTTGGGCATTCCCTGAAGATCCAGTATCTTGAAGTGAGAAGCAGTTAAATGGTTAACAAAGGGGCATACAAGAAGGATTTCTTATGCCTGGCATCACTTAAAAATTTACTGTCCTTTCTAAATACATATTAGTTTTCTCAAAGTAAATCGCATTAGCAACAATTCCTTCATTGACAATTCCTTCAATTAGAAATCATTCCTTCATTGTAGTGAGGAATGAATCAGCCTGGATTTCTCTGATAGAGAGCTAGGCTGATAATCTGGAAACACACACACACATGCTTACAAAAAACCCTGATCAGTTTAAGGGCAAGCAATTGTGTATCTGTAAGAAGTTAAGATACAAATATTTTCATAAAGAACAGAATCCATTAGCCTTAAACTCCGAAGTTTGAAATCCAATTAGTTAAGTCATCAAGCTATGTAGTCTCAATATTCAGCAATTTAATGGGTGGTTGCATTCCATCCTATTTAAGGAATTGCCCTGAAATTTCAACAGGCTTAAAGCTGAAATATGTTAAATGAGAACACCTTTCTTAACTGGGATCTAAAATTACAAAATACGAAGGAAGTGTCCTCATTTACCCAATGGAAACTTTTTTCTGAAACATTCTTTGAAAAACAAAAGGAATATACATATTTATGAGGATTTGTAGGGCACAAATCATTAACTTACATTATGTTTGGAAGGCTATTCTTAATATTTTCCCCATTATTAGTAGCATTTTATGTATTTCTCTGTGTTTATGTACTTACAGATACATATATATGTACAGTCACATACTCTTTCCTTAGAGTTATAAAATCCAATCAAGTTTAGATCAGCAAGGGTTTAGGCACAGGTGTTCACTACAAATTTTTTAAATCTCTAACTAAAATGTAACCCCTAAAACATATTAATTGAAGCCAAATTTTCCAACCCAGAAGTAGATCTCACCCCCTCAGACGTGGCTGTTTGACTAAGAATGTTCCTGTGATTGGTAGGGAAGAGCCTGTCTTACAAACTAATCCCCAGTGAGATCAGCCAGCTCACCACTCTGAAGCCATGAGAAACCAAACACTGTCTTTATGGGAACCAAGGTGTGAGTTCATTGCAATGACAGGTACAGGAAAGCCGGGATAAAACGAGGTAGAGGAGGATGGATTAGACACTGTATGTGTGTGTGTGTGTGGGGGGAAGTGTTAGCATACCAGAGCCACAGTCATGCAAGAATGTTAAAAATCACAGTCACAGCCTGAAAAGAATAAGGCATTGCTTGTTTCCAGTGTTACCAAGGATTCTATGAGAAATTACAGGCAAGACCAAAAGGCAGACAGTTGGGGTCAGGCTGAAGCAGCTTTAAGCCTCTGTTATTATTAATCTGATTCAAACTTTTCTGCTCCACTAGCTGTGGCTACACTGAAGAAGAGGAAAAAAAGTCACTTGACTTTGAGGTCAGGATTTCACACAAGTTTTTTCCCCCGAGTGTACAATATAGGATAACATTGAGGGATGATGGCAGGAGAGTTGGGAGGGTTAAAGAGAGAGAGAAGTATAGTGAAAATACTTCCACAGAATACAGCAGAGCAAAAGGCAGAGAGTAAAGGGAAAGATGAGTTCAAAGCACACAATACTTCATGGTTTTGTTTCCAGGAACTATTTCTCTTCCCAGTCAACAGGAGTAATGCCCATTTGGGAACAATAAGAAAGGCACAAGATCAGTTGTGCCTCCTATTGGCAATACTTGCATTTCGGTGAACAGGCTATTGGATTTCTGGTCTTTAAAATCAAACATGCAGAAATAATTTTACTTTTGAGTAAAATACATCCCAGGGCAGGCTCAGCAAAGTCAATATCTTCATGATATTAAAAAATTTGGCTCAGAATATTGTGAACACTTTGTTTCTCTGTGGCTACACAGGCTGCTCCAATAACTGACAGTAGTGGGTAATAGTTTTGAGCTACCTGGGAGAGGTTTAGAATCAATGTTGTGTTTTGGTTTTTTTTTTTTTTCTTTTTTTTGTCTGCAGCCCTTTTATTTCCCACTTTTCATAGAAGGGCCTTAGTCAATGACTGTTCTGAGAGAACTGTGCAACTCCCACAGAGTGAATTAAATGTTGGACATATATCTCAAACTAGACTTACTTGCAATACATTGTCTTCCCAGTTACATAGTGGAAGTCATTAAATGTTTCCTTCTCCAAAATATGCTACATGACATGGTCATATAGACAGGGTGAGTGAAATTACAGAAATAGAGTCTTTCTCCTCACACACCAACAAGAAGTGGTGTAACAGAGCACAAAATTCACTTGCAAGACAAAATTGTGTGTGCTACTGAATCCTGAAAGAGCCTGGAGAACCTCTGGATAGTTTCCAACAAATGAGTATGTTAAATCTGAGCTGTATGAACTGGACATTGGAATACTTTCCCATTCTGCTTTCATTTTGGAAAACAAATGGAAAAGTTTCCCGAATACGTACATGTAACAGACAAGTTGAATCATGGAGGTTGTGCACCTTCCATTTACCTTCTCCACAGAGACTAATGGATCTCTCTATAAAACAGACTCTCTCTTGAATAGCTCTGCTCTGTTCAACTAAAATGTTGTAATGAAGACTTGATGACATAAGAAACATGAGGTGTCCTGAGATGGTCCTTCACACATGGTCCTTCAACTACTCCCTGTCTTCAGTACTGAAGCAGTGAGTGAATACTGCAATTGAGTTTTTCTCCATACTCTCATGGAGACTGTTTTTCTCACTTTACAAATGAAGAACTAATATTTAATAGAATTGTTCATGGTCAATAAGAAGGTCCACAGCAGCACAAAAAACTGAAATAAGCTCTCCTGAATCCCAGCTGAGTATTTAAAATACCAGCCCACCCTCTTTCATGAGGGATTATAGATTTTTAAATATCTATTCAGCTTGCCAGTATTTTCATTCAATAGTCTTCTATAGAACCTGACAGATACATGCTGGCCTTTTATCAAAGGGGAAATACACTTACAGATTATTAGGGTCTGTACCTATTTAAATTAGAAATTCTGTGTTTCTAGTAAGATGGTGTGGACTTGCAGGACTTGTCCTTATTAGACTTACAACAGCTTTGATCCTAACATGTACTTATATTTACATAAGCATATTTGCCTACAAATAACATTTCCATTTAAGAAGTAGAAGTTACAAAATAATTCAAAAAGAAATTCTTATGAGGTGTCTGGGAGTAAAGTTGTGTGAAAGATATCTAGTAATTGCCTTCCAAACATTTTTGTCTCAAAGGCATTAAACACTGTTGGAAACCGGACACTGAGCTAGATTAACTGCTGTTCTGATCCAGTGAGGCTATTTCTACCTTCCTGTGTTTGCAGCTGAGAATTTTTCCACAGTCAAATGACTATGAAACTATTGAGGATGTTTGTCCTTTCTCCCCATGCTATATTTTGATTAATTTAACATAAAGACACCGTAAGACAGACAAATAAATCATAGTTAACTGGAAAGGACAGAAGACAACTGTCATGCTGGTTTAGTTAAAACTTTAGCTTGAGAACAGAAAAAAGGGGTAGAAGAGCTAGTCTCTCTCTTTCAGCCACTGTAGTTAAGAATGTGAGCAGCCCACGCCACAACAATTGCAGTACATATATCCTACTAGTATATTGGTTTTCCAAGACAGGGAAATACATTTCTCCCAGAAGGTATCCTGGTTTGTGCAGACAGTGCCCCAGAATAGGGAAAGCATTATCATAGATTCAGTAGAAAACAACCAGCAACTCATTCTCAACAAGTAGTGTGGAACTCAGTCACAGTGGCTCACTGAAATCAAAGCAAATACCCCTCTGAAGGCAGTTAAGTGGCATCTGTGTGTCTGCTGTTAAATGGAACATAACAAAAGCAGCTGGGCACACAGCAGCTTCCATGGTGGGGAACGGTGAGAGAACTCTTTTCCAAGATTTGCACAGTGATATTTGGCATGCAAGTATACATACACCAATTTGAAATTTAATCTTATTGCTAATCACATCACTTGAATAAGAACAAAGACTGCAAAACTCTCAACATGTGCAGCAATTGGAGCTGGGATTTAATTCAAATAATTATTCCCTATCTTAGCCTTAAGCGTGCAACTGGAGTTAACGGAATGATTCCCTCTAGCTTTTTGTAGCCCCACTGGTAAAGTGCAGGTATCTGCCACGAGGCACTGGAGCACAGGATCTGGACTTCCAGTCTGTGTTTGTAACCATTACAGACAAAACCAGTGCACAACACATTTAGGTTTTGTATGTCAGGAAACAATTCCCCTTTCACTGAAGTGTTCTTTCTCAATTTCTCACTACTCCTCTCCAGGGAAGCTGAGGGAAGAACAAGAACCCAGAGAGCTCAATTTCAGCTGGTAGTTTTTTTAGACCTTCTTTATAAACTGTGCACATGGATGATAAAAAAATTCATACTTGCTCTACATGGCATTATACTGAACTTGAAGCTGCCTCTGAAATACAGCGATGTGTCTGTGCTGTTCAGTCCCTGAATCAAATAACTAAGTGGGATGAATTAGAACAGCTGTCATTCTTTCAGAATGTGGATTACATTTTATTTCATAAACTCTCAAAGATTTTCTTACCTTCCCTTTCTCTCATTTGTACTCATATAACATTCTGAGTTGGCTACAACAAAGGCTTACATGGAAATGAACTATTAGGAAGTTATTAATATTTAGGGTAATTTTGCTGACATTAATGCAATTTAGAAGCAGAATAAAAGGAAGCAGTGCCAGTGCTATGCTCCAGCTCACCCTAAGCAAGGCTCTGTGAGCCAGGCTGATGATCCACAGACCACAACTGAGTTACAGTGCTTGTTGGAAAGCCTGCTGCATGTTAGAACTGCTTTTCCCTTGTTGGATGGAGGGCAGCGCAAGGGACCAGTCAGAAAGAAAGGCAGCATTGTGCACTGGTGTCTTAGTGAGCCACCTGCATCGGCTGAAGGATGCACATGAGTATTTTAAAGGTTGTACAGTAGGAATGAAAGTTAATATTAATTCCTGCTCAGCCAGAAGTTACATGGTGGACAGGAACATGCAGGAGCTGGAGATGCCAAAGACAAGATGTTGCATATAAGTAAGTACATTCACTCCCAAATGTGAATCTTGAGCTTTAACAAGCTCTGTTAGCTCATGCATTACGTTCCACATGAACTATTTTGGGAAAAGCTTCATGGTATTTTCTAATTGCATGTGGAACCCTCCCTGTTAAATTTTAAATGGTTACAGTCAATTGGATACAATGTACCTTACAGTCACTATCACAAACTGATTAAAGGAAATAATTCTCTGGTAATACCACATACCATACCCAAATTCTAGCTTTTTAACTTTGCAAACTAAAATTAGTATCCACGCAGTTTCTGATACACATAGTGATAGACCCAGCCACTGAAACTCATGGTAGACGCCTCTAAAGAAGCCACAAAATCAACTTAGTTCCTGTGGGAACCTGACTGCACAAGTGAAAAATTGGTGTCACCTCTTCTGCTCCTGAGGAAGGCTTCAGAAAGGTCTGAATATGGAAGAGCTGGACTTTTGAAAAGTGATAAAGCAGTCCCTAAAATACTTGTTCCTTGCTATGGAAGATACTCTTCACCCAGCTGTGCACAATGAGAGAGAAAATGCAGTGAAGTGACCTCTGTATTTATTACTTGGCGAAATCAACCTATCCTTCCTGTGCAGGCAGGTGGGAGAAGAGGGAGGCAAGGGAAGGAGCCACAGAACCTTTCTCCTTTTGCCATTTTGTCATGCAGGAAAGGAAGAGAAGCTAAGTTCTCATACCTGCTCTCCTAAAGCCACACTCCAACCATGTCCCATCAGCACACACTGCATGCAGTCAGTACTTGTGCTGCAAACTAAGCACTGCAGGAGGTGAGGGGAGACCATCTGAGCACAAGGCAGGGCAGCAGGATTCAGGAAACAGGTTAGTTTAGATCAAACAGTCTTGTATCACAGCAGAAAATGAGCATGTCCCTGTGCCATAACCGTACAAGCAGATTTACCTGGAAGGCCTTTTGGTTTTGATTTCCTACTGCCATCAGCTTTGCTGTATCTTCATTAAATGCTTATAACACTATGCTTTACTGGCAATATTGGGAAGGGCAGGGAGTGAATAGCACTATCCACATCCTGCATTTTACTTTATTTTTGGCATGAAGGCTATTTAGAAGACCGTATTGTCACTGACCATTGTCCTTTGCTCAGCAGAGCAGTCACAGGTCAAAATAAACTCAGCATGGGACAGATATACCTGCCTACCATCACTGTTATTCTAAAGAATTACACAACTCATGGAGTCTTCCATCAGAAACCTATTTTAAGCCTCACTGTCGTTAATTGTGACTAATCTTCCCAGGCAAAACAGCAGACTCCTGCAAATGGTCAGGAAACACTGCAAGATGGGGCTGGGCAATCAGAAGCCACATACAGTGAGATAAACCTGAACAGACTGAAAATAGAGCAGAACCAGGCCAGACCTGACCTTTTCCTACAACAAAGCTACTGTTTCTCCAAAGCTGTTAATTCTACCCTGTGAGGCCTAAGTCTGTAACAGTCTTTAGCAATTACATGTAATAGAATGAAAAATCCAGGCCAATTTCTCTACCAAGTCTGCCTCTTAGTAAGGAAGCAAAACCAAGGCCTCTTCATAGATACACCAAGAAAGAAGATTGCCATAACAACATAAGATTTTTTGATGAATGAGACTTGAGGAATACTAGTCTAAATAAACAAAAATTTGTCTTACAGCAAACACACGAAGACCATCACTTGGGAGATTTTTTAAAACAGGACTGGATTATGCAGTAGAAATATGCTGCTGTGATTAGTGGATGCAATTTCCCAAAAGGTCTACAAAATTGTACAAGTTCCAAAAGTTACCAAATCAAGCTTTTTCCTATTATTTTTTTCCTATAGCTTCATAAAGAACTTAAATTCTACAAGCTTGGAGAGTGTTTAGTTTCCATTTTGTATTCGCATCCTCAAAAAAAAGCATTAAAACTATTTCCCTATGTGATTACATGGTTTATATGCACTGAATTTTTATCATTAAATCCACTGAAGCAGAGCTAAGGGGAAGGAGTTCCTTAAATCCATTAAATTTATATCTGATCAAATCATTATCAAAAAAATACCTTTCAAAATAATATTAAGTGTAGATATTGAGAAATAATCTAGACATTTTCTTTTCCATTATAACACATGCACTAGGACTATTACAAATAGCATCTGTATTATGTTCACAAAACATTAAGGATACACAATTCCTATTTAAGTGAAGAGACTGTACTACTATGTCTTCAGAAAAAACATCTAATTTGGCTGAAGATTAGACACATTGAGTGTTTATGAACGAAATGCATTGCCTATTGATATGTTAAATTCTATCCAAATTTCCCATATACAAATAAAATTCACCACCACTTCAATTCACAAAAAATTTGATCTTGGCAACATTCAGGAAAAGATAAAATGTTGCTCTTATTTCATGCAGTGATGCTGGTTTTCCACAGGCACTAAGATGGTGTGGTCAGAATCTGATTGTGTTCCCATAAGGAAAATATAAATGTGTGTTGTGTATTAAGTAGCATGTTTACTGAATTGCTATGGTGCTTAGCTAAGAAAAGTGAAATGAATTTTAAAAGGAACTAGTGTCATGTACTCTTAAATAGCACTCAGGAATTACTTTCTTTAAATATGTATGACAGCCCTTTAAACACTCCAGTATTTGGCTGATTCATGCAAAATTCTCCATGAACAGCAGCTTTTCCCTATTTATACAACACAGAAAAACAATGGGAGTTTGAATGAACCTGGTTCCTGTATGGACTGCTGAAAAAAATTTGGAAGCAGCAAAAATGTAAGAGTTTCGATCTGATTTCAGGCACTAATTAATTAATCCCTGAACAATATTATCAATAAGTAGTAATCCAACACCTATTAGTTATGCCTTGTTTGCATTCACACCTAATACAGTATTGTGTTAATTTCTGTTGTTCTTTCAACTGCTTTGTCAGGTTTATTCTAATTCAGATAACTTAAAGTTATAGCTAATAACAAAGCTTTTTGACCACATTTTCTACTTGGCGAGGAAAGGTCCCCTTCTTTCAGAAATAAGTTAAAGCAGTTACTGTTTTAAAACAGAATAAAATACTATGTAAAACAGGCACATAATTATTTTAGTTTTGAAACCTTTTATTTCAGATAAAGCATGCTGCTATATACAGAAAAAAATGTGAGTCAAAGCAAGAGCAATACAGAATGGGCAACATATTCCTTAAAAGATGCTTTTAAAAGCTTCAGTGCACCGATAGTATGATATATTCTTCTCACCCCTAAATCACCTCTAGCAAAATTTAATTTCCTTGCAGATCCTGAGCAACCTCAGCTATCTCTTGCTTTTATATAGTGATAAATTTCAGTTTCCAACACAAAACTTACAGCAATGGTTTCAGCAAGTGACTTCTACCAGTATAATATATTGAAGAAACATAACTTCACATTGCTAATATCTTACTTCAAACAGCATCATTCAACTATGCAAACTAAGTACATTCTAAATTTAGCAAAGTCTAGGCCAGTCACTTTTCCTTTTCAACTTTCTTTCTCCTACTTCATTATCTTTACAGCAGTAAAACTCAGTAAAAGTCTCATTCTTCTTCCTCCTAAAGAAATACTGTCAACAGCTTCCCTCTCATTTTCTTCTAGGATTAAACCCAAGAGAACACACTAGTGATGTCTTCCTGTATATTGAAGTTTGAGATAGTAAAGGAATAAAGCTAAACTACTTTATAATGAAGAACATGAAGTGGGTTGTATGATGAGTTTTAGTTCTGTGAAAGGCTAACAGGCTAACAACAGAAACCTCCAGGGAAAGGCCCCAGCAGTGTGTGACACGCTCAGGCTCTAACTCAGGATAGCATAAAATGTGTTGCTCTAACTCTGCCTCGTGTTTGCCCGCTGAGGGGGGGGGGCTTTTAACTTTTAACATTAAGGAGCTGCGCTGACAGGCCGTGATGCCAATTGCGCAATTTGGCAAAGCGTGGGCTGTTACGTTCCGTCTCAAACCTTTCCCTGTGGCATGAAGGAAGAGAGGGAGAGAGAGAGAGAGAGAGACAGAGAGAGACACACACAGAAGAAAGAAAGGAGGGAGAAAGAAAGGGGTTAGGGACCATGGCTACCACTCCCTTGCCTTATAACTAGGGCAATGGCAATTTATTTGGATATTTTTTCCTCAGCTTTCAAATCAGCACAATGAGGGCTGGGTGATGCTTTTTTGGACCATGTATGAAAGGTTTTGCAGTTGTTAATTTCTGAGAAGTAACTTGATATAACTTCTTATTCTCTGACTTGTGCTTGGTATTACAGGGCTGCTTTTGCTAGAAATGCAGTGTAATCCCATTGTTTTTCTGCCAGCAGTTTCTTTTGGCTTTTCCCTCCCTCCCACCCAACTGAGCAGTCAGTCAATGTTAACTCACACGAGTACAAAATGAATGCAAATATTTTCCATTCTGTAACACCCAAGTCAGCCCATATATCCCCTGCTGTCCTTCCTGCGAGGACCATCACCCACAGGTTTCAGCAGTACTTTTCTACAGCTTTTCTCAGCATTAGTGAGTATTAGTTTTGTCATTTGAATAAATATTACTGGTCACTTGTGTCACGAAGCAGAACAACATGGGATTTTCAAAGCACAGTCCTGTGTAGTATTGCCCACCTCCTGCCACCCCCAGCTACCTCTGACTGCAGACTCGAGGCATGTTCAGCATCTCTCAGGATTTAATATTTTCTAGATGCTCTATAGTTTAAACTCAGGTTTTGTAAATAAAAAGGGGAAGAAGGAGGATGTGAGATGAGAGCACAGTCTAGGAGAGGTATATCAAACAGAATGGAAAACAAAGTGTTCTTGTTATTTGCAAAACGTATTTGAGTCATTGCAAAAAAAGGTTATTTTTTCCTCATTATTTACACTAAAAATGCAAGACAATTAATTGTATTAATGCAGTGGAACTCAAGAGTGAAACCAGCCAAACAGAAATGAGCAGGCGGACTGGTTTTACTCCTCAGGCTGAAGAAAGTACAAAACAATAAACAGAATAAATGCCAACAAATTCACTGATATTTCTAAATCTTTTGTTCTTAGTAACACAGTGTCATGCAAGTAATACTCCTAAAGGAGTCTTGATGTACGACTATCTTTTATGCTTTTAAGTAATTAAAAGGTATAAAGTATTCCCAGCTGAAATGATGGCATTTTTTCCAGTTAGAGCAGAGTGTACCAGCCAAAGTGGGTCTGACATGTAATTTAAGAATTCCCTTACTGCTTTCAAGATATAACCCCTCCACTCAAGGAAAGGGTATTTAGAAACATCTGTTTTGTTTGAAATGGATCCCATCTTTCCAGAAAATAGTCCACAACGATCATCACACCAGCAATGGAAAGTTTTTGTAGCAAGTTATAATCTCATGTGTGCCTTCAAAATAGCAGCAGCACGAGCAAGGGACAGTCATGCAACACGTTCATTAATATTAACTGAAAGGAACATTCTGCCACCCAAAAGTTCCCAAGCTTTATGGGTTCCACTCAGAGCATGTCATGAAGTTAGAAGCAGCAATCTGAAAGTGACTCTTTTAACGTACAACAGTTCTGCCAAAAATAGACATAACCCCCTACCCGCCAAGTGTTTGGGAGAAACCTGATCACCATTTCATGCAGTTCTTGCTGCCTACACTGAAAAGCTGACACAAGAGACAGGAGAAAGCACCAGAGAGATTGCTCACGGCATGCCCTGAGACCAAAGATTCCCCACCCTCCAAAATCTCTAGCAGTTTAACTTCTGGAACATGAAGGACTTTTCCAGAATGCTAGCACAGCATGAGATTAATGCAACACTGAATCTGGCAAGACTCCAGTTCCATGGAAACCTTTTGCTTTCAGGAACTCAGGAAACTTTCCAGATGATCCTGTGGGCATGGCAAAAGGTGAGGTTGTACAGGCAGTTTGGAATAGATAATGAAGAGGACTTTCTGCTCCTTTATTGTTCTGCAAGAGTGGAGTTCAAGCATGGTGTCTGTGCATCTGACACAGGTCCTTCCATCCTTTACAAAATCAAACCTGGCAGGATCCTTCCCAAGACAATGGGTCCAGTGGGTCCCAAAGAGCAGTATATGAAGGATGCACAAACAGGGCTCTTGCTACCAATTATCCAGTGGAGTGTGTGCCATGTTTGAGGTAGGGACCAACCTACCCAGATGGGGCAGGTACTGTCAGTGAGGTAGGGAAGAGACACTATTTCATTCCTTGCACCAGAGGTCATATTTGCACCGTACCTGTGTAACCACCTACTATATGTTCCTTGACTCTACTACCAATGAGTGCCCTTTAACCTGTTCAGCTGTGCCTAAACATAACCAGAACTGTCCTTGTGAAAAAAAGGAATAACAGTGATAGCTCAAAACTGCAGAAAATGTGCAAACCACAGTGGATACAGTCACATACTTCGAGTGACACTGGACAGAATGTGCAATTTCCATGTGTTGATGTGTTACAAGATAATTAGTATCAACATATCTGATAAGACCTAAAGTTTCTAGTATCTAGTATTTTCCAAAGCCACAGACTATACCTAGGAAAGATTATTTCTTTACAGAATCACAGAATCAGTAAGGTTGGAAAAGACCATAGAGATCATCGAGTCCAACCTATCACCTATTACCTAACCTAGCCAAACCTGTTACCATCCTGCTACCAACACACCATCCTACCTATAACACACTACCCTAATNCATATTACTTTCAGGTGAGAGTGGAGGACTCTAAATTCAGCACAATGCTTTAAATCCCATCACAGTAAGGATTTGGATGTGTGCTATTACATCAAAACAGATAATGCACAATACATTTAATGAGTATTAGGCTTGCACATTTGAGGGAAGAAGTAAATCCCTGAGGGATGTAATGTCAAGCCTGATGTTTGGGCACTCAGCCATGAACTTGGGTGAACTGCAGTGGAAGGTTTTAGCAAACATCAGTTGAAAGCACACTTGTATTCTCACAGGGAAGATAGCAGATTTCTTTCTCACTGGTTCAACATGTGTAACTTGCACTGTGATCAAAAGCTCAGAACCTTTAAAGAAGCCACATGGCAATAAAAAAAGTATAGAAAAAGGAAAAAAAATTCAGGGGCTTAGAGGAGCTCATGTGAAATAGGGATTTGAAGTATACAAACAGAAAATAAGGCTTACATGCAGGATGCTCTTAACTTAACTGCAGTTTTTAAGCTCAGCATAAGAATATCTAATGCATCTATTTCCTGGCTATGCAGGATGATGATAAATCTTTAATATCTCTAAACATATCCACTTTTTTCAGTGTTTTGGATAGATCATATGAAATAAATACATTTATCCACTAGCAAAAGCAGTCCTGTGCTTCCATATTCTACAAATTTGGGTCACATTTATTCCAAACAAAGCATAAGCTAATGATTATGGATATGGATGGAAACAACTCCTTTGTTTAAGGAGAAACAAATGTCAGTCAGAGGGTCATCCAAATAAATTGCTCACAAATTTCAGTGCTATCACAACATTATATATTTTCATCCAGTTACACAATCAAGTAGTTACACAGGGCTTGGAACTCATCGCATTCACACACCCAGGAGATTACGGGGAAGTTGCATGAGCAGAGAGCTTTCAGATTTGAACACACACTCTAGGAATTTTGCAATCTTTCCTAAAAACATGTTAATTTGTTATCCTTCTCATTCAAGCGCCTCTCACTGATTGCATTTTAAGTTTAGTGATTTTTAAGTAAATGTATTAAAATACCTTGGGACAAAAACACAGTAAAGTTGGTTCATATTAATGCCATTTTAAATATTATTGGGTTATCAGGAAGGCGAAAGCTTTATGTTTTTACAGGGAGTTGCCTACCTTGACCTCCTCAGGGCTTCTTCATCGGGATCTTGCACTGTAGACAAAAAGATGCTTCAGTTAAAAGAATGCCAATTCCTTCCTTTCTTTATGTTGAAATATCAAGTTCTTTAGAAGCCTATCTAAAGGTGCAATCATGCTGACTTGCAGCAGTGGAATTTGTAAGAATAGAATGGAGAGAAGCAGTTCCCTAGAGATGGGAAGAAGGATATTAGGAGGAAAGTAACTATTACAACTACTTTGTCATTTATTTATGAGAAGTGTTTCACAGCTGTAGGTATTGATTCTACAGAGGGGTCCTGCAGTTTTGCAGGAAAGCACAAACGGCATCAGCAGCAGATTCACAGGAGGACGAAATAGTAAGTATTTTCCCCTATGTGGGAGAGGGCCCTGGACTTCCTTCTTTCTAGATCAGAAACCAGTTGTAAGGTTAGCACCAGGTGGTCAGAAAAACATTTCCATGGGTTACAAGCAATAAAGTTCAAGCTTCTGTGACACTTATAGCAGATCTAGGTTTAGATAACAGGGCAGACAGAACCATAGATTAAATATAGCTGGTGAGCCATGATTTTTTTTTTACCTCCAGAAGTCACTTCTATGAAAGACTGTTAGAGGAGACATGACTTGTTTATTGTCTTTTCAAATGAACGGACAGCTCTGTATGTCCAGGAGAAGAAGACAAAAACAGTACCAGAAGACAAAAGATTGCACTGCAGAGAATTGATTTGTGAGTAGGAAGGGGTCCCAAAGGTTTTTTTACTGTATAGTCTGTTACACTTGTATGGTGACACCCCTGGCACACCAAAGAATTTTCTTCATAAAGCCTAAGGTGAGGTTGTGTACTTTGATTTCCCAGTTCCCTCAAGTTACATCCAGGATCTCAGGCCTCACTGACAACTCCATGAGTCTGCACAGGAGTCTTCCTTGAGCGTCAGTGGCCAATACTGGGGCAATACATAAGGACATGAATCTAAAACCAGGATGATGAGGATGTTCTGTTATTCAACTTACTGTACTCCGTTCCAGTCATCTGGGCAAGGATGCGGAAAGACTTGGACTGCAGGTTGGCAGAACGGCGACTCCAGTCCTCGCTCTCATCCTCAGGCTTGTTCTGAGTTTTAAGCACAGCCTGATACACTGGAGAGGCACTGTCTACGTGAGGATCTTTAATAGGAAGGGCACTGCAATTCAGAATGTGAAACATTGTGAAACAGCACATGGTGGCTTTCATCCCTCTCCTCTCTGGTCTCAGTTTCTCACCCAGAATAACAGCAATCCACAACACAGCCTTGAAAATACCCCTTCTTAAAGGCTTGTTACCCTTCTTAAAAATATACATAGATCAGTTTTATGATTTGGCTCATTTATCTCTGAAATGGCCTATTATCATCAAATCTGCATATTCAAATCAGCATGAAAATCCTTGGAAGTATCTGTTCATGATTCCTTAGCCAATGAAGCCACAAGCTTACAGTGGTTTGAATAATGTGTGGTGATAAAGGACAGTATGCCAGGCAAAAACATTTAATTCTCTGAGCATTCTTGTCCCACATTATTTCTTATAAAAATTACTTCATATTGATACTGTTTATGTTATGCCTTTAAATTACAGTGTTGGGCCAGAGTACTTTAAGGTTGTAATTAGAAATAAAACCCCTATTTCATGATAGCTTTTTCTAGAGATGATTCTTTGTCAACCTCTGAATTAAACTCCCACCTGCCATAACTCTGGATTCATGGTCTCATAAACCTGTGGAGCAAAAGAAGTCTACACTTGTACTCAAGACTTGCATACATATGTCATATCTGAAATCTTTAATGACAGACCATATCTCAGAGTCTTACAACACGTCTGATCATCTTGCAAAGTGATACATCCAGGAAAAAACTTTGAATTGTGCACATCTAAAATCAAAGTTACAAAGTCTGTGGCACAAGTGAGGTAACCTCTCTTTGATTTATGAAGCAAGCTAGAATCAGGCTTAGTAACTTAACAGTGCCTTTTCCCCCCTCTGTGAAAATGACTTCTGCATACCATATGGTTAAAATTAACTATTAAGAGAGCTGGAGGAATATCCACTGAGGGGATGATGTGTGCTTGGAGTAACTTGGCTCCATGACTTCTCTAAATACGTACAAAGTCTATTTTTGAAGCAAGTGATTTATTGCAACAGCTTTAACTTGCTATTCCATAAAGAGTTTTGCAAGCAGCAAGCCCAACTTCAGGGAAACTGAGAAATGGTTTTGTTAAAAATTCGGGGCCATTTGGTCCAACTAAGTCACTGCTGTAAAGTTCCAGGAACAAGCCCCTGCTATAAAAGTCACTTCATTGGTTCAGGCTCAAAGTTAGTGTTCTCTAAGATACAACTGTACAGAGAAAATCTACAGAAAACTTGGGCCTGTGATTTGAAAGCCTGAGAGGGATCATGAAAAAGCCAAGAAGTATATCTGACATCCTACAGAGAGAAAAAATATATTCTGTGATGAAAAATATTACCAAGTAGTGCTTTAAATACCAGTATTTTCCAGCTGACACACTCCCCTTCTTCAGCACTGTGTAAAATACACTGGATGGATTTGCACATAATAGCATGGGACATTCTGCTCAGACCATAAGGGACTCAGGAACATGATGGGTGCTTATTTGGGCCCAAAGCACCCCATCTCTTTAGGTGGAGGAGTATTTATGTTCTTCATAACCCCTAAAGATGCAAACTTGTCACTTTCTTGAGGACCCAGCATAGCCAGTTAGCTTTTTTTGTAGGTTTAAGCATAATCATCTATGTGACGGAGCACAGCTTGAAAAAAAGGTGAATTTGGAAAATGTCTTCAGTTTAAGCTTTGCCACAAGACATACAAATCATGTAAAAAAGTCTCTCAGCGTGGAAGATGCCCTGTAGGAGGAAACAGCATTTTCCTGCTCCTCTTTTAGCTCATGTTTCCTGAACCACTATCCTTAAAATATCTAAACCCTAGCAGGTACAGAATGTAGACTTGTTAATTTTTGGAAGGGTGTGCCATCAGTGGCTTCCACTAGTGTTGCTCCCATGTGCCCCAATGGACATACTGGTACCATAGCCCTCTTCAGATGGAAGAAGGAGAGACAGTGCCTTGCCCTGTACGACTGCCATGTGTAACCATCTGATCTCGGACAACAGTTAACTTTATAACCTCAGACTGACTTTTTAATCTTGCTGAAGCTTAAAAAACTGCTGTATATGATAGCAAATATCCCAGCTGCAGACTGCTATAGAGTGGATAATAAATCACTTCTGATTTCAACAACGGGCCACTGTAGCAGTGGTGTGCAAGTCATGGACCGTTCAAATTCCTTTGTTTAAATCCTCTTGCTGAAATGCCTGGTTCTTGTATTATGTCAAATATATAACAAAAAAGGTTTAAAGGTTATGCCATTATCTCAAGGGTAGTTAAAAACTAGAGCTAGAGCCTGGACCACAAATTTCACAGTAGCAATGTGTGGCATTAATATAACGTATTAATATCCTTATGGTAGATGATTAAGGCAGGAAATGGAGCTTGGTGAATTAACCTTCCCTAGCAGAGTGAAACATGGTCATATAAATTGAACTAAATTAATGCAATGCATTGGAATATTTCCAATCCTGTCTTTAATTCAACAGGCCTCTTTCTTTTTTTAAGATCATAATTATGTTGTAGATGAGTAACTAGGACATATGAGCCACTCAGCGTGGAAGTGTAAAAGCAAGCGCATCGCTGATTATGAGCATTTCATAAGCCTAAATGTGACAGTTGGTTCTTACAGACAGCCTAAAGATGCACATAACCACGTTAATACCTCTGTTATACCCCTTTGTAATTTAATTTCTTTCCATCTGGGTGTGGATGTGCAGAAATATCATGCATCTTTAAGCATATTACTTTAAATGGATGTAACTGAAAAAAAATTCTTCCCAAATGGGTTAGAGCTTTTGAGGGTTTTCATACTACCTAAAGTATTTGAGTGGGAGTCAATAAAAAATGATCCCAACTTTTCAGATCATCATTCAAGTAACACATTAAAACAAACTTTAAATACAGTGAAACCTCTTTGAATAAGTATCATTAAGACTTTTTTTCTTGGAGTTCATTATAAATTATGGTTTATATGTGAATCACTCGCTGAAGTCATTATTCAGATTTAAGTAGATAATGAGTAAAAATTCAGGAAGACTTCCGTGTTCTACCCCTGGTGCAGACATACAACAAAATGTTGTGACTTGGGATATTAAACTGATTCCAGGTATTTAAAAAAATCTCTAAGAGGTAAAAACCCCCACAACCCAGCAAACAAGGCAAGTTAACTTACTGGAGAGGATACACAAGACTTTAATTTGTATAATCCCATCATTGATTCTGCTAATAAAACTGTCAGATCTTCATCCCAATAAAGTTGTTGGATTTATGTCTTTCCACAACTTGTGATTTGGCTCAAACTGCATAATGGAATTCAGAAGATGTTTGACAGGAATGAGCTCTTAACACATGGTACTGACCATATGGTTTTACTGCAATCAACTCTTGGTTCTTGGTTTAGCAAAATCAATTAAAACAAAACTACATAGAGTAAGAAAAGACAAAGTCAGGGAATCCAAAATTGTCTAATTTTAAGTTCCAGCATGAAGTCTGGACAACTGCAGTATGAATAATTCTGTGCTTTCCTTTGTGTATTTTTCACGGTGATCCAGTAAGTGTGGGTTATTTTCTAAGTTACAAGAGCTCAATTCTGATTCCACTAAGTTACAGCATCACTGATTTCAAACGGACAAACTAGAAAATTAATTGTTATCTTAAACATGTCTGTCCTCATCACTGAGAAAAGAAGTACAGAGCTACTGCCCTTTAGATCTGCTGTCTGAGAGTGCTTAACATCTTACAGACACCTTGTGGCTTCAGGACTTACCTCTAATGTGAGCTGAAAAGCCCAAAGATGAATAATTAAGCGCTGAGACCAAATTATAGGCAGAGAATTGAGATAAAATGAATCAGTACACCATTTGTTCTGCTTTTATATTAAGCTCCATACAAATATATCTGTATTAAGCACAATCTTATCTTGGACTTGATCAACTAAGCAAGCTAATGAACATCTCAGTTTCCACTGCAAATTAAAGTTCAGAACATCATGGAAGTCAAAAGAACATAAAGGTTTAATCAAATGAATATCAGTCAATAGGTAGCCTATCTTTATAGCAGCACAAACCTTGCCTTTATATCTAGATAAAAAATGCTGTGTTAATTGTATTAAAATAATCTACAGAGAAAATTGTTTAGTCACTAAATGTTAAATTAAAAAAAAAGCTACAAAACAGGCTGTAGGTCTCAGCACAGTAGATTAAGAGAGTCCCCCACACCTGACTAGGCAGACAAATAAAAGTATTAATTTCTCCTGGGACCAGGTCAATGTTTGGCTTAGGAGTCACATTCCAAAATAAAGGAAAAGCTTAAATGGTAGTTTATATTGTGGATCTTAAGAAAAACTTTTTTTGCAACATTACGGGGAAGAACATGGTCCTGAAGTTGTCTGCAAAGAATAATGTTCCAGTAGAACTGTCTGATAGAAAAGGATTAATGGAAATAACCATCTCATTTCACAAACACTCATGAGATACATGGATTCCATGTTCAAAATGAGGGGAAAAAAGTTAGAACATAGCTTTTGCTAGTCATGTCTAACACAGCCTTTGCTCCTGCTGGTGCAATGTCTCAATAGTCCATAACTATCTGGGTTTTATCTGTGTATCCATTGATTTCACTCTTTTCAAAACACACATATACATATATGTACTACTTAATTCATTACCATCTTATGATTTAAGCCTCTCTAATTAATCATATTCTTTACTTCACAATTCTACATGTTAATAACTCTGGAAAGCGTGCTAATCTTCTTCCCTCACTCAATGTGGAATTTTCTAGAAACAGTCGTTTCCTGGTCCTGCAATACATCTTGATCTCTTCCAGAGAGAAAGGATGAGGGGAAGATGGGAAAGGATGAGGATGTTTTCTAGTCCAGTAGAACCACTCCTGGTGACTAGAACTTCATTTGAGAGATTCTTTTAATGTACTGCTTATAAAATTAAGAGGATTCACATACTCAGCAGAGCAACTTTATAATCATCTGATCAGTTAAAAAGGTGAAATGTTTAAACAAACATTTCATTTTGAATAAGCCTGCAGCGAACATATTGAGAAGAAATTATGTTCAAGTGTGTTGCTATACCTATATTTTCATGTCATATCAAAGGAAGGCAAGTTCTATTTTGGGTACAAAGACATCTGGTAAGAAAGAAACCTGGCTACCTCCATTGCACCTGTAATTTCAGTTAAGTTGTAACAATTCTGGATAAGTTAATCAGATAAGATTTCCAGAAACATGCACTGGAAAAGCAGACTTAGTAAAGGTCAGTGGATTTTGCCATAGTCCAAAGGATATGTGTAAGATACATGTACTGTATGTAATTGAGGGATAGAGAAAATACAGCAAAATACTTGATTCTGAAGAATAAAACAGTAGCCAGTAAATATTTTGCATTATTCGCATATCAATAAAAATTCCCCCCTCTTTCCTGTTCTTTCTGAGCTATACATACAACACAATGGTTATTACAAAGCATGGTAATCAGAAGTGAAAAGCCATCCAATATCATAAACAGAGCCCTAGATACATTTCTGTGGGGTTTACCAGTTGTGGGAGGAATACCAAAAAAACAAGATTAAATTAACATATGGGGGCAGGGGGGTTGGAGCTCAATGATCCTTGAGGTCCCTTCCAGCCCAAACCATGCTATGATTTTCCAGTTATCCATCCTTTTAACATCAGAACATGGAATTTCTTTCAAACATGGTATAGAATTGATGTGTATTTGTCATGTGTAATACACCTCAGGAAAAAAAGAGCCCAGGAAGAACAACTGTGTCATGCAGACAGGTTTGTTACATGCAGCATGCAGAGAAAGAGCATTCCACATAAGGAAATGACCTTACCCAGCAAATTCTCCACCCTGGGCTTGTGCCTGGCCTGCAATTGCATCCATGATAGCATCCTGGGAATACATGCTGATCGGGGTGTTATACTGGGCGTGAATTATAGTAGCCTTGCCGCCAAGGCCCTTCACCTCAATGGGTTTGTGTGTAGACAGGGCAGAGTCCTTCAGGACATTGGGGTTGAAACGCTCCGTGAAGTCCGGGCTGGGTTATGCAAGAGTGAGGTTCCACAGGGAAGGGAGGGGAAGAAAGGAGAGAGGCGTGAAAGTTAAGTGAGAGAAGCACCACCAACAGAGGAGTGTGTGTGTCTGCTCACGGCATTTCACCACCAAAGCTTCTGGTCAGAGAATAGGAGTCACAGTTAAAAGCTGGCTGCACTAGTGGATGACATTTGTGGTTTGGCTCACAGATGTTTAAAGAGGGGAAAAAAGGTGAAATGGTTGTCATTAAAAAATCATGACAAATCCCCAAGTATTTGTGTGATACTGATATACACTAAAATTCTGTTCTTACATGCATATATACCTGTAAGCATATACAAACATACACACAGGTGTATGTGCTTAGCCATGGGACACACATACTGCAGAGAATTCCTGCTTTATTCACTGCATCCATTCATGTTTTCAGAAGGGTCTTACAAAGCTCTAGAAAATGCACTGGGGTGAAGAGATGTCAGGTCCTCCATTATTTAGAAAGTTCCAGTACTTTCTGTCTGGATTGTTAATCATAGTGAAATTTAATACCCTGCACCTTTTAAACTTCAAAGCTTTCCTCACAAAGACTAAATCTTCCCAAAATCTCTGTACAGCCAGCCCTAAGTGCTGCTGCATGTGCTCTCGGTCTCTGTACGGGTGTTAGATGGTGAGTTGGACTAGATGATCCTTGTGGGTCCCTTCCAACTCATAATATTCTGTGATTCTGTGATAAATGCCCAGTTTCAGATCAAAATATCCTACATTGCAACCAATGGGACAACTGCACTTGGAAGAGTAGCTGCCATGGTTTCCAGTGGCTCCATTTATGAGGAAGGTTTTTGATTTGAGAGGCTGGGAAGCTTACTGAAGCTCCCATTGCACTAGAACAAGCCAGATTCATGTCAGGCTGCAGCCAAAGAACACCTGGTTTCCTTGTAGAGCTGAGTTGTACCTTGTTCTAGTCCTTCCTTGTGCTACAACTGAGCACTGCCCAGAGTTTCAATAAGCAAGCTAAACCTCAGCCATCAGTCAGTGAAGGAACTGCTTTTCACTAACCTAGGGGAGATCAGATGAATCTCTAATCTGCTGTTCTTGTCCTGCCAGAAGCAGAGGGATGCCAGCAGGATAGATTCTGGTTCTCACCAAACTGGACAAAACTGAGAATTCTGTCCTTTTTGAAATACATAATGAATAGTTTAGAAATGTTTCATTTAGAACTGGAAATGGATATATCTCCCCCTGCAAGAGAAATTCTGAAAAATGCAATCCTGACTTTCCTTTTCAGTTTAAGACATGACACTGTAAGTTTATTGGCTAAGGTTTAGTTTTTCTTCTGTTTGCCCTGGGTTAGCACCACAGAAAGAGACTTAAAACCAAACCCTCATCCCAGCATGGAGGAAAAAGTAAAATCAAGTAAAATTGGCAGTCATGTGACTTAATCTTCCAGAGATTGTTACAGGTGACTTGCCACCTCTGAAGCCAGCTAAGGGATTCCACTATGTTTTGAGCCTGTTGTTTGGTGGGATGCCCTGACTGAGAGACGGTCACACATCATTCCAAATACTTGATAGAACACCGACAGTCACATGCTCAAGGAGCAGACAGACGTAAATGCACATGCTGCATTACAGCCCCAGCCCTTAGTTACACACCGTCAGCATTTTAAGGGAAGGAACTAGGAAGGTGCATGATGCATCAAAAAAGTGAAAATTATTTTTCTACAAAGACTTTTTCACATTTAAAATATATCTCAATTACCTATTTTTCAGCTATGACAATTTTATTATTACTCTGACATCATCTGCTGTAGGGTGATATGCAGAGATGTGCAGGTTGCTGTACTGAGCATGCACATGCCTTACCTAAATAACATATCTTTTCTTTGTCATACCCTGAACAATCGCACAATCATTAGACACACAGGTCTTCAACATCTTGAATTTAGAGTTCTCTTCTCCACACTGCTGGAAGTATTGAAGAGATTCTAAACACAAGATCTGAGAAGATTGTGTGAATGAAAGGACAGAGGGCTAAATATGCCACCTACGAAGTTTCTAAGCAATTGGTTTCCACAATTACAGAACTCAAAGCTAGTAGTGTCAGAGCAGCCTAAACTTCCCTAACAGTAGCAGCAGGTGTAATCTGAACTCTCACTTGTGGCCTTTAGACAGTTTCAGAGATGTCTTTCAAGAGGTTCTAGTCTCGCATACCAAGGCAAAACTTCCACTGAACTTAACATTATTCACTGTTAAACTAATAGAAAAAGTGACAGATTTTCAACTGCACAGTTTTCTTTATAACTCTGGAGGTAAAGAGAAGATATTAGTGCTTGGAAGGGGTGCTGGGCTCTAGGACAAAGTGGCAGAGGTGAGGCTGCAGAGACAGCTGGGACACCAAAAATAAATGGAGGTTTTCTCCTAAACTAGAAAGGAATCAGGAAAAATAAATCCCCAAACAAGCAAGATTAAAAACAACCTTATAATGTCAATTCTGTTTTCTAAGGTAACCATGTTAGAATAATTATCAATGTAAATTGGCTATAGTTTATCACTCCAAAGGAGCTACATCATTTGCATGACACCACACCCACATCTCATTAAAATCAACAGACCAGGCCAGATCAATATTAAATATTAATTCAACTTTATGTATTCTACTACTTCTAACCTTTCATTGTCAGCTGGAATGATGTATTTTATGCTGAATTTAACCCAGTCTCCAGCAATTTCTGGACAACACCCAATTCAGGGACAGAAAGTGAGAGTTTAGAGGCAATCCTCTGCCCTTAGAAAACTAAAGATCAATGCAGAGGACTTTGTGAACTTTCCTAAGCAGAGCAAGTTCCATTTTCAAATTAATTTTCAAATGAATAGTTACTTCATATTTGGGCAATACATTTACTAAGAAAAATTATTTTGTGGATTTTCTCCACATCGGTATCTCATACCAACTTGAATTTGATCAGAGTGGGACTTTGGAAATTAATTTAATGTTAAAACTCAAAGTACATCACTAACAATACACACAAAAAAAAGGCTCAGATAAAGCTTGCCAAACTCTGAAGGCATGAAGACTATTTAAAGATTTAAGAGGACTTCAATCTGGGCTGTAGAAACAAAAACACCCGAAAGCCTTTAGAAGAATCAAGCAGGCTCAGATGACAACTCCATTCACAGCGTTAGAGCATCACCAAGAAATGCCAAGCACACGGTGTGCCCAGAAGGGAGCACTGCTGGACACCAGTGGCAGCACACGGCACTGGCCATAGCAAGCGGAGCTTTAGAAAAACCTTTCCACTTGCAAGCAGACACAGCAGGAACACGGGATCATGCTACCCCGGAACACACATTTCACACATACAAACATTTGGCACTACTTTATAGAAGTGGTACTAACTTGGCAGCAGTGTTGGCTATGACCTAAAAGAAGAGAAAGAGAACAAACAACATCAAAACCAGCCACACAGAAAAAGTCAATAGTTGATAGACCACAAAGAGCAAAAGGTATTTACAAAAGCTTGCTAACAGCTCTCTTCAGACCATCTACAAATAAGAACAAAAAGTAAATGCCTAAAAGCCCCAACATGATTGAGAAAGGAAAAAATGTAGGGATTATAATTGATCCACTAGGTCTTAGTGGGGTACCATGGCATTTTGGCTGACCCTTGAACATGATTTTATTGCTGTGCATCCCTAAAAGTACTGCTACCAAAGTATATGGGAGAAGGGAGCAGAGGGAAGAAAGAAGGATTTACAGAGTATATTCTCACATTAAGATAGCATGTGAATAGTAGAAATTATGTTTTCCCCACAGATAGTAAATAGTATTTAGGGATGGAGGCTGTTCTCCTCAGGCCACCCTCAGAATTGGTTTTGCAAGACTGATTTTTTGGTCTTTTACATGCTGGAGGATATCCAAAGAATATAGTGGTAGAGGTTTTAAATTGAAAACTAAGGGAAATGCCTTCATATTTAACAAAGTATTGGCCTAAATCTGACTGCACCTACATGATATAATTGGTGCAAGACAATTAACTCCAGAATAGTCATTCCTAATTTTATTCCATGTGAAATGAAGCAAACCTTGCATTATGGTTTTTTTGGGCTATCCATATCAGGATATTTTATTCCATCTGGTATGCATACAGTATGAAGAAAACATATGTTCATTCTACATTTCTGTTTGGCTTCATAAACAAGCAATGGAGGCTTGCACAGTAATTCCAAAGCAGTGTAACACAGGCTAAAGGTGGGAGGGATGAACAGACACTGTGCTCAGATGGTAATATGGTGTGTTTGCTACTAACTCGGTCTGTTAGTTGCACAAATAGCAGTAATGGGTTATAAGGTTTATTTTAACTTAGTCTTTTTCAAAGCTTAGAATACCGACACTTTGCTCTTTTAATGGTTGAAGGCTAATTCATCATATTTTGTGCAAAATAAAGAGGAAGAGATGCAGGATCAGTTAATAAACTTTTCTTCTTAGGTGTACAGAGTGCTGGTGATAGAACCAGGCACTTAACCTTCCAACTTGCTGCTGTGACATTTATGTATTTGGGACTGATACAAAATACTGGACAGCAAAATTACAGTGTTAGAGTGATATTCCAAGTGGATTTGTCCCCTTTGGCTTTTGCCTTGAAGAACCTGTGATATTACTGCATCTTTCTATGTACAGTCCTTTTTACCTTGGCCCATTCAACAGCTTTTTTTATGATAAAAAAACACTCTCATGACCTAGGGCTGCAGTAAAGGTTTTGCACTTCTGCAGTTCCATGGTAAAGCAATCAGAGATCCCCTTCTGCAGCTACTGGTCAGACTTGGATTTGAAAATATTCTTTTAGCTTTATAAACCCTACATTAAGCCAAATATGTTACAATCTGTTACAGGAACTTGTAGAGATATACTAGGAACAAGCTGCAGCCTCTAAGCACACCAGTGATCCCATCTCCATTTTAGGTGTACACAGGACAGCTGGGACACTAATTTATTATGAAACACAGTGTAATAGCATTATTTCTAGATTAATGTGGGCCTTTGCCTTACACACAATATTTTAAAGGCAGACCTATCATCCCTAAAAGACACCCTAATTAGAAGAACTTTTGCATATAAAAATATGTCCAAAGATAAAAATCATTACATGCACACACTAAAGAGCTCAACAGTCATGTCTCAGTCAAGACTTTAGAGATGTGAAGGAAGCTATAGTAGCCTCTTCAAAGAGAGTAAACCTTTGATTCTTATGTTTAGTATGTGATAAGAAAATTCCCCCCAGTTCAGAGCACACATTACTTTAGTTTGATCCTAAATATGGACATGTATGAAACACCCAAGTTGCTGCTCACAGAGGTCACACACTAAGGAGCCAGTAACCCAAACCACCTGGCACGTACTTGTGGGACAGGTATTTACTGCCCTTGACCTACAATGCCAAAAATAACTTACACTGGAATGCAAATGATCCACACGTTACAATCTATGACTCACTCTTCATATTTATTAATATTCTCCTGAGCTTCCAGCACATCACGTTCCACACTTTTAACAGGCCACCACTTTTTCACCCTGGGCCAAGGTGATAAAGCTTTAACGTAAAGTGTATCAGAGACAGAAGCTTTGTTATTCTTCACAGATCAAGGAAATAAAATTAATTTTAGCTCCTTGATACTATTTTCCAAAGGGTTTAGCTAAACCTCTAGCAGCAAGTCACCCAATTAAGTTGAAATCACTTGGTGAAAAAGACAGGGATCTGAAATACGAAATATAAGATCACCCCAAACACCTGAAATTTTCCAAAAGCTTTTACCATACTAAGCACATGTTCATGAATTCACACTTTTGGAGCACCATAATATCACCACCTTTACACAGCATCAAGGGCACCTCTACTATATGGTAAGAATGCCCCCAGCAAAGTCCAGAGCTCACAGCGCTTTCCTTGTGTGTTCCTTCCCATAAATCCATTATGAGATTGAGGTTATCATGGATGATACCAAGTCCCAAGGCAGTTACAGGTTTTCTGTGTTATTCCCCAGAAATCAGGACAGATGCCTCTCACTTCATGGGTAACAGTCAAGTGGATGTGGGAATGAGCATTTTTGAGCTCTGAATTTTCTCTGCATGTAAACAGAGATCTCAGAGTAGTTACCTGAAAAGACACATTTATTTAGTGCTTGTAGACCCTTTGAACATTTCAGAATGTTCCTGGACTGCAGAAAAAAAGGCTGATTTTTAACATTGTCTTATTTGTTTCATCAGTGCTACAGATCAGATATTACAGGTAGATAGAGAGCTAATGCCCTACAATTTTGCTCAAACTAAAAAAAAAAAAATAATCTCAGAGAGTTGCTCTAAGGTAGAACTCTAATTCAGGGCACTGCCACAGGCATGAGCTAAAATGTGTGCATATAAAGGGGACAGAAAACATGGAAAAGCAGCAGAATGAAGACAGGGAGCTGTTTTCTGCAGGTGCACCTTTTTTCACCCCAGTAATCACTGCCATGTCTTGTAGTCCTATTGCAGTCCCATGGCATGAAAAGAGAAGCTCACATTGACTTTGGTCAGTGATGGTTAAAGCTGCGTTGTAATTTTGGCAACCAACAGTCACAATGCTGAGCCATCCAAAATACAACACCTTCACTCTCACCTTTGCAGTTGTTAAGGACGGTTGTGAAGATAGTGGGAACAAGACAGTGAGACACACTCCCAGGAACTCTGCATGTTGAAATACGACAAGGATTGGTACTACTCAAGAAAACCGTAAATTAAGAGAGAAGCGTTCTGAGGCTTATTTTGCTGATCTCGCTAACTAACTGAAATTATCTTCTTTTGAAAAGTAATGGTTTTTCTTAATTATCCAGTGTGAGGAGGGAGCATAGGATTTTTGCAGATAACTTAATTAGGACTGTTAATGCTGAGTCCTCAAGAGAGTTGCAATGAATCATTTAAACTATCTGAATCATCTAGAACACATATATATGCTCTTTTATAAGGATAAAATATCCTTACTTTGCTACAACTTAAATCCCCTTGGGTTTACTCTTGCAAAGGTGTATAAAATATATGCACAGGTATATGAAATACTTGGTATCAGACCTCGAGTGGATTGTCTGAATTTTCCAATTTCCCTTATATGTATAGCCAATTCCCTAGAGCCAAAAGTAAAATTTTTTAAGAATATGAGGAAAAGTTATCTCCATTTAAAAATAATCAAACCAAAAAACCAGACCACAAATAGACAAACTAAAAAAAATAAATTTGTTTGCCAATTAATACATGAAGGCAGAAAAATTAAGAAAGCTTGTTTCTCATTGGTCTTTCTCACGTACTGTAGTCCAAGCTCCTCACATCACAAATTTACTCAGAACAATTCATCTGCAATATACATTAATATGTAAAACCTTGACAGCATGATCAGACTATCTGGGCAGTATCTAGGGATCATTCCCATTACATACAAGTTAACCGCAAACCTAACGGATGCAAGATAGACAACACTCAAACCAGAGGATTCAACACTTGACTCATTTTGCGTAGGAAAGTCAATACATTGGCGGGCATTACAGCAGGACATTCCAGTAGCTGAGCATGTCAGATTTGCTGGTCAAAGCCATTTCTCTTCAGCAAAGTACCCAAGATAGATGTGGTTTATGGCAGCTGCTGTAATGGCCAACAGCAGTACTTGTTTCTGTGAGAATACAGGCATTACATAGTTAAAACTGCTGAGTGCCAGAACCCCAAGATGATCAGTCACTTCAGTCCTAGTGTTTCTTCTCATGCTCTGGTGACTATTTCCAATCCATGTTACAGTTCAGATACCGAAGACCAAGAGTTATTCTGTAATGGCAATGTGGATATGTTTTGGGAGCTACTGGAAAACTTAACGATTGTTCCAGACCTTAGTCATGATTACCAGACAAATGTACAATAGGGTAGGTACAATTACATTAATTTTTCAGCAAATTCATTACTTATTGAAATATTAAATATGTTACCTACCCTCTAGGAAGTCCACCTTCTGAAGCCCTTCGGTTGAGACTTAATTTATGCATCTCAGCCATTTCCCTGAGAGTCTCTGCTGAGTAAAGGCCAATGGGGTTGTTATACTGCCTTGCAGGGCTCAGCTGGTGACCAGGGCTGTTGCCACCAGCCAACACAGGGCTTGCTTTGGAACCTAGAGGACTCTTGGCAGGTGAAATGTCAGGAGTCACAGACTGAGAGGACATGGAGGATCTAACTGTGGTAGTCTTTAAGTAGGAAGAGCTACTATTTGAAAAGCTGATCTCTTGCTGGTTGAGGGAGCCTGAAAACGTTCCATTGGTTGCTAAAACACTACCCACAGGCCCAGTCGCCGTGTTAGTTAGAGGGCTGAAGGTTGTTCTGTTGCCATTGATTTCCCAAGCAGGTTCCTGTAGTAGCAAACATGCAGGCCAAGAGAAGAAAAAAAGAAAAGAGCAATCATAGAACACATGCAAAAATAACATCTGCACTTACTGTTTTAACCATATTGATAAACTTGCAATATATAGATTGGGGCCAAAGCATTCAAACTTTAGATAAGATTCTTAAAAAAAAATGCATTGTTTCAAAATAAAGGCAGCAAAACATAC
Organism: Pitta sordida; assembly: GCA_013390025.1. Classification (NCBI taxonomy): domain Eukaryota; kingdom Metazoa; phylum Chordata; class Aves; order Passeriformes; family Pittidae; genus Pitta; species Pitta sordida. Next base: position 139,581 of record WEKX01012907.1, read on the forward strand.
TCAGGCACTTTTTAACTGGGTTTTAGTTGAAATGAGCAAATAAAGCTTAACATTAAAAGAGCATTTGCTACTAGTCAACCTCACAGCAATAACTTCATAAAAACATAACATCGTCCATTAATTTTTAGTATAAATAAAAATCATTTTAAAAAGTCATGAGGTCAAAATAATTTTAGATAGTATACAACCATAAAAGCCAATGCCATTATTATAAAGACAATGATTCTACACTACACCATTCTATTTTCCATGAGTGCACTTTAAGTTATGGAAGTCCACACACTGCACTGCTCTCCTGGGCTCTGGTTCATGCTAATTAGGCCATGCAGGGTTAGCAGAGACCAACAGAACTAGAGGACAGGTACTGCTCCACAGAGAAGGTGCTTCTATGCTGATCATTCCTGCATAATTTCCACTTGAAGGCATGAGTGCATGAGTATGTAGATGATGGGTGTATACTCCTACTGTCATGTCCCAGATCATATTCCTAACTAGGACAGCAGAGTGTGAGTTGGACTTGATGATCCTTGTGGGTCCCTTCCAACTCTGTGAGTCTGTGAGTCACAGGAATCTCTCCTACAACAGCTATGTCCATGGAAGTCTGTGCTGGTGCTCAAATTAGAAGAAATCTACCAAAATTCCATCCTGGAAAAACGCACAATTCAGTTTCATAAATGATTCAATATTCATGTAGCCTAGTGAAACCAAAATGAAAGGCAATATAAAAAAACAACTGTGCTTTTTCAGGGACACAACGCAAGAGATAAGTTATCACATGAGTTCTGAGGCATGCTTGTGTAAAGCTTCTGTGATCATGTTGCCTAAAAACACCTTATCACTGCTTCAGGCTCCTTCTGGTGCAAACTTAGGCCTGGAGGGTACTGAGCACCTTGTGGGAAGCACAGAGCACCATTAGGGTAAAATTGTCTCATTTCCTTCCAGCTACTGGCAGTGTGTAGTTACCCCAAGTCTACCCTTTTTGGGAGTTTGCCTACCTGCAGTATGGACAATCCTGTTAAAGAGAAATATGAAATTCACTTTCAGGTGTGCATTTTATACCTTAACTCTTTTTTTATTCTTTCACTTCTAAAGGCTTAGTGACTGGAACACAAATAAGTGGTTTCTACTATTGATTATCTTTAACATCCTTTTAATGTTTGTCTTTTTTAGCACATAGGCTTGACAATAATTTGGCCTCTGAAGTTATACTTTGGCTACTACTGGTTATCATTAAGGGAATTTACTCATTTTGAAACTAAGGTTCACTAGAAAAAGAAATATTTCAAGTCCTCTTGGACTTTTCTATATTGTATATTATATTATACCTGTATTATTATACCTATATTATATATTTAAGTTTAGGGAGCATACATTTGAAAAAACTCCAAATAATACAGCCTGATTAATTAAAATTTGGGAAAAAAATCAACCCTAAAAGTCTAAGGATATGATTAATCATAACATTAAACATATTTAAGACATTTTGATTAAAAAATGTAAGGCAGATAAAATGAACTGAGATAATTTTTCTTAGTAATAAACAGGAAGAGATTTTAGCTGCATTACTGGCTGCTTGAGGCCATAGAAACAGATAATCCTAAAAGCATTTTTCAGACCCTGGTTTTTAAAATAAATACATACTTTAGTCATTATGCAGTGACATCTAAAACAGTATCCAACCACCCTTTCAGTGGCCTATTGGAAACTTCCAGGTATCATTAAACAAACAGAAAACAAGGATTCCCTCTAAAAACGTGTTTAAAAGAGGCACAAATGCACAAGGCCATGTTTAAAAATTAAGTAATCACTTGTGCAAACGAGTTTTCATGCCAGCAGAGGGATAAAACAATTAATAAACAAGAGATAAATACAGAGGCAATGTAGATGAAAAAGTATAGACCAGAGTTATATTTGTTTGTCATCCTTAAAACTGTGGGTTTTCATTTAACTGTGGGTTTCCTTCCTAACCTGTAATAAAAAGGACATGCAAGGAGAGCATGTGGTAAAGTATCAGCTTCAACAGCTAATGAGAGAAATGTCAGATATTTCCTTAATCCTAATTAATTTGCCTTGTTTTGGTGTTTCTGTTCAATAACAGTAGGCATAGGGAAAATTATAAGGCAGCCATAAAAAACTATGGTTGATGCTTTTGCTCACATTTATGACACGAATGGAGTTTTGTTTTCACTCCTCAAACAATTTCTAGCTGGAATACAAGCATGCTGGCAACTCAACTCTAGAATTCCTAAGAAACCAGCAGTGTCAGGTTAAAATTCTCCATTTTGAGTTCATATTCTCAGTAGTTTTAAGGTAGTTGCTTTCCCTCTGCTATGTGCTGGTGGAAAGGGATACAACAGGAAGTGTCTAAGCAAGCAGATGCATAACTTGTAAAGAATCATCATTTCTGAAACCATTTCTGCCTGTAAGGGGCACGTTTCTAACGCTGGGCAGCAGCACAGCTTTAGGCATTGCATCACATGGAATGCAGCCAACAGCAACAAACGCTCCCCTGTGCCCGTCTCTCATCCTGTTCTGTTTCAGTTTCTGCGGCTGGAAACGCAAGCTGACATTTCCAGCTACGGGAGTCTCATGCTACCCCTCCAGCCGACCAGAAGAGGAGGCTCTGACACTGAGCAATAGGCTTCCCTTGAGAAAGATGCCGGAATACCGCGGCAACCCCTTACATGAAAGGGGAAACCTGCATTTTGATTTCTCTGGGTAATGTCAGTGAATGAGCTTAAAATTAATGAATGTAGAGGAGTCTCAAACATTTGGACATAGAAGGAAGCTACGAATCAGCTCTATTTCCATTCTGAAAGATTATTATCCTTTGCTTTATAAACATCCAGTTTCTATGAAACGCAAAAGCTCCTTCTTATGAATCAGGGAAGGGAGAAACAAATTTATATTGGAAGATATAACACCAAGTTTGGCAGGTCCTCTTCCTTTGTCAGCTCATTTTCCACTTACCTATTGCTATGACCCTACAGTTGTTACTCACCTTTTGCACCTCTGGGAGATGATTTTAACAGTATACTAATGAATTTAACCACCTAACATGCCCCAGACGGAGTTGTTGCTTTTAAACTTTTAATAGGAAGAATGTAATGGCAGTAAATGACTGTGTTCAAAGACATCCAACAAACTGCTTTTGGCTGAGCCAACTCTTCCATCCTGTGCTGTACTTTAAAAGTCAGTCACCTCTTCAACTATTTCCTTTTAGCCACATATGCTCCCAAATTTGGCAGGAAACAAATCATAATTATTACAAGACACTCACTGGGACTCCAAAATAGGTGTGTTCAGCAGTGTCTTACTATTAAAGAGGCTGTCAATACCTGCATGTGAAGGGACAAATGTTACAGCTATGCTGAGATCTAAAGGCTCACCCTGAATTTTTTGAACTGCGCTGATCTGAATCTTCACCTGTGTTGTGTCCTCCCTGAAAAGCTGCAGGAACTCACTGACTGATGATGGCTTAGTTTCAGTCCTCGGACTCATGCTTTTATTGTTATTTGAATGCTTTCAACATTAGCTATGCCCTTTCTTCCAGCTATGCCACACCAGTGCAAAAGCCCTGACTAAATTGTTTAATTAAATCAGAAACATAGACTAGACTAAATGAACATTGTTTCCAGTTTGAGATGGATGTCAGATAAGGACATAGGGAAACTGCAAATCAATTAAACGGGTATTTCCACTAACAGCCCTACAGCTCAGTTGATGCCATACTTATTGTTGCAGAATCTGTATCATCCATAACATTGATGTGGAAGTATGATTGACCTTTGTGAAAGAATGTATGCTTGGTTCCCTAAAACACAAAAACCCATGACCACAGCAGCCAAAGAAGAAATGCATGCTTGAAAATTAGCGGAAGCTGCAATCAGGTCAGAAATAATGCACCAGAGAATTTAAGGTTTAAACTAGACACTGAAATTACACATGCAGATTGTTTAGCTGACATTGCCATGCCTTAACCTTAACTAGAGAAAGGTGAGAAAATCTCCTCTCGATGTTTGAGGATGTCACTGTCACGACTATCCTGTAATGAAGTTTTCTGGTTTTTTGGTTGTTTTGTTTTTTTGTTGTTTTTTTTTTTTTTTTTAAATACAATGAAATTCACTTCAACTGAGCTATTTGTCAGGCACTGATGTGGAGGTGACAGCTTCTACCTATGAGTCAGAGTGCTTCATTTTTACAGTGATACTATTACTAGAAATAATGAAGGGACAAGCAAAAACCCCTTGATTTTTAAAGTATATTTACGGTAACATACATTACTGCGACATCACTGTTTGTATCCCTAAAGAATTTTCATTCTGTATTTTGAGACTGATCTACTGGTTCAGTGCCTTCATTTCCTTACCAACTACCCCCAGGGAAAGATTCTTCACTTAGAAATTACTGTTGTCTACTAGTGTGGACTAGTGACACAAACGTTACTCCTCTTGACCTGCAAAGGGTCCCCTACTCCAGTCCTCTGCTGCTCCTTTTTCCCCCTGGGCCACAGACAACCACCCCCTCCCTCCAAAATAATTCTGCATACAGCTAGACACCGTTTCTCACCATACTTTCTCCTGGATGCCACCCTTTTCCTGCAGAAAAGTTCCAGTAATTCTCTTTTCCAGCTGCCAGTACAGCCCATTGCCTGTTCAGAACAGGTGTCCCCAACAGCTCCTATAAACCTTCCCTAAGCACTGACGCAAGCTCTGGAAAATGGGCTGAATCCTTTGATCCGTAGCTCTCTCTGAAGGGTTAGAAGAGAAAATGTAAAGTGTCTTTATGACTTTAATGCCAAAGGTTCTTTTAGGACCTCTAGGAAAACCTACAGTGAATAGAGTTAACTTTTCTATACAGTAAATAATTAAGGAAAAAATGTTTTATGTGAAAACAGCTTAGAATACCTATGCCAGTAATTTCAAAGGGACACTTCCCAGGGAAGAAGTGCACTTAATACAGGGTCACGAAAATCTGATATATAAAAGCTCTGTGGTGGAAGCAGACAAATGTTTCATACCTGCACAGGTGTATTAGAGAGTCCCAAAATGTAATTCTTTTGTCGGTGAATAACTCTGAGGAGATCTACCTACTTACTGCCTTGAAAACTAACAGCATTCTGTGGAGTTCTTGAGGGAAAGCAAGGCCTCTCTCCTATTCTTGTCCCTTATTTCGGTGGTGCAAGAACCCAGCTAACTAAAAAAATGATGCATCGTTTTTGCTCTAGGAATTTCACAGCACTGCTTGGTGACTCTTCCAGTAACTCTCTCCAACATAACTTGTATAAAATTATGATATAAGCAGAAACAACCCTGAGCAAGATGAATTCTTAATTTCATCTTCCCTTGCCAAACTGTTTACAAGATCTAGTCTAAAACATTATTCTTGTCCCAGCTAATAAATGGCCAGTGAGGTTAATTCAAAATCTCACAAAATACAATTGGAACAAGCTATTGCCCCCATTCTCTTCTGTTAGTTTGAACCTATTTGCAGCAGTTTCAGGAATGATGTTATCTTCTGTTCTCTGAATTTGGAACGCATAGTGTTTATAAGAATTACTTAAAATTGACCTGTGGACGTTGGAACTGCCTGAGACAGTAGATCATCTAATTCTCCATGTGTTTTTATCTTTAGTGTTTCTTATTTATTCTGCATGGTAGGGATGAAACTGGCACTGAGAGTAGGGATAAGCTGCAGCAATGGAGACTTGACCTCCTCTCCATTTATCTAATGAAACATGTCAGCAATACATACATCCTATCCAGTGCTTGAGCCTAAGGATATATCCCATCTTTCAGGTATCCTTGCTCCTCAGTGCCTCCAAAGATACAGATGATGAGTTGCCAGGTACATTCAGTGAATGCTGTTTATTCTAAAATGAACATTTATTTTATGAAAGCTTTGAGAACAGAAACCAAGCCATCCATTTCCTCTGCCACTTGCTATTATTCATTAAATTGACTTATTCTCTTCACTTTTTATTCTCATTTCTTCTGAATATCATCACAGGAGTGTAACATGATGCAAGCTTTCAAATGCCTTCATGTCCTCTTTCCAAGTCAATATCTTTTCAGTTGTAGTCAGGATTTAGATAGATTGAGGTACAATCGAATGGGTTTTTTCCCCTCCCCAAGAATCCACAAAAGCAAATGTGTATTTTGAGAAGCCTCTTGCAGCGTAGATGAAAATAGATTAGACTAAATCACATCAGAGGCTGGCTGGATGCTTTGGTCCTGCTAATGAGAAATTAGCAAAATACAGATCTCTGATACATTGTATTGCCGCAGTTTTGCTGCCTGTGCCTTCATTCAGTGTTTACTTATTTGGGGAAGGCAAAAGCTACTTTCTGTAGTAGGAATCTACCTTCAACAGAGTAGGTAATAATGGTATTAATTTTGGCTGAGAATGTGTCACTTACCTTCTGGTGGGGAATTACAGCCCTGGGAGAGTCAATTCTGGGAGCTGTGGTTGAAACTGGCACTGGACGTTTAGATCTGGGGATCAAAAAAAGATAAAAAAGTAAGCAATCTGGATCCTGCTTTTTAGCTCTAATTTCATGCCAAAATACTGCTCTATCAGGAGTGAAAGTTCAGCACAGCCTAGATTTTTTCTGTCAATCATCGTGCTTTCTCTACGTCTCCAAATTTACCAAGGTCCTTAATGTTTGAGAAAGTTTCTCTGAACAATGAAAATCCAGCAGTTACAGAAGCAGCCTCTGACTTGAGAAATCATCTGTTTTACGATACCTTGTGCCAAACTGCATTTCCATAGATGAGAATCAGCCACAATTAGATAATTCAGGTTTGGCCAGCACCCTGTAACAAGGGACTTACTGGTGTTTTAAAAAGTAGAAGCTAAACTTCAGTGCTGAGGCACCTCAAGATCAACTCCTCAAAAGACTACAATTACTATTACTTACAGAACATTACTAAAAGATTACTATTAAGCTATTTCATAGCTTAAAATGAATTGCAAATGCAATTATTTAAACTTCTCTGCAGAAAGAAACATGGGCTTCATTTCAGATGATTCAGTTTCATGAGGAGCAGAACACTACTGGATTAGTTACTCCAAATGCCTGCCATTCACCTGCATTTGACAAATATAAATACTCGATAATTTAAAACCCAAAAATAAGCCACACTCAAATGCTTTTATAACACGCTGTGCCCTCCTATTGGTAAACAATCAAGAAAGCACAGTGAGAAATGCTAACTGAAGCACTTCTAGGATGCTCAGGTAAGTGAAGATGTATTTATGGGAGGTGCTGTGAGAATGTGCACATTGCTGAACAATCCACTGAAATCTTTCCAGTAGACATGTGAGCACCAGGGGAAATGAAATGAAAAACAAAAACAGTCAAAAGAATCAGAATTATACAAGTAATATCCCATTGCCAACCTACAGATCAGGATTATGCCTCAAATTCTAATCTTTTAAATGTGCATTTCAAAATTAGGACACGTACAAAAATCAAATAGAAATACTGAAAAGCTTACAAAGCAAGTAGAAGTGCCTGACACATTTAGAACTGTTTTCTTTGGACAGGGGATGAATAAGGGAAGACATTACAGAGGCTTAGAAAATAATGAATGGTAGGAAGAGGGAAATAAAGCTACACTCACAGACATTAAGTGAAATTGAGAAGACAACACATAAAATTGATAAAGGCAAACATCTTCTCCTAGAGTACTTGATCCACCTGAGGTGAAACTCCTTGTTACAAGAGACCCATGAAACTTTGAGAATAGCAGGATGTCAGAAAGGATGAGAGAGTTATACTTACGAGAAAAACACCAAGAGCTGCTTTAGACTCAGTATAATAAGTAAACACACAGATCGATTTTTCATGGCACAACTTAAAGGACTGATAGGGAAAGATTGTGTGAGATTCATTATTTCCTTACTGAGGGCCATGTTGCACTTTCCTCTGAGACACTTGAAAATGAAAACTGGCATTTTGTAGATCAATGTGTAATCAACCTGTGAAATTCACTGAAAAATACTCCTGAAGAAACAGGCTACAAAATTGAAAAAGCACTAATATTCATATGATTAAAATATACCACATTATACTCCTTAAGACATAATTGTCGGAGAAAGATACACCTTCAAGTGTAGGAACAAGAGCCTAGAACAAACTCTCCTCAGGCAAGTTACTAACAGATCTTCCCTCAGAAATGAGTGCCATACCTTCCTCCAGCCATTTTAGCTTAAAAGGGGAAACAATAAATCATATTGATGAGACATGCACATGTACCATGAAAGACAGGAAAAAGGAGGAAAAAAAATCAACTGCAGCTCATAACAGAGCTGCTGAAAACTGACAGGGACAATTTATGAACAGACAAAATTTAGGGGAAGAGTCTGATCCTCTTTCCATTGGTGTAATTTCCAAGTACACTCAGTTATTTCTGTGGAGGGACATTGGTGGACCATGTTAAATGTCCCCCTGCTCCGCTCACTGATCATGAATTTTAGTGCCAGAGTTGCTCAGCACTGTAAATGTGGTTTGTCATGTGCAGAGGTCTACAACCAACCACACCACACACTGCATGTTTATGCATAATTGGAAAACAGTTGTATTCACAGCATGACAAAATATTCTGAGTTGGAAGGGACCCACAAGGATCATCGAGTCCAACTCTTAAACAGCACCACTGCCTCCCTGGCGGGAATAGAACCCCCGGTCTCCCATGTGAAAGGCAGGGACACTCACCACTGTACTAAAGTGGATTTTTCAAAGGAATTTATTTGCCAGACTATTGTATCACTCCCGTTGTTTATCATATGTCTATTTTTGCTCACTCATTATGTGACCACAGAAGATGACGTTAAAAAGCTTCATTCCTTCCACAGTACTGAAAAACTACATCTGTCATGCACAGTGTTGTCCAGCCAAGATTTTTATTTGGCACCAACTTGGTGGTTTCAAGATGTTACTTGAAGAAAATGTGGTTCATACAGAACTCTGCCCCCAATGTTTATAGCTTTGATATTTAAAAACAGAATAATGAGGCTTGCTAGATTTAGCAGAGGCTTGTACCAGAGTAAAGGGCAGAAGAGGTGAAATCAATTTGTGGAACGAAAGTGTATGCACTTGCAGAATAAAATGATTATTTACATAAGTGTCATTATTCCTCTGGGAAAAACATCTGCAAGTTCAGAACATTTTCTTTGCTCCCTCTTTTGCTAGACAAATCAAATCCTGCAGCAACACAAGTTTGTCTTTCAAATCATGATGATGCTGTGGCAAACACATGTCCAGAGTTATATTTTAATCCATTGATTGCAAAATTATTCTATTCCAAAGAAGGATGATAGCACAAATTTCACAAAGGATTGTGAAAACTTTAGACTTGATGATGAAATTTTCCATCAAGGTTCTTTTCTTAGGCAATTAATTTGATTTTAAGTTAGACATTTTCTTCTATATTTTCCAAGATGAAAACAGAAACAAAATCCTCATTGAAAAATGACAACTCAGAACAGTTCTAGTGATGACCAAATACATCATCATGGTATTTTTTAACTCTTATTTCCACAGATAAACCTCTCCTCTCCCTCATTACTGGTTCTCTTTTTTAATAAAGTTCAAAACCAAGATGGATGTAGTTTTGCAAAGTAGTTCAATTTTGATAGCACTGCTGAAATGACTGTCAACATTTCTACTTGTTCCCACCTACCCAAGTATATCTTTAACTGAAGAGCACTCAACTTCAATCCTGACATTTTTGTACTTACAAAAGTTCAGTAGGAGTTGGCTGCATTGAGGAGTTGCCTCTCTAAGGAAGGGCTGCAAAGGGGTTCTGGGGTGCATTATCAGCTGAAATTGCATCTTCAGGGGAGCACAAAGTTGGACTCTCAGAGAGGTGACATTATCTAGGAGGTAATAGCTCTTTTTTGTCTTCATGGGCCTTTTTGCTATTTTATATCTTCACCAGTGTAATTCTTAGGATAGCTAAAATCAACATTTTATTCTGACAGTAAGCTTTTGCTTTCATGCTATGATACAAGCACTTATTTACACCTTGTTGAGCATCTTAATAACTGTATCTTAATAGTTCAACCAGTAGAAAATTAAAAGGGGTCAAGTGCATGGAAAGCCAATAAACTATGTAGATTAGATTAGAAATTGCTTAGAACACTTTTTACATGTTTTACCTGTCACCCCACTGCAATGGAGTCATTCTGGAATGGAGTGGCTGAGCACAAAGCAGGATGCAAAACAACAGTGCATGTAAAATTGAGCTTCTCATATATATCTGGTTTAGTCCATTAATATTCCTGACAGTTTGGTGGAGATGCTGATGGCAGCACAGGGAAGAGACATAAAAAGGATCAACTAAGTATTACACTTGTTAACAATTTGAGGTGTCCATTTAAAAGGTGCTAAGACAGCAATGTGCCAATTAAATCTCCAGCTAACCAGTGAATTAGGTGGCTAAACAGAAGCTTCTTCCTGTTGCTAAATCTTGCACAGGAGATCTTGAGTCTCATGATACCATGGTTTAAGTCTTTAAGCCCTGCCTGGGACATCAGCAGCCAGTCTCTGTGACTCCAAGGAGCACCACAAAGACAAAGCCCTGAATATTTCACAGTATAAATATAACTGTGATCACTCTGGAGCTCAGATGAGACCTAGCTTCCCTCCCTCAGGATATCATCTGTGCCTACAATAAAACTGAAAAATATTTCCATCAGCAGTTTTGCTCTCTATATATCAATGGCAAAGGCAAATATTAGCATTTGCCTGGATGACTGATTTATTAATTATTCCCCTGCATTGTGCTGCACTTGGATTGCAAATTGGGCAATTAGGCTTTGCAGACCTAATGTTCATACCCAGAGCAACATACAGACAAAAACTCCTTAGGCATAAATGGCATCAGCCTGAAAGGCAGCAGCTATCCAACACAAAGCTGTATGTAAGTATGCAATACCCATTTTCCCTTAGATGGAATCTGAGTCAGAGGCAACCACTAAGGCATAGGAAGGGAAAGGAAGAGGGAAGAAGCCTTAGAGACTTTCTGTGAAAGGAAGGAAACAAAGGGAGCTGGAGTCAGTACGTGTAAAGCTGAGATTTTGGTAAAGGCTCTCCTGGCCACTCTTTGTCCTTTTCTACTTCTGTGGCACCTGTACAGTGCCTGCTGCATCTTCCCAACTCTTACACTCTACCCTGCTATGCAAAATCCCTTCTTTGTTGAACTGCCCCACATTCTGCCCTCAGCCTGTTCCCTCCTGAATGGAGCCACTCCATCTCCCCTTAGCTGACTTGGTACCAACCCTAAAATTCCTCCATCCCAGCAGCTCCCATGGGCAAACAAGGAGGCTCTACCAGCATCCTTGCAGCTCTGCCCTGTGTGTGGCAGTAATCCATGGAATACTAAGGTGCTGGGCACATGCCTGGCGCTCACCCAACACACACAGAGCAAGCCCCATGCAACCTCCATGGAGCATGGACACCTTTATTCAGGCAGGTTATTTCTCTTTCTATCTCCTTCCTGTCTGTGCACTATGTATTTCTGAACTATTTCCAAAAATTTCCTCTGACATCAGGGCATCATCATTCCAATCTCTCACATGGCTAAGGTACTACTATATCTTAAGCTCAGCTACAGTATGGTACTGGTTTTGCTGAAGACCATTCATCCACAGATTACTATCACAATGCTGCTTACCTGAACTTTTAATGGTAACCTGATGCAAATTCACATTTTATTTCAGATTCCATTACAAGACGTTTGCACAGCTTTTCTAGTTATCCATACTAACTCCATTTGAATAGCATAGGATTCACAAGTATAATATATTTTAACTAGGCTAAAGGAGGATCCTATTGGAGGGAGGATATGAGTTCTTTTTACTTTCTACTTTTCTTTTACCTGTTTTCAATGACTATTATGGACCAGATAAAAGCATCAGATGTTGCTCTCAAAGCTTGTTTTAAAATAACAGCAGAAACATTAAGATGAATAGAAGGGTACTTTCAGCCCAGTGCAGGCAAACCCACAGTACTTGAAATATTCAGAAATATATAAATAGGAATTGATAATAAATGGGAAGCCACTACTCTCAACTCAATAATAAATTGGCCAACTGAAGAATTTGGATTGCCTAGCTAGAGAATGTTGGTTCAGAATCAAGAACAAGAGGCTGAAATGCAATCAAATTTATCAGAAAAGGATCAAAGCTAAATAGTATATAAACTTCAGATACAGCATCTCAGTTGCAATCTTAAAGTTTGGAATAATTACTTATTATTAATGATTTAATTATGACTTTATTTAGAATTACTGAGAGATGGTTAAAAATCTATTTCATGTAAATATACAAATACTAAAAACATCTGTTAGTTTAAGAAGATCAGAAAAAAAATGTTTGGGTTATGAAAAGATCTCACAGCATACAACAAAGAATTAGCTATTATTAATGAGCAGAAAAGGCCCTGAACAAAGATTCAGTGCTTGGATGTAGCCTACCATACCCTGGTCTTCAGATGTGATTGCAAATAAACACAATAAATAACAATTTTTAAGAATTGAATATAAAATAAAAAATAAGTGATTTAGTTGAAAAATTTTTCACCTCCCTTGCAAATAATTTACCTGAGACTTGGACTACTCTCATTCCAGTATCATCTTGGCTTCTTAACAGCTTCCTTAAGGGTGAAAGTCACTCAGGTACAGATTTCAGAGCAGCACTGGGGGCTGCAGCAGAGCATCACCCTAAGGAGCAGCTCCAAAATCCAGACATTACAGCTGAACTTCAAAGATATAATGATTCACAAAATAATAATGTAAGGCTTTGTAAGAGCCTTCTGTTCAACCAGAGAAGTTCAAGTGTTGCCCAAATCCAAATTTCTAACAATACACAGAAAATGTCTGTTTTCCCCCTTACCACTCAACATTTTGTAAAACGAAAAGCCTTACTCAGGATACTTTGGGCATCCTGACTACAAATGACTGTCTTTAGTTTCCTGAAGCTATTACTGAATTATAACTACCCAGCTGATTTTCCTGTAGATCCTCTTTTTTGGGATGTGGATCTTGAAATGCGCCACATGGCTTTTAAAGCATTTCTAATTGGCATATATGGAAGAGAAAAATTAGTGAACATGGATAATTAGATCTTAACTGCAGTCTGCCTCATTTAGGCCTTCACTTTCCCTGTTTCCAAGTGAGTTTTCCTTTAATACCCATCTCTGAGAGACTTTGACTGAAAACATTACCATGTATCTAAAAACTGCTGAGTCGAGAAGGGGAGTGAGGATTTGCCAAAAGAATTAGTTTCCTTAGAGGTATTTGAGTGCTGTTTGGAGCTGTCATGACATGAACAGAGTAACACCCCAAGCCCAGCCTGTGCCTGGTGCACAGACACCAAGGCCAAGCCCTGGAGGTACCCACAGCCAGGCGATATGGATCTTGGTGTATCATTGCCCCTGCTGCAAGAAACAATCATTAAGATTTTGTGAAAAACGCAAAGAGGCCAGACAGCTTTTACAGGGGCTGAAGGGTAAGAAACACCACAGTAAAAAGGATCCAAAGGAACCCCAAAGCCTCACGTCTGCAAAGCATGTATTACAAGGCTGATCCAGTAAAGCCTTAGTATTTTAACTGAACAATTCCTCATTCTGGCTTTAAAAAAATACTTTATCATTCATTCCAATCAGCTTCAAGTGTGTAATTCACACCTTCCCATGACCATGCTTAAGCTAATCAACATTAATCAATAAGAAAAGGCCTCAGACTTAATACACTGTGACATTTTGACTAATGTGTCTGCTTCCCATTGCAGAATGCAACCAGTAAATGTTTGCCTGGAAGAGTATAACTGCCATGTGTATTTAGCAAGTTGTGTCAGCCCATTGACTTCAGTAACCATCTTGACCTTTCCATCTGGAGTGCAATATAATATATGAAAGAATTCCCATGGAGATTAATTTTTGGTCATCCAGAGAATATATCTCAGAGAAATAAAATGATGAATTTTAGCCTCACCTCTAAGCTGGTATTTGGGGGAAAAAAGTGGCGTGCACTCTGAGAACAGTTCTAATCCCTAAGCAGAATCTTGTTGCAAAGAAAACTTCACTGCCCTTTAAAGCCTTGGCATATATCCACAGTTTCCAGGCTCTTTTCTAAAACTAACATGGACACTCTATGCACTGAGTGTAAATAGCAGTTCACTCAATTAAACTGCTCATGTAAGGAATATATTTGTATTTATTGCAGTGACTGACACTGGTATTTTATTTCATTTTCCATGGAAAAAGCTGCTCTTCATTTTAACTGCAGTAAAAAATACTGCTCAAAGACAGCAACTCACAGCCGTGTCCAAATGATAGTCTGACATCTGTAAACAAATCCTACTGTCCTCTCACACCTGCATACAGAGACAATGCAAGGAGTGAGGGAGGACCACCTCTTGCAGCTTGCCGTAATACAGTGTAGCTCCCTTAACCCACTATTTGGACATGTCTTTTTTTTAATACTTAAAGCATGCAGCATCACCAGAAGGAAGGAGAGAACTTTGGCTATTGGAGGCAGAGGATTCTCAGAATTTCTAGAGTTGCATGTTGCTAAAACAAAATAATTAGTATCACATGTCATATCCACCATTTGTGTTCCTCTCTTTGTACTAATCTGCTTAAAACTTAGAATAGTCCAAGTACAACTAGTTCAGACCGTGCTTTCATCACCATTGTTTATACAGTTCCAATTTACTCTCAGCTGGGATAGATTCCCTCTTCTAATTCTTCTGAGCATAAATGCAGCCTAAATCTGGTTCTGATTTAAAACATGCTCATCAGCAGACCTAAAACATGCACAGAACTGGTTACTATTCACAGCTTCAGACAAAAGAAGGCAGTTTACAATAACCACTGAATCCCCTTGCTTGCAGTTTGCTGTCACCACATGGTTTATTTATAGTAGGCCTGAAATAAATACTGCAGGATCAGCCATCTTTTGGTGCTGCACAAAAAAGGAAAGCTATTAAATATTTGCCATAAGTGTCCCATGGCTTTGTCTCTGACACTTTCCCTTTTAGTAGAGAAAGTAATTATTTAGCTTGAGATTTTCCAGTGAAAGATGGTCAATTGTCACTGTTTGGAAGTGAATGGGAGCATCACTGGCATGGCCTGGGAGGGAGAGGTTTTGTGGACACACACCAGCCACAGAAAGTCTCCACCTCCGCTGCTCCTCTCCAGCAGCGTGGAGTGACGCCAAAGCAGGAGTCTGAGAGTGACACAGGAATGTTTGTGCCAGCAGAATGAGGAGCACTCATGTTACAGCACTTTCCAAACCCAAGCCAGTACATTTGGTGAATCCTTTCCAAGGAGGCTGATCGGATTACTTAAGATCAAATGAATGTTGTGGATGCTCCAGTGAAACACGTTGATAAAAAATACTGCTCTTTTGTGTATTGCATTTACTGTGCATTTAAAAGGGAAATCCATTTCATGAAAAAAATGGATTTTGCATGCATTTTATTTTTCACTTGTGAACTGAAGACTGCAGGACAAAAAGTTATGGCCTAATATCTGTGGGACAGCCAGACAGTTAAAGATGAACTTTGACTGGCCCAGAATTAAAATGCCTGAGGGCAGCTGTGTAGCTCAAGTAACTGATTAGAAACTGATACTGAAAAATGACTGAGAACTAAACTCCAAGAGGTCACAAAATGACTAAAAGCAAAGCAGTGTCTTTTTCCACCATTACAAAGTATGATCATGATCTTCCACACCACGGTCTAGCAGAACTAGCACCAAGCCCCAATACACCCAGGGCAATGCACATTTCTAGGGAACAAGCTGCACTTAATGTTTTAGAATATCAGTTCGGTTTGCCTGAATCCTATCATGTCTCATGGAGTTCTGCTTGGTAACAGTGCACAGTGCCAAAGATATCTCTTTCCTTCTCCCTCACTCCTGACCTCTTTTCTTCAGACAAAAAGAATTCACTGCCTAGATGTATTTTGTCCTCTAAACCAAAGAAAGATGAGCTAGTCTGGAGTGTTCCCATACATTCCCACATCACTGGAACACAGGCCTCCTTCTCTGGGAATGACCCAAATACTTCCAACTCCCTAACACTTGCCTGTCCATAACCTTTAACTTCCCAAAAGCAGCACAGGGAGACACACGGTGCCTCCAGGCTCTGAAGAAATAGGCAACAATGCAGTGTTGCACTCAAGCCACAAACAAGTTCTGGCTGCCTGATCAAACCTCTGGCATAGCTGACAAGACTTCCAGTCTACTTTTGTCTTTTCATGTGAAAACGTGTCATGGATGAAGTGATAAGAAAAAATTTAACAGGGCATTTAGGGATGGAACCTGTCAAAAAAACCCTTAACATCCACAAATTCCTGAACCCAAAACAGGATATCTGCATGAGAGAACTCCACTCAGGCCAGCATTGAGCACTTGTTGAAGAGCTATGTAGTGTACCTTGAACAGTGCAGAATGATGCTACTCGAATTAAAACAGTAATACAGCCAGGGAAGAATAAACTCTCATTGTTTAGGCAGGCAAGTATGAATGGGCACTCTTACCACTTCCCTTCTATGTCTGAGACCTCACAATCTGATGTCCTGCACAAGTGCTGACACTACATAAAGATTTTTTTTGACGGTCAAATAAAAAAACCAGATCCCCACCCAGAGAAACGCCACAGAGAACTAAAGGGTGATAATAAAAGGGAGTAGCAGCAAACACTGTCTGAACTGCCATGCTATAAACAATGCTCATGAAACCCTCATGGCCAGAATCAATAAAAGGAAAGGCCATTCTGAGAGTCAAGAACCATTAGAAAAATAAAAAGCTTTCTATCTCAGAGCATTTATACCTAGATGTCACGTTCCAGTGCTTCTTCGATGGACTAAGCAAGCAAGTTCGCTTCTACTTTCAGTTCTGCAACAATGAAAACAATCCACCTGCAAAGTGGTGAGGCAGCAAAACTTGAGGTGCGAAGAGGCGAGGGATTACTGTATATGCCTTTTCCATTTCACAGAATCACAGAATCAGTAAGGATGGAAAAGACCATAGAGATCATCAAGTCCAACCTATCACCTATTACCTAACCTAGCCAAACCTGTTACCTAACCTGTTGCCATCCTGCTACCAACACACCATCCTACCTATAACACACTACCCTGATATCTAGGTCAGGCCACCAAGTCCATCATCCAACCTTTTCTTAAAGACCTCTAGGGACGGTGACTCCACCGCCTCCTTGGGCAGCCCATTCCATGTTGGTTTGTAGTTTTAAATGCCAGGCCAATAGAGGCAGACACTGTATCACTTTTCAGGTACAGTATTGAGGAAAATCAATTCTGAACATGCAACAGCCTAAAGCACAATAAGAAACATTTACTCTCAACGTAAAACACAAGGATCCAACAGAAAAGCAGACAGAAGTCTTAAAATAATCAGAAGGATTTTCCTTAACTTTTGAATGCAAAATAATCCAGAACAATGTAAACTTCAAAAAAGTTGTCATATATATATTTGTAATAACATCAGCATATATTAGAGTGGAGAAGAAAGAAGCTGGAGTGGGCCATAGAATAAGACTTGAACTCCACACATCAAGACAGTGCCCCACCTTCCCTCAAAACCTCTGGAAGACTGTTTAAATCTGGCTTCTGGTTTAACATCCTTTTCAGTACATTTAGGATTAGGCTCCTGCTTTCTCATTAACTTTGACTAAAAGTCTTTTTTAAGCGCACTGGAGGTACATGTGCACATCATATGAGGTGGCAGAAATTAATCTCCCTGCATTCATTGAAACAGGCAGATCACACTGAGAAAAATCTCAAACCTGGAACATCTAAAAATCTCAGGTGCTTAAATTTAAGGCTCTTCCCTGCTCTCCCGAAAATATACAAATTCTACATTTCCAGGAAATATATGTCTACCCAGTGTTTTCACAAAAGCTAACATATATATTGCAGTTTTGTTAGCATCTTTCTACATTTTGTATTGATTTTATACAGTACCTGGAACATTCACTTAAATACAAATTTGAAAGTTAAAATCTGGGGGGAATTCAGACATCCATTTTGCTGTAGAGTATCTTGTTCAGTCTTGGAAACTTCAGCAAAAAGTCTTATTCCCTTAGGAATTATTATTGAAGAGTTAGTGTACCTTCAAGAGTGCAGAGTGATGCTACTTGAAGAAAAACTAAGTGAATACAGCCAGGGAAGCCTTTTTCCTGATACTGACTAGCTCTACTGAACATTCATGTATGAGATTTTTTGGCATATTCTCAGAAATTGTAATTCCACATTACAACCTGCTTTGTGTACCAGTCTTTGTCTACATTGTGTAAAAAATTATCTTTACAATGCAGTAAAATCAGCAGCTACTTTGCTTTCTATAATTACAGAGCTTTAAATATTAATGCATTTATTACAGAATTCTCTGCAAGGTTATCGGAGTTGAGAATAAAAGTTTCCTTGGAAGCAACATTAACCAGGAAAAGTTAAAAGACCCATTGTCTGCTTTCTCACTGGCAACACAAGTTTTGTCACATCTCTACGAGATAACCTGCCCTTTCCATGTTTCTGCCCTTGAGCTACACCTTTCTTTCTCTGCCAGAAGCAGAGTGGACTTTCCCACTCCCAGGTGCCAGGCCATCAGCACAAATTCTCAGCCTGCTGTGACTGTTCTTACTGTGAATGACACCTGGATTCAATCAGCTAAACTCCTCACAGATACACTCAAGACAGCAACCATCCAACGTCTGCAAGAATCAGAGCAGATTTTGGCTTTCCATCTCATATCTGTGTCATGAGCACTGAATGTAAAATAAACAGACAAAGTTAAAACACTTATAACCCTTATCCACAAGTTTCATGGGATACCCTTAGGAATGCAGAGACTAACTTATATATCAACATACTTCTGAAGAGTGAGGCTCAGGTTGTGGCTGGCTGACTTGATCTTGTTTTGGGCCTCCAGGTGGGTCATGCTGTCAGTGTTGACTCCATCAATGGCCACCACAAGGTCCCCTTGGTTCATCTGTGACTGTGCTGCCTTGCTGCCAGGGGTGATCTGTGAGGGAAAAGGGAAAAAAAAGCCTTATCAGGATAAGTCATTCTGTACACAAAACAGTTGGAGAACTCTCCTGGAATTATAATACAGAATAGAATCAGAAATAAATACACTAATCAATACAACACTAGCTGTATCTACTATTGTATGGGCAAAACAACAAAACTTGTGGCAATTAAACAAATTAAAGTTAACCCACATTTCTGCAAAGGTCATGCACAACATATACTTGTTATTACTTCCATTTTGAGAGGTGAAGTCCAATGCAGTGGTTCCCTTACTATCCCTTATTATCCCTTCCTCAAGGGGATAATTACTTATCACTATTTATATTACAGTACTATATAGAGACATTACTCAGAAGCAGAAAACCAATGAACCACTATTTACTGCATGACTTTATTTTATTCTTCCTCCTAAAAGCCATTTTCCCCAAATTAATTCATTTTATTGAGTGGACAGAAAAAGAACAAGTGTGAGGGGCCTTGAGCATACTTTGTTTCTTTTACAGCAACCTTGATAGGAAATCATTCTGTTCAACTATAGCTCCATTACCAAGACTGATTACTACACACCTGAGATGATCTCATCAACCTCTTGGACCTCACACTCCAAAGACAGACCAGCACTCTTAGAAATAAGAAGCCGCAATGTTTCAACTACAAACCCAACAGTTCAGAAATTCTGGTCATTCGCTATGGCAATATATTTTGTTTGCTCCAGGCACCGTGTGAACTGCAGCTTCTCTGAATGGACAGTGCCCTTCCCTCAGTTTTACACAAGCTCTCTCAGCTTCCACAAGGATGACAGCAATAGAGAACAGCTACTTATGAAACAACTGCACTGGGGAACTCCAACTAAACCAGAAGAGCCTTCATGTACTATCAGCCAAAGTTTAGTGAACACAGAGTTGTCCTTTGCTTGCAGCACTCAGTACTTAAAGCATATGGACATAAGCTATAGGTCTTGCTCCTATTTTCAAAGTTTCACTTCCTTACATTCCTCGCTTCTAAGAAAGTCCAAGCATAATCTGAAATACTACAACAAAGGCTGCATTCAAAAATTGTTCCTTCAGTACAGTGGACATGAAAGAAAGATGTGTTTGATTATGACCAAAAATTCCCCTGTGAACTCAGCCAGGTTGAAAAAGTGAAGTTAAATTCCCAGGAAAACCAAAACCCAACAAAAAATCAAATAGTTGTAAGCATGAAGTGAAATTCCTTAACTTGCCTTCTCTAATATGACCTCAAAACACTTATAACTATGGACATACTCAAAACTCCATCCAAAATTTACCTCAACTGCTTATTTATTGTTCTCTCTGGTAAAGAAAAATAAGCAAAAAAAAAAAGGAAATCCCCAACCCTTTCTTAACACCTCAATTAAGTGCTCAGTAGAGGCTGACAGTCTAATTGACAGTGTAGCCTGACAATGGGAACTGTCAATTTACCACAACACAAGCTCTAGTATCAGGGTGCTACAATACAGCAAGCACCCTGGATACTCCGACACAAAAATAAAAATTTCTTTTGAATTAGGCGCAGTAAGTAATACCCCAGAAGTGACCAGACTGGAAGAGACAAGTTTTTGTATCTTTTCATTAGAGATAAAAGCAATAAGAGTGCCATGTTTTCTGAGTGAAAGCCACAGATAAAATTTTCTAGTGAAAGTAGAGTTGACTGATAATGGCAGCACCATTCCCCGATGTATTTTTCTGGTGTTAAGGAACTGAGAGATGAAAGAAATATTTCACAGTAGTTTCACAGATGGAGTTTTATTCTGCAGTCTAATGCACCCTCACACAAAGAGATTAATACAAATGAGATTCATGTTAGAAGCATAATTTTCCTATTACACAAACATTAGCTTCCGTGCATTTTATTGACTTCTTTTGTGCCAAGTACACAGAACTCAGAAGCCAGTAAAGAATACACATTATTTGCATACCCACATGTACTTGTACCTTCTCAGTCCCTCAAATATGTCAAGACACAGAATCTGCAATAAAACAAGAGGTCAGGAGAGGGCAAAATGTGAAACAAAGCCAAACTCAGACAAATGAGTCAGTAAGACTTGAATTCACCAGGTAGGACACTTCAGCCTTTCTCAGTTTATTCTTTTCCTCTATTAATATGGACTGTTTGCCAGTCAGGCAGATATCAAGTCTTGCACTTGCTTGACAGAGGTTTTCTAATAAATAATCTTCACACATCACTTTTCTAAGACACTACTTTTTACTTCCTCATGAAACATGCAAGCTCTTGCCACAAAACATTAACTGGTATTTCCAATAACCAGACAGCTGGTTATGGATTCTGAAACACCCCCATCCCACAACACACTTTTTCTCATCAAGAACAAGGACTGGTTTTTGAACTTCAACTGACTTACTGAAAGCAAAATGCCTGCCCTAATTCAGGAATTCTTACTTAACCCATATATCTCTCCTTCCACTCCCCAGTGATGCTTCAAACATAATAAGCCCAGACAAACAGAACTTCCACAGAAAGGATGAAGAAGTCTAGACGTGGGACACAGCTGAAACACACTGACTTCGCTCTCACTTTCTGACTTCCAATTCGGCAGCTTCAAATGTAAATGTTGTATCTTAAAAGAAAGATACAGCAGGTAACTGACTGTAGAATTACAGTCAGTTTATAGGGAGGGGATGATTGGTGCTAGTAACCGGATTTCACCTACTCTGGAGTGATATTTTCTGCCTAACACTTTTAGAAAGCATTACCTAAATGAAAACAGTATATTCATCAGAAGAATCTCTCAAACAAAGTCCTGAGTAATTATGACTTTGTGATTTGTAACTATGGCCATTGTAACACCCTTTCTGAGGCGAAGAGCTCCAGGAGAAATACACTGTGAAACAGTCTCAATCTTGGCTTACCAGCCATTGTTCCTTTATTTGAAAACGAAATGAAAGGTATTTGTAGTCATGTCTTCAACTAAGTCTAATGGTAGCAAATTCTGGGCTGGATTTCTTCATACAACTCTACTTTCCTAATTCCCATTTCAGGAGCCAGCACTCCACTGACAGCACTTCAAAATTCAGCTTATGTTAACTTCATAGATGGCAAGATTCACAGGTATAAAAGATGGATCTAATTTATTGTATCTGTAATTCAGAAAAATAGTAAGTATCAGGAAAGAATTACTATTACTCCCAGTAGTCCCACTCTCTAAGAGTATGCTAGATTATTTGGTCCTGTAGAGCTTTGTATAGGAGGCATTATTAAAGACTGGATGCAGAATCTGTATAAAACATTCAAATACAAGTACAAAATGTTATTTAATTTAGTATTTTAGTTGGAAGCTGAGAAGCATCTCTCAGAGTTTCAAATGAAGCCACAGCATGCATTTACAGCAGACATTGAGAACAGTCAGTAATTGTTGGGGACAAAATACCAGTGTACAGATGGAGATACAGGGCAGCCAGATCTGAAGTGTCAAGGCACATTCAAGACTATCTTGTTCCCATTTTTAAAGATCCAGCTGAAAGGAATGGAATGCAAAGTGTTTATCTTTTATCTCTTGGTATTTTCCTTTGAAAATTCATTTCTGATCTACTAAAAGTTTGCAAAATACAATCACAAACAGAGAAGAGCTCACTGTGTCATTTTGAAATCTTTAGAGAATATTTTCTGTTTAATTTTTTTGAAAATATTTTTGAAGAATCGATGTTAATTTACCCTTGGAATTAGACTAGAAATCCAAATCTCTCTACACACCAAATTCTAGTTTGTTCTCGTCTCAGCCTCTTTTCTATGAGCAGAAGTTACAAACATAGGGAAATACAGTACTATTTAAACATTTTTCAATTTGACCACTGATTTTTTTTCTAAAAAAGTCTAAAATGTTTCACAACACTTTTGTAATAGTCTTAACTCACTTGCTCTGGATATACAACATAGCTTTCAGTTGCTAGGTGCTGCAAATGCCTTTAAGGCTACAGACAGCAACTCAGATTCCAGGCACAGCTACTTCTGTCAATTGATTTACAAAATCCAAGCCAAGGTACCACCAGCAGATATTTTAATAGTATTTCTTTAGTGCCTCGAGCTCAAGCAGAGATTTCATCTTGAAAAGCCAAGCATCTCTCACCCGTCTCAGAAAAGCAGAGGAACACACGTTGCTTCAGGGATGGGAATTTTCAGCCCTCACAGATTTCCTACAAGGCAGACATCTGACTTCCAATATCCTCAGCTTAAAGAAAGTGGGCAGGCTGGAAGTATCACATGTTGCTTTCCACACTACAGAGAATTCTTACTACGCTCTGTTGTGAGCAGATCTGTATTCTGGGTGAATATATAGTACCACAGTGACAGCTGGGCCCTAAAAAAAAATAGGTCTGCGCTGGGTTCACAGTAAATACTACTTAGCAGGAGCTCTGGGAGGCAGTGTACAAAGTGCAGCTGCTGTGCCACCTTGAGATCTGCACATGTTCCCATCCAGGCCCTCTCAGTTCCGCTCCAAGGATGGGGATCGGGCAGCATTTGAGTGGATGAGTGTTAAAATTCAAGGAGAATGCTTGTATAAACAGATGGATGGACACAGCTTTCCTATCCCCAAGGAACTCATAATTTACAAAGCAGACAAAATTACATAGGAAGGCCTATATAAGTGAGAAGGTGTTAATACAGTGGCCAGCAGCATTAGCTGGGGCTTCTTCTTCCAGGACTTCAGCTCTGCCCGACTCCATCCTGACCTCAACACCAAAATCAACAACCTGTAAATTTCGGTTCTGATTTAAGAACAACATTTCAGAGAATCAAATATACACTAGCACAAAAGCAAAAGCACGGGAACAAATACCCTTTCCTCTTCAAGATCTCTAGAAGAGAAGTAATTATTAAAAGAATAATTCTGATTCTTTTCCATAATCAGAAGAACAGAGACAGGATATAAGTGATGAAAGGTTATAATATGCCCTTACAAGAAAAGGGCTAGACAGAGACTAAGGATCATCGGAAAATACAATATGTTTGCTTTATAGAGAAAATAGTATTTAAATCTCCCTCCATTATTTTTAAGCAGGTGGATTTTTTCCATAGGTGCTTCCAAAAAACTTTCACAGTCTTTTTAAGCTCTAAGGCTCTCAGTGCCTGGGAGTGGCTGCAGCACTTCCTCATTTCATGTATAGGAGCACGACCTACTGAAAGGAGAGACATCCTTTGAAACCACACTGCAGAACAGTTGCTCAATGTGCACATGTATCCAAGTAGTTATCTCTGGAATGGAGACATCAGTCCCTCTCCCATCGTGAGCAAGTTAATTGAGGAAATTCATATTACTGTTTCCTAAATGAGTCACTTTCAACCTCTGCCCTCACAATAAATGTGTAACAGCTTCAAAGAGAAAATCATGAGTCAATTTCAGACTACAAAAAACAGCAAAGAAAATGAATAAAACCCACTAGGATAAGTCATTGGGCAGAAAACCATCATTTCATTTGACACATTGGCAGAAGGCATGAAACAGAAACAAGGAAAGAAACAGCCCAGATAGTCTACACCATAGAGCAAACATCCCACTCTCTTTGATGGTAGCTTTTATACCTTTCTGTGTCAGATAGCAGAGCTGAGAAAGACACATTAAATGTAAAGACAGGGCCACAGGAAACCTAAAACTAAAGTCCTTGCATGCATCTCTAGTCAGACCTAAAGAAAATTCCCTTTTGGCTAAACAACATGTGTGACTGTTTTAAATTAACTATTTGACTTCACTGGTTTTTTCTTTTTTCTTAATGAGACAAGAAAACCTACCTTAAATGAACACTCATGGTATTTGCAAAATATACCACTGACACCTTGAAGAGCTTCCATTTATACTAAACAGAGCGGAGCTGGCAAGCTGCAAAGACACTCTGAAGTGGCCTCTCAGGCTCTGCTTCATCTGTAGCTAGCAGGGGAGATTACAATACATATGCAAACGCCCAAAATAGCTCTAATCTACTTCTCTTGGGGACCAGGAGCCACAGTAGCACAGAGATTTTGAGGAATAGTCAGGCAGGCACTTACAATTCAGGACACCCTGTGCTGAAATCTGTACTGCAAGAGCAGAAGGGCTGTTGGCATTCCAGCTATCCAGCCTACTGCAGCCTCAGCTGTGCCAAGCCACACTGGACCGATGCCACCTTAATTAACACCACAAATTTCGCTTCTTAATGCCATCACAAGGCTGCTTTTCATGCACAATATATAGGCTCTTCAAGGAAGAGGCCAGATAGATAGCCCTTGTTTCCATGCTAACTAGACCCAGGTGATGAAAATAAGCCAAATGTAAAAGATTTTCAGCTGGGAAATGAAAGGAAGCATCTAAGGAATGCTTATGGGATTGCACTAGGCAAGGCTTTGGGGGATTTTTAGAGAGTTAGTGTGAATGCTCCAGTACTTAGTTAGAAGATCATTTCATTCCCTGCCACACCTCCACATTATCTGGTTGAAAAAAATTCAATCTTCTGTTAAAAAATAATAAAAAAGAGGAAATACTGTGGACTGTGCAGATTAGCTTGTTAGAAGCGTGACTACTCCATGTGCACCAAGTATACAGATCATAGTAAAAGTGTGGATGTGGCTTTTTAGTAGGATGCGTTGGCGTAACTAGAAGGTTAAGCAGCTCTTGAAATCTTGTATGGTATGACTAACAGCAATGTCTCTTCTCCCAGTCCCAATATAGCAGTTAGATCTATTCACTCTGTTCTCAGTTAGCACCATGTACTGTGCCAAGGTACTGTGTGCTGTGCATTTTGCAGAAATTGAATGCAAGCAGAGAGGTGAGGCATAAAATGAAAAATAAACGTTGATTGTTTTGCTCCAACAGGTTTTAAGGAACAAGTGACTAAGTTCTTATTTGGTATCAAAGAGTTTAATAACCTCAATGCAAATCAAAACTGACAATATAACAGAGGTACTGATCCTTAGTATCCTGGCAGCCTTTCTGTGTGTGAGCAGTTCTGTCACCTTCCACAGGACTTCCCCCTGCAGCAAACATACACTCAGCTCCAAGTCCTTGCAGGATCAGAACTGCCAAGTTTCTTCAAAGGCTCCCCATCCTGTTCTCTGCTTCTCTTTTTCAAATTTGAATTCATTTTAAGGCAGTTTTGTAAGGTGGGATGTTTCTTTGAGTTCCAAGTAGACAGATCTCCGTTATCAAAATGGCTTTTTACATTTTCACAGCTGTCAGCCTCTTAACTTCTGCATTCTGGGCAGTTTTTTGACCTGCTTGCAGAAACACAATTTATTTTGTTTCCCCCTACAAGCATTTACAATGAACTGAGGAGTTCCTGTCTTTTGCTATTGGTCACTATGGTAAGATTTTTTTTTTTTTCGAGTTCATTCTGTTTAATGCATCTCATTGTATGTAGCTAAGACCACAAAGCTTTATAACTTTGAATGGCTTTTGATTGGTTCAGCAACATTAAGGCCCAACCAAAAGGGCATTTGAGACATTACTGAGACTTTTAGGTTGGCAGTTAGTGGCCTGCAGCCACTTCTGATATTAAGTAACTTAAAATAGCTTTGACTTTGAGTGAGTCCTGAGGTTCCAGCACAAATTTGACTGATGTATAAGTGACTCATCTGTTCCTGCGTGTTTGTAAATTAGCCTACTTATTAAATTGATGCAGGCTTACATTTAACTGTTCTTTAAATGTGGATTTGTCTGAGTTACTTTTGGTTTTGGCCACCAGAATACCAGGGGGGAGTAATTCTTCATCTGATCACTAAAATATGAGCTGCCAGTTTGACACAGCAAATAGCAATCTGGTCTCTAAACCAGAAGTATTTAGTACTCAAATCCATGCTTTGCCTTCAGCTGGTAGAACAGTGTAGTACACACAGAAAAGCATCTGTATGAAAGAAGATGAAATGCAGCACATCCACAGCAACAGAGATGTTGAATCAGAACCAAATTTGCAGGAACAACACTTGGTACATCTAACATTGTAGGAGGCCACCTTACCCAACAGGAGTTCCAGTTGGAGGGCCCAGCACTCACCTGCTAGCTTATAACATCAATGACTCATTAAATAATCTGCTTTATCCACAAGAATAACTATTTTGTACCTGTAGCATTCATCCATGCTCTGTGAGAGAATAAACAAAAGCACAGGCTTCAAACCTCCTGGAGTAAAGAATACTTTTTAAGATCAAAGTGAATAGAAATAATAATAGAAGCAAAGTTCTCCTAGGAAAGTGCAGTGTCTGTTTATTCTGTAATATATCTCGTTTAGTGCATAACATCACATTCTGCCAGGTATCCCAGCAGGAGAAATTTTAAGATGGAGCAAGTAAAATACAGTCTTGACACCTTTAACAAGTCCCTACACCACTGGATGTTTCATGAAGCTTGGGAAGCTGTAGAGACTGAGGATGGTTCTTTCATCTGTGTCAATGTAATGGGCTTTAAACTTTTCAATTTAACACAGAGAGACCATTTCCCTTGGGAAGCCACAGGAACCACCCCTGTTTAAGAGGAAGTAATCCAACATACTGATATAATCTCTGATCTAAAAGGGAAATCCTGTTATGTTGAGGGTTGTTATGTTGAAGTCACACAATCTGAATTTTAAAGAAGGAAGGATCTTGTTTTTCCAAATTCTTTAAAATGGAAAACATCCCTGAGGAGGGTTGTGGCTATTGCTGAGGACAAGGACTAACCTTTGTTGATAGTATGATGTTGCCAATGCTGGTTTTGGGTGTTTTAACCCATTAAAATAGTGACGTATATGATTTTATCAAGGTAAAAGCATCCCTCTAACTGAATTTTACACCAGTTTATAGTCCTGTATTGCATAAATGCAGTATCTTTCCACACATCTCTCAGTGGCTTCAGGCCACATAGCAGTAGTAAGCTGGTAAGTTTCCAGAAGTGGTTTTCTGTGGTTTTTTAGCAAGTACAGTCAAGTCTCCTATACCACAGTAGCATGGGTCTTCCCCCCTGTGCACGAAGCCCGCCTTCTGCATTGATTGGCAGATCAGTAACATGCAAATTTCCCCCTCACCCTAAAACACCCCCCCGCCAGGAGTGGAGCCGCCGCGGCAGCTGCGCGGGCTGGGTTGCATATTCATGCTGCCTAATTGAATATTCATGTGCGCCAGGTTGCGCATGCGCAATTGCGAAAAGATGTGAAGCTGCAATATGGGAGGCGCAAAGTGGAAGAGGTCTGACTGTACAAGACTATTTTCCATAACTACAATAATAAATGTCTATATGATTTTAGAATGGCTTCCCATTTACCAACAAAATAAAATTATAGAAATGAACTTCTGTAACATATTGGTACTGTCTGTAGCCGAAGGCTATTTCAGACTTTAACAAAAAAGTCAAGTTACTAAGATGGAAAAAGTATCACCTATTTAGAAAGATACAATACTTTTGGTTGAACTACTAATGGTTGTTTAGTTTCTGGTCAAAAAAGTCAGATCAGACGGGTGTGCTATGCACAAAAGTAACTTGGACTGATGGGGTTCCCCAACTGCTTCATCAGCCCCCCTTCCCAACGTAGGACCATTTCCTAGGGAGAATCTGAAGTAAAATCGTTTGAAAAAAATTACACAAAGGACAAAGACACAATATTCTGAAAATTCACAGAAAGTCTTCATTAAACATCGCTACAGTATATGAGACAACACATCTTGAAAGGTACAACAGAAAATATTGCTAAGTTAAGAAAGTACAACATCAAGAAGGGTGTATGAAAATTAGGTTTCAACAAGAATG
The DNA here is from genome assembly GCA_013390025.1 of Pitta sordida. Classification (NCBI taxonomy): domain Eukaryota; kingdom Metazoa; phylum Chordata; class Aves; order Passeriformes; family Pittidae; genus Pitta; species Pitta sordida. Next base: position 168,367 of record WEKX01012907.1, read on the forward strand.
TCTCATAGATTTGAGAAGACATAAGAAGACTTAGAAGGTTATTTAAAAAGAGCTTTAAGAAATTAAAGACCTCAGCTAGTTAATACTTCCCTAAGGCGAATGGGTCTTTATCTACACAGATCTTGAGTTTGAAGATCCAAACAATGCTACTCCCTTCATCACACCACGTCTTCTATTTCTATGCCCAAGTTTGGGGGTAAAAGTTCATTCAAAAATTCCCAGCAGGTTTTCTTAGGAAAGCCATTCTTAGGGAACTCTCATTCCAGAGAAAGGCAGGAGTCTGTCATCCCATGATTCCTAATTCAGCAGAGTGAATTACCTTTGGATAAATGACTGTGTTTTTATTTTTTGCAGTGTTGTTTGTCATGACATGTTTTGAATTCCCAAAGGAGTTCCCCAGCACAGGTGTGTGTGGAGGGGAATTTTGGTGTGCAAAAGACTATGATCAGTAACTGGCACTTGAAAAAAAGTATTAAGGCAGGAAGAGAAGCCTGATCAGTATTTCCTACCCAGCTGACATGCTACTGTGGACACCCTTTCCCCTTCTGTGCTGCTGACCCTGGTGATCAATGTATCCCACCTTAATACACTCTTCAACTTTATTTTGTATGACATTCCAGAGCTTCCAATGAAAAAAACATGTTGTTTTAATGACAGAGAGCAAGGTGAGCACTCACTGTGAATGAGTCCTTTCTGCCAAAGTGCAAAACTCATCCTGCAGATCTGCCTGTGGTACTGACATTGTTGTCCCTGATCGATTGGGGAGCAATGTTTCTACCAGTTCCACCATTTACTGGTGTAAGCAGCACCAAGATAAGCCAGGATTTTCTTTCAGAGCATGTAGGTTTTAATGGAGTGTTCCAGGCAAGGCCTTGACGTCTGCTGTCTACATAACTCCTACAACTCTCATCCTCTGTACATTTCTATTTTTTTCAAGTGATTAGCTATATTTGGAAGTACAGAGAATCAAAGATTTTTACCAGTTTGGCAGCATGATCAGTGGTTTAGGAACTTAGTGTGGATTTTCCAAAGTGGCTTAGACATTCATATCTAATGAACATTGTCAGGTAACAAAGGTTGCATGCATACATTTTGTGAAAATCATCATTAGCCAGGTCTTATACAGCTGAGTATGGTTCTGATTCTTAGTTTAAGATATTCTTTCACCCTCATTTCAGAGCATGGCTCCTCTAGGATCATCAGGCTGTGTAATTTATGCAGAAATAACAGAATTATTCTGCAGGGTGCTTCACTTCTATTTCAAAACTGTACTTTTATCTTTAATTTCTTCAATAACTGCAAACTTTTTCCTCTGCACTCCAAGTTCCACACCTAGACACAATGAGTTGCTAAAATCTGCACATCCAAATTAGGAATTTTCCCCTCCTGGTCCAGGATAAATACACTGATTATGATAATCTGGTTGCGTATTTTGTTAAGGAATAAATGTTTGCAGGACATCTATTTAAGGCCATGGAAGGAATGCAATCAAGTTCAGAATTTGCCTTAGCAGTGTTTTCCTTGGCTGTGTTAGACACTAACTTCTGCAGTGGAGCATGTCAAAATAATTGGTTTGGAAGGGGCAGCAGGAAAGTTGTTTGACCAAGAATTTCAGAAGACCTAAAGTGGTCTGCCTTTCTGTGTCCAGTCTGTCTTTTCCCCCTCCTCTGGCACCAAATGAATTGCTAAACAATGAATTGTATAGATGAGAAAATATGACAGTTACTTTAGTAAGGATTCCTGCTGCTGGTGAAACCATTATTTGCCTGATACAAATGAGGAAAGAAAGGAACACAGAGAGAAACCTTAACCCTCCACTTTGATCTCAAATGAGGACTTATATTAACGGCAGGACAATGAGCTTCATCACTGTATTTTGTCATCAAGCAGGCATCTGTATGGCTAAATTAATGTGACATTTTGGACTGCATCAAGAAAAAATATGTTTAAAGGAGATTGATGTATTCCCTAATACCAGTATGCAAATCTCTGATCCAGCCAGAATTATGACTGATGGAATTATGAAAGTTCTCAGTTCTAGGCAGTTATATTTACAGTGACATTTTTCAGATCTGTACACCCACGTGCGAACAAAATTTGTAGGCGCTTTGGAGTTTTAATATGTTGTCAAAGTTTGATCTTGGCCAAATTTCTCTAAATCATTAGATTATGTAGTGGATGACTGGCTCCCACCCTCCCTAGTTTTAGTTTTCATCTGCTTCCTTTTTCTTATATTCTTCCCCCTCTCACAACATCATGTTCAGTAATATTGCTTAATCTTATTAATCATGTTTGCAGAGAAAATATTTAAACTGTCAGTGAGGGAACTTCGATGTGATTGACATCAACACTGTGCATCAACAAGTGCAATGGCAGCAATAAAAAATTATCCAAGTGAATATGCACCTTTTTAACAAACAGGAGGCTTTTACTTCAGATACCAGGAAGTGGAAATAAATGAAAATTAAGAATGCTTGGATGATTCTTTCGCAGCTGGAGAGATTCCTGGGGCAGATAGAAGTGCCAAATAGAGCCCTACCAGTAATCTCTCTTCATCCTAGGATGGGTCTTCTATTTGTGGAATTATGCAGCCCTTGAAGAGTCTGTAAGACTGCATACATCTATAATATGGGAGCAACATGCATTTTACATGACACTGCCTAATAAAATCCAAAGATGCTCCCAAACAAATAGACTTATTTTAAATACTAGTACCACATATTATGTCCATCTGGTTCTCTCAGCCGGTGACAGGCGTTTTCTTCTGAATGGCCTTTCCCTCTGCTTTTTTGTATGATTTTCAGGATTGAGAGAAACTCACCCTCTACCTTCTGCTTCTATTTTCTGAGTATCTGCTAAATAAAATTCTCAGAAAAGAGCTCCTTAATAAGCCTAGATCATACCAAGGAATCTTCTGGGTCATATCCAGTCCAGGATACATTCAAGTAAAAGTAATTTCTATTCCACACAGTGGTATTAACCTCCTATCCTATAGATAGGAAATAATGATGCTATTCTTCAACAACTACCCAAAGTAAGAACTAGAAGACTCCTATTATTCAGTCTTAACATTGAGTCACTACTGGAAAAGCATTTTACCAGCAGAATTTTATTATCAAATTGGAGTGACTCACAAGACTGCAGAGGAAAGTATTAAGCATAAATAATAGCTGATATTAAAGTTAGGTGCATTTACAACAACAGAGAAAATTCATCTCCTCTGATTCAGGGAGACACGGGAGATTTGAGGAAATTTTCTGGTTTTAAACGGTGAGGCATCAAAGCCTTTTCCACACTTGTCCAGTGCTGAGCATAACAGGGCTCAGACCTTCCCTGTCTCTGCTTTAGGGTAATGCATGTATTGCAAAGGAAATATCAGCATATTTCACAGTGACAAATAAGACACCAAGCAATATTTTTGGCAAATGACACACAAGACTGATGTAAAAAAAAAAAAAAATCCAGGCATTAAAGTTAGTTCCTAATAAAAACACAAAATGGGGGGAAAAAAAGAAAGACAAAACAAAAAGAGAAATTATTTTACAGATTCCTGGCTATGTCAGACTAGAACAAGACACTCTCCACTTCAAAACATCTAAAATCATCTCATCTGCTTCTCTGTGTGAATACCACAGATAAAGAGAATTGACATGAAAATATGGCTTTCCAGTTCTGTGTTTTCCTTCAGTCTAGGCAGCAATTCTAGGATCTGTTGCAGCCTCTGTGAAAAGATGTGCAGTGCTACTGCAGAGGTAAAAGTTTCACAGACAATAAGGTGTTGGTCACGCCTCTTTGAAGACCCCTTACCCTTTTTATCATGCATGACCCTGTAAGAATGTGCAGTGCAATCATCCAAAGAAGAAACAAAGCACTAGGCTTTAAAGCTAAGCTTTTGCTGGCTGCAACTCAGATATGACACAAAGTCATGCTCATCTTATATAAAAATTGATAAGAAGGCTGTGCACTGTTTATGGTACATCAGCATGTAACTAGAAAGTCTTGTGCTTGTATTAGTAGGTACACTGATACAGTAATCAATTCTCAGAAAAAAAAACAGAACAAAAAGAAATAAACAGAACGGACAACTGAAAGTCAGAATATCAGAAGGAGTTAAATCCTTCTAAAGAAGGAAGTGCAAGGAACAGAACTGCTCTGAGATGAATAGCTTTTGAAACAGCATCAATACAAGTATCTTCCCCAAGTAAGATGTGAATCAAGCTGCTGTGAAAGTTAGTGAGTCAAGGAGTTTCATACAGGAAATTAATTCCATGGTCCATATTCTTCCCGTGCCCTGAGCCTTTTTGCTTTGGACAACCAGAGAACTCATATCTCTTGAGATTTTATTTTTCTGTCCTGTCAAGACACTCAAAATAAAGCTTTAGCACAGCAAAAGTATTATAGTCCTAGTTCCCCATCACTTTGCACAAATTTATTCTCTTCGGTGCAAATGCAAGTATTTCAGTTTCTCTGTTAACTGCTTTGCATTGCAAACACCTTCATAACTGCCTGGCAATTGTAAATCAGAGTTTTCATTTCCACCTCAGGCAAAATATCAATGATTTCTTCTCAAATAACCTTTGGAAAACATACCTTTAATTTACAATAATGGTCTAAAAGCTCTTTTATTCCCTCTACAGTTTTATGAGTATGGAAGTGAAATAAAGGACAGCAGGCGGCCGGGTTCTCCCATCCCCATTTCCTTCTGTCCCAAACAACAACCTCCCTGCTCTTTTTATCAGAAGTAACAACTTGTAAGTCATATCACCCTGACATTTGGGAAGCCCTCTCTAATAACTGTGGCTCAGCAAACATCTCACAAAAGAGCTGTCTGGACTCCCACATAATTTGCCATCTTGCAAAGGCAAGTCGTAGCACACCTTCCTCTTTGCACCAGAGCCCCTTTCTGCTCCAGCATGCAAACACCCAAAGCACACATCATCTTTGCAAGCTTTGGAAGCACATGAGTCAATACTAAGAAAATAACTTTTTTTTTCCCCCTTTAAACATTTTTTTCTCTTTCTAGCTTTATATAATAGATATAACAATCAACTGAACTTTCCATCCATGTCTAGACAGAGCACACTGTCAAATTCAGTCATAATGTGTTAATATGCCAGAGTTTGAGGGATATGTATGTTTTTGCATAAGCTGTGGACAGAGTGTTTATCAGTCCATGGCACAGGTACTTCCATAGTAGACAGCAATATTACAATATACCATTTTGTCAACCCATCATCTGAACTATGTTGATGTTAGTAAAGCAAAAAGTTTCATCTATTTTTAACACAGACTTGTAACTTAAGCTATGACAGTATTTAGCAATACAGATTGGTGTTGCTAAGCCTGACTTAAGAGTATTCAGTGCAACAGCACTTTCCAATGTATTGACTGACTTAAGTATGTTTTAAAAAGTGGGGTTTATTTATAATAGAAATTGTTTTGCCATGTTAAAATAAAAATTACGGGACTCATCCAGGAAACCCATACTTTTATACACAGCCCTTTTCATGAAGTGCACTAATCCATATTATTACAAGCACTAAATGCCAATTAATTCTCCCTTATGAGTTATGATAAATGATTATTTTAGGGTGAAGCTATACATTTTCCAAAGGGTCTTTATCACAGCTATGTTGACAGGACTTTAAGTATTGTGGTATGCTTAGTACTACCCTAAAGTAGCTGAAGTATGTGCCACAGCAGGTGCCACAAGTAGAACATAGATTTGCTTTGACATTAGAACGTGGGGTATAGAATGAGTGCAGGATTGTGTGATGGATTTAAAAAGAGCATATGTTGGGAATGGTTTGGAAAAGTGGAGCCTTCAGGGTACACTATTAGAGTTAAAGCTAACTGAATTTGAAGAAATCCTGCCTTGTCATAGCAGCACTTCTCTGTAGTTCATGATCATCAGGGTACTGCCATTAAAGAAACATTTCAGTGCTCTAAGGGAAAAGCTCACTGAAGTGGAACCTTTTGGGGAAAGTAAGGCCAAAGTATTAGAGCATGCTGGTTGAGCTTTAAGGGATACATTTCTGACAAAAAACTGGAAAAACTATACTTGCATCTGTTTTGCACATAAAACACAATTTACTTTTATTTCGTATTTTTGACAATGTCCTCTTTATAAAAACTTGAATATTTGCACCAGCTCCCAGTGTCACAGGATGTTGGTAATCCATGTACTCCTACTCCTTGAGGCACAAAGTGGCACAGAAGGTGACACCTTTTACCAATCACAGGATCTCCCTGCATCCATGACTTCATGTCCCCAAGCTGGACTGGTCAATGCTCTCTGGCAAAGCAGGAGATGTTGTTGGCCGTGGCTGTGCCTCTCTTCCAACACACATACACTTCCCACATCCCAATCATGCATATGCTCCTCTGCTTTCCACAATCCATGTGAAACCCTCAGTGTGGTTGTGATCGCTGCAAAGCTTTTTCTACAAAAAGTTTTTCACACCTTCCAGTAGTCTTGGTCTTCATAATGTCATTCTACAAGGATGTTTGTTACTCCTTTACTAATGCCTGAGCAATGGTACAACACTATTAAGTTTTCATTTTCTTGATCCATCTGCAAAATTTGGTTTTACTTTCTGTATGAGTTAAGGTCAGAGATAACTTGTAAAAAGGAAGTGAAATATCTAACTAGTCAGGTTGATAGTCATTTTATGGACTTGAGGTGTGCTAAAATCGTAGTCAAAGTTAAAGATTTGTGAAAAATAATGGAATCATCCCAGATGCCACTAGGAAAGCAGCCTAAGTAGTGTATATATTTCCTAGATCAGCCCTAAAATATTTACAACACCAGAAAACCTCATCTACACGTAAAAATCTAGAGTTAGATTCTCTGATATTAGACAAAGTACTACATTCTATGGTGGTCACATTCCTTAATGGAATTATACTGGTTTATACCAGCTAAAAACATTACTCTTAACTTGGTGAGTGTAGACTTTCTCTTACAGAAAGAATGTTACATTAAATAGTATTCTTTCCAAGCTCCTTTTACACACAAGTGATTGAGAACAGCAGTATTATCCTTCAACTCATAAGGCTCTCTTGACAAATACACTTCCCCTGTAACTTCATAGAACTAGTGGAATTATACCAGGAATAAATATGTTCCAGTATCTTCAGTTACTCTATTTGGAAACTAGTCACTTGCCTGACCTTCAGTGCAATGCTAAAAACAGAGTTTGTCTGTCATCAAGAGCCAGTGAGATTTCAGATAAAACAGAAGTCATGGCTCCGGCAACGAAATTCCAGGAGTGTCCATCAAAGGCTTGCCAACAATAGCATCTCACTCAGTCAAGACTTTCATACTTTGATAAAACTGGGGAGGGGGGGAAGAGGAGATTTGACATTGGGACATTGTTGCATGTGACAGCAACTTAGTACTCAGTCTGAAACATGCAAATCCAAAAGAATTTCTTAATTTTTTAATGATATTCTACCTGAACTTTTATGACTTCCATAGCTTTAGTTCTTTACAGGTCCAATAATTTCTCACACTCTTAAGAGTTTATTTCTTGAGTTTTTTTCAGTTGGTTGTGGGGTCTTTTACTCCTACTGGGAACATTCCTTCCTGCTACCAGCACCAGAATTTATTTAACATAATATGTAGAGCAACACAAAACAAATTATGTTTGTTTTAAACATCAAGTTAAATATTGTGAGCAAGCACTGGAGTGGAAGCAGGACTATTTATTCTCCAACTTCCCTGTTTAAACTACAACAGATGAATTTTGTGTTCATTAGAACAAGAGGATTGTTACAGAAGGACAATTGCCAGACAAGACTTCAAACTTCTTCCCCGCGGTCCCATGCCAGGGTTACAGTGCTCTCTCTTCAGTCATACTTGACACTGGCTTTTCTCTTGACATCCCTCAATGCAAACTTACATCTCAAAATACCATCCCAGACCTGGCAGAATATTGCCAAATGCTTTGACAGTGAGAGATGGCAATAGAAAAAGTTACAGGAAGTAAAAGATGTATTTCAAAGCTAAGCAGAGGTTAAAATTCATATTATCAAATTTTAAGTGCAGCTTATAGGCAGCTCTCCTTAAACATGGGCCATGGCACTCCCTCTGTTATGTTATCTAATTCAACTGAGGACTGTCACAATGCAACCTACTCGCACTACAAAGTGATACAAGTCACCAGAGGGAGAGAGGGAAGTGTCAAGAGGCACAATCAAACGAGTGGCTCTTTGTCCTTGGAGTCACAGCAGGGCCCACAAGTTCAGTCAGACATGTTGAGCCTGTTGGACAACTTTTGCCAATTCATCCAAGAAGAAAACCTTCAAAGCCATCAAAACTATTGTCTAACTAGGTAAGGCATGCAAAAAGATCAGCAAAAGAAACAAGAGCAGTAGAGTTGGGAGGAAAACTCCCCACGTTCTGTTCTTGAACACTAAAGAATTAAACTGGATAAAAAGTGAAAGGATACCAGCAAAACAGTCTAGATTTTACTTATTCTGGTATCAAAGCAAGATAAAATGGGCAAAATTCAAGTCATGGTGTGGCAAATGACAGAGAAATGATATAGTATATATTATTATATACATATATAAAGTCAAGAGTACCTGTTCATCACAGGTATACAAAAAAAAGAAGCTGGAGAGATTTTTCTATAGGCCACCTACATCCAAAGATAAACACAGAGGTCAATGACAGTGAGGGAAAAAAAAGGAGAACACATTTTGCATTCCAACCAAAAATGTAAAATTAAGCTCAGCTAAAAATGTATTAAGGTTATTGCAAGTCACCACCTTTTTAGTCTGTTCTCAGGATTTGACATCTTTCTAAACAAACATGCCTTTTTTATTACATTATTGTTAACGGATATAAACATAGGTATCTGGAGCTTTTAATATTATGGGTTTACTCAATAAAGACATTAAAATATTCAAGTAAGTAAGAAACAACGAGGTATTTCAACTTCACCATTTCAAGGTGTTCACCATCACTGATCTTAAGGTGCTAGAATTTCAGACAGAAAAATGCTTTCTCTTGTGACACACTGAAAAAGGTAATTTTTACTGAGTATCACATTAATGTCTTTGCTGCAATAGTGTCAAGGTATGAACAGCTTCAGAACATGGCATACATGTATCCTCTTTTTTCAGAAAGACTTCGCCAATTTGAGGGCTTTTCTCAATAGTTCCTGATCCATATTTTGGTATTGCAAGGTTGTCTGCAGTGGAAAAAGACAATATTTTAGAGAGTATTTTCTCAATATACCTCTTTACAGCATTAGTATATCCAAGGGCAGTCTCACACGTCACACAGTACGGATGTATGGGCCAGATAGTCTCTACTCAGACAGTAGCTGAGACCAGATACTTCATGGGAGCCTTGTGATATCCAGGCCAGACGTTCACTGTGGATGTTCTAAATTAAATGCCAACAAGGAAAGTTTATTCCTAAACCCTTTATTTACACATTGAACAAAGAGGCTTAAGAATCAACTATGTAGCAGGAGCTCTTCCCTGGCCTCCTAAGCCTGGACATGCATTTAATATTGGAACCCAATCCCATCTCTGCAAAACCAGTGGAGGAGAATCAAGACTTTATGAAGACGAAAGAAATAATATTGTTTACCAGTCCTCTTAGAGATGCCTTCCTCAGATGTAACTAATGAAATGTCCAATCAATGAGGCAAGTGTTAAATTATAATAAAACTACTCCTTCGTGCTGTTTCCTGGTCTATAAAGTGTTAATAAAACAAAAAAGTTAGAGAGAAAATGAAGTGTTTGAGCTTAACACTTAGAGTGGCAAGAGAAAAAGATACCTACCCATATCATCAAATGGCATGCAACTCAGATCTGGCTTAGAATTCTTTCCCCATGAGAAGGATCAGCATCTCACACTGTACTTATAAAATATAATACTGTACAAAAGAGTGTCCTGCCTCCTTTCCAGGTTGTCTTTAGGACACATGAACTCCAGGGAATCACGGGTGGAATGTATAAGATCTTATTGCAGCTGCTTGTACTGCATCTGTTCAAGGGATAAATAAAGCAGCTAAGTTCTAGTTTTGGTTTCATTCGCTGCCAGTCCCTTGACATGCAAAGAAATTATATACCACCTCCTCATCTTGTCAATCATACTGTAAATATGCCTTCAATATTGTGGAAGTGATGATCACTTTTTTCTTTTTTTTTTTGCCAGGAATGTTCCCAGAAGCTGCGATAACATCCACGACAAATTGCACACACTGGGGAAAAACCAAAATTACTTCATATTCTTCCAGAGAGCAACCCTGTTCATGTAAATCATCAATCCTTAGACTTCTTCCCATCCTTCCTAAGAAAGGAATTTCAACTGGGTCTAGAGGAAAGTGGCTCAAAATTAAAACTGAATTAATTTACAAATTCTTGAGAACTTGCAGAAGGTTTATTCTGCGTTTTTTCTTCTCTCCACTTTATTTGCCTCTGATTCCCAAAACTAGAAATATAGGATCATGTTGCATAAAAGAAGGACTCCTAGATCAGTGTGTGTTGAAGATCCAAACCTTTCTGATGTGAGTCCATTACCACTTAGGACACATGAACACCTTCGCAAGGCATATTTTCCACAAAAACTTGTTGCTTCTGTTACTCTACAGGGTGGATTTCTTTAACTCTTTCATCCACTTGCCTATTTCTTTAGGTCATCTAAAGAATGTTTCCTAGAAATATAATCAAGTAAATGATGTTAGCCTCAGAAGATACAACATGGGCTTAGAAATTATGTACATATTCCCATGTTTTGCCATGAAGAACTTACAGAAATACTCAGAGTCACTAGCTGCTTGTATTTTCATAGTTTGTTTTGGGTTTTTTTTAAGAAGATTAGTATGTACCACTATCTATGCTCAGGATATTTTCCTCAGAGAAAAATTTGGAGATTACATCCTAAAATTACATTTTGCAGGGTTAGGAAGCAAAGCTCTGCAGAAACTTAAGCACAGATATGTAGGAAAAGGGAATTGCTGATGAGCAGGACAAAACCATCCTTTTGTGGACTGTAGGATGTGTGGTTGTAAAGGGAGTTAAATATCTTCCAGAAATTCTCAGTGGTCATATATACTCTATTCTCAACACAGAAGTTATGTTGCTATTAGTTGCAGCTTGAGTTCCTCAACACAGACTAAAGAAGACTGTTTAACACAGCAACACATGTAATCAGAGAAACAGGAAACCCCACAGCTTCACACAGAGCAGGTATGAACCTCCATGAGGTACCGTATTTAGGCAACTCCTTCCTGCACACTTACACCCTGCCTATTCTTTCTTTCCCTTTACTGTTCTGTAAGAAGTTATAACACCCTGTGGAAGGGTTTATAATTTTCACTTTCCAAATGCCATCTTTATCTCTTTGTGCCTCCACTCTCAGTGCACTTAATCTGAACACCATCAAAAGGTGGGATCAAAGAAAGGATAGACTGTGATGAGGGAGGTGTGAGAGTAGAGCAAGGAAGGGCAGGCAGGGGAGGAAGGCCACATTCCAGGCATAAGGAAGGGGGAGACAGCAGAGAACCATCCCACATGGAGCGAAGATGAATGCCAAGAGCCAACGTTAGAGGTCTCCCACATGGCCACTGCAATGTCAGTACTTGCCCTTGCAGCTGACGGCTACAACTGAGGTGCACAGCTCTCAAGGGTAGGACCGTGCTTCTCTCAAGGAGAGGAGAGCTCTGCTGTGCCTCAGGGATGAACCAGCCCAACAATTCTCCCACCAACAATAATCCATTCACACTTTCCATCAGGTGCTGACAGTCTGCTCCCCACTGTAGTACCAAGCAGCAGGCAATTGAACTGAGAAGAGATTGCAGCTCAAATAGGTTTGGTTTGTTCACACAGTCTGTGATGCTAACAGACTGCTGACCATCTCTTATCATCAAGAAAGCAAAACACAACACTCAAAGATCCTCAGCCACCTTATCCCACAGTTGCCAAAAGAATTTAATCTTGAATAATTTTTTAGAGAGAAAAGCAATTTTGACAGTAGGTCAGGACGGTGCTTTTATTTTGCAACTCCTGTAAAAAAAAAATTTAGCAGAAAGACCATTCATTTATTTCCTACAAGTTAGCCATAGCCAGTGCTTATGAAAAGGAGCATCTTGTTTCGGCTGCCTATTTCTTTTTTAAACACCTGCCATAGTACCAACTGCCCTTGGCCATTTTTGAACCAGCTATGACTAGGTAAGGAGAGAATGTTGACATTCTCAAATAGAGCAGGACGGTCCCAGTGACCCTCAGGATCAAGAAAAGGCAGCCCAAATTCACCCTAATACCAGAGCATTCCGATTTGGCACTATGTACCAGAATCTGGAGTTACATGGAGTATTTTTGGAGTTTTGGATACCATGTCCCATTCCAGAAGCTTGAGGTAAATGTAGCATTGGTTCCAATTCAAAATAGCTTCCTAAGTTACAGGATGCTTAAAATATAGCATGAGAGTCCCACAGAGGCTTCTCAAGAGTGTGCATGGCACCCTAACCAGGTAGAGGGAGCACTACAATGCGTTACAAATGTTATTATTCATGCCACAAAGACTTATTGTCACTAATGCCAGCTTTAAACTGAGAACTCAGAAGAAACAGGCCCTTAAGCCTGTTACTTTTAATAAGAATAAGGGTTTATGTCTGTATTAACAAATACGGCTGAGCAAGAGAGGCAAGAGCGCCAAAATAGCCCAGCGGCTGGAATTAGGACTCTGAGCAAGGGAAAGGTGGGAATATGGTGGGAGAATATGAAAGGCTGTGTCCCTCCTAATCCTCAGCTGCCATCGCTACAAATCAAGTGTATTTGGAAGGATTTTGGAGAAAGGTTAAAACCTATTTATGCAATTCCCAGGCACTGAACACCTGCAGCATAGATGATCACAACACCAGCTACGCATGTGGGAGGTGCAGAAAGTAACCCTACCCTTGTCAGGGGATTTGCATGCCGTGAAGACATTTGACTCATTACATCTCCCTAAGAGAAGAGCAAGATCTCATTGACTTTTTGGGAAAATGGCTGCTAGCCACCACTAACAGAAAGAGGAGTCACCTTGCATGAAGCCCATTCAAGATGTCATCTGGAGCCATTTGTAAGCTAAAAATGAAATTTTTTCTGGGTATTTTATTCCAGGGACTTTCTTCTCCCTATTTTTTGGGTGTTCTTTTTTCCTAAAAAACTCTCAGAAGAACACAAACACCTTTACATTTGGGGTCAATATTATGCTCTTCATGGATCTGAAGAATGGAAGCCTTTAGAACTGTTTTCAAAGGATACCCAACAGTAAGGCTGAACTAAGCTTCACAGCCAGCTTCACATGGTCTAGCTTTCCTGTTTTAGGGCCTGAGGTTATGATAGCAGCCAAATAAAATACTTTTTTATCATCTGTGCAGCGCATTTTGACAGGTGATACCTGTTTACTTTTAAATATAAAATGTAAATCATGGGTCAATGTAACGTGCCTGAACAGCAGGTCTTGTCCTCACTCTGTACCAGCAAGAATGAAATTCTTTATGAGATACCATTGATTAAGTATCATAGCATATTTCTATCAAATTAGGATTCAGGAATTTGGACAACCTGAACAAAAAACTTATTCTGAGATTTTGTTCTCAGATAACCTTTTTATTAAGGCTTTAATTACACTAATACAGAAAAACCAGCTCTTTAACATGCTGTATATAAGCCATTCTTTTACAATTAGCGTTATTAATTTCAAAGCATACTACAGCTGACATTGCCAGACAATGTTTTAAAATCATTTATTTCCTCAAGGCTTGCAGTTGCCATTGATTTCTTTTACCATGATCAGCAGAAATGTACCTCATTCCTCTCCCATTTTCATGATCTTTCAATGAGGATTAATAATTTACCTGCACATTGATCATCTAGCTAATCTTGCAATAAACCTCAGGGAAAAGGAGGGTGGTATCCCATATTATATTGGACACTATTTAACATTATATTATGCATTAAAACGGTACCTATGTGCAGAAATTTCGAGTTACACACAAATCAGCTACAGGAAATTTTGTTCTCTGCAGTCCACTATGAAATCTAGATTATGGTGAAGACCATGCCATTTTGTACAGCACTTTTGTACTTTCACAGGGCTACTCACAGTTTGTGTTGTTGTTTTGCTTTCAAATATCCCCATTTTAGATAATTATAAAATAACATACACTTTTTGCCACTAATTAGACAACAAGAGTGACCAGATGGTAACTGCTGTTGCAGGAATAGAAAGTCAATGCTAACATCTTTGCAGAGCTAATTTCTCTTTGTGTTCCACTGGTTGGAGAACATTTTGCAATAATGTATTCAGAATGGAGCTAATAACAGAATTATCTGCTGTGTTATTAAGACAGTCATTTACAGAGTTCAGGCATCAGACACTAATAAAAAGTCCTACCTGAAGAAAAGCTTATTGTGCATTTTAATTATAAAGCACTAACAGTTCAGCAGCCATAAAGACAGAATTTAATGGTTACCTCCTGATGTGTTTACTGGTTCTACAGGATCTGCAAAATTATTAACTTTAATAATAATTATGTAAATCTGAAGACTTCTTGAAATACTAATAACACATGAACTAATACTACATGAACTATATTCTCAAATAAATAAACAAACTCTCGGTCAAAGGCTGAGCAATTTGTCAGACAGATTACCCAGTTGCCAGGGAACACTGTAAAATGTTAAGACAAGAGAAAGAGGAACATAACTCATCTGAGCTGTGCATCTGTTTCCTTAGGCTAAGAAATCTCCTCCTCCTCCATAAAACCACATTATCCCCACTTGTGGACTTCTCAGTTCTCACCAGTCTCTGGCCCAGGTGTCTCCCAGCTAACACTACATGTCTGCTGCTCAAGGGCAGGGTAACATTCCCCTTCCTTTTGTAGGAAAGAAAGCTGCAGGGTCACTTTCTAACTGGCAATTGCAGAGATGCCATTCAGCCCAGTTATTTCATACACTGAGCTCTTTTCATGGATAATGCTACACGAGTATTTATGATTCAGATACAATCACACTCCAAAGAAAAAAGCTGCATTTAGCAGGTAAGATAAAGAAAGGGCTCCAAAGCCACAGATTATGTGTGTATTATGTTTCAGAGCAGTCAGAGCAGCAGGTCTGATGATGTAACATCATTTAAGCCAGCACCTCAGCTACTACAGGCTGTTACTCATATTAATCTGGCCTATATTCTAACAGGGCTGAATGTTTCTCCTTACATCCAAAACGTGGATAGAATTGAGAACACAACCTTAAACAGAGGATTTCTGCAGAGATACTGTGCAGAGTACATAATACTCCTTATATACCCCTGACCTTCAGCTGTGGACTTAGTATTTAGTGATTACTTTAATCACATGAACAGATAAGAGGGGTTGCCTTTCTGTTCCAAGTGCATACTTGATTTAAAAGAGAAATCATTTGACCAAGAGCTGCAGTCAGCTGCGTATCCTTCCTGAAAGCTATTTTGTCAAGTACAATACATGTGTTTGAATCAAATTGCATATGATATTATGATTTAAATAAAAATTACAATACAAGGACTGTACTACAAAAAATCCTGAGTTTAATGTTATAACAACAAACTGCATGGATTTTTCAGAATGTTTTCTGCAAGGAAAGAAAATAAAAGCTTCTTACTTATATCAGGATTGTTTACCCAGGAGGTAAAAGTAGCACATCTTGTGCTGGAACTGCTTTGAATACCAAAATTGGGTATCTGTTGAAATCAAACCTTCCACTAAAGTGTTAGTGGATCAGATGAAACATTCACTGGTATTACTCCTCAGACTTAATATACTGCCTTTGGTTAAGATTGGAAATATTGTCTACCACAGAATAACTAAAGTCTTACCTCTTGGAGCACCTGCACCACCACAGTTAAACCTCTATTCTTGAACTGATTCCCCCATATCCAGGGATCTTTTGATCCCCATGTGCCAGAAACCATTTCTTTCTCTGGTCCAGTAAATAGTACTTAAATGGGATGCAACTGTGGAATTTTCTCCCTTTCTCCTTGTCTGACATACCCATGACACTGGTGTTTGGTGAGACACGCAACCTTTGCATGCAAATGCCCTAGTGCCATTTCTAGTACAGATGGTGACTACTTGAACATCTCAAATAAACAATTCCAAATCAGGAGGTTGAGGAATTATTTGTAGGGTTCAGGCGCACAGAAACACGCAATTGCTAATAACTGTAGCTGTAAACATAACAGAATTGGCTTGTAAATTAATTTGAAAGCAAACAAAAACTGCTCAAGCATAAGAAATCCCTCCAGTTTATCTAGACAGAAGACAGTCACTGCATTAAATGGCTCACTCCCTTCTCAGAAGTTGACTCAGTCATTTGAATTTTGAGGGGAAAAGCAAACACCTCTCCTGAATAGTAGTAGTAGTTAATGAGAAAGAGAACATGAGGCTTATGTGGTAGTTTAGCAGACTATCAACAATTACAAATAATAATCTGTGGCTTTTTGGTATTGTGAAGGACTTCCTATATGGAGATGAAAAAATCACCTCTCAAAGTTGCAGTTGTAGCTGCAGGACAACTGCTCAGCAGTTCGACTCACCAGAGATGGATGTGGGGTCAAACATTTCAAGTAAACTTTTTAAACTGCTTAAGTTCAGTGAATACAGGTAAACTGCATTCTTCTGATGCACCACATGGCCATTCAAATGACAGCTGCAGAATGACAGAGCCTGACCCAGACCATTTGAGGTCTCTGCTTTCAAGAATAGAAGGAAAAAAGCGAAGAGGGACTGCCCTCACCCATCACTTATCTGTTGTAAGGTGCCGATATGCAACAGCTCACAGGAAATGAGCCCTCTCACATAGCTCCACTAAAGCAAAGGCAGGCACAGTCAGAGGTGACATATGTATGCCAGGGAGTGGAGGAGGGACAGGAAGCAATCAGGAAGAGATGCTGTTAAAAGGAAAGAGCCTAACAACTGTGAGAAAAACCTTCCAGCTCCTGCAGACAGACTGCAAAATGCAAGACAAGGGTTCCCTCAGCCTCAGATCTGTTTCAGGATGCTTGTATCTGAGGAAGTAGGCAGACCAGGTATTTTAATTTTTTTCATAGTACTGTTTGCTGTTTCCCCTCACTGCACTTACATCATCATCATATTTTTTTCCTCACTTAATCGAATAAATAAAAATAGTTCTTGAATGCTGTTGCTTTGTTTAAACACAATCTCCTTCTGCTTCAGGTTCTGCCTTTTGATTTGGAACCCAAGCAACTAGAAAACCTCTCTATTAGGAAATACAAAGCTGTCTGAATAAACACAGAGAGAATATACCACTCATGAATTACCACAGTGTTCTAGATAGTATTTCCACTACCTCAGATGTCGATAGTTCTAGCACACCTTTGAGCTCATTGCATGTCCTTGAGAAGGTCTGTCCGACTGGAAAAAATCTACTGTTCAGCAACAAATATTCAGAAACATATGAAGAGGTTCTGCTATTGCATCCAACCATGTACAATTGCACCACCTTGGGTAACATGGCAACAGAGCACTTAGATAATTAACTATGTCCAAAAGCCTTCTTACAGAGGATTAGGTCTATAAAATTAATGAATTCTGCTTGCTTCCAGACAGTTCATGCAAGCAGCAGGAGAAAATAAACAGCTTTGCTGCCCACGTCAATTCGGAAAGACCAGATTTATGCATGAGATCATGCCACTGGTGATGGCTCTTAGCTTTGCCAACATGCAAGTCTCATTCATTTCAGTAGGGCTGACAGATGCTCAGCTTTACTAAAAGTCTCAATACTACTTTCCTACCTCTGCTACCTGCCCATGATATCTCATGACAGGATTTGACATCTCATGACAGAATTTTTCTAGATAGAATGGTATGCAGAGTGGGGACTTGAGAAATAGTTTTAAAATCTTCATAGATTTTTTTCCCCAATGCCATTGTTAAATGAGTGTGAAAGCAGTAGAGTGACCTTAACTCTTCCTCACTTGTTTTTGTCTCTTCTTTTCTTGTCCCCATCTCCTATGTTAGTCAGGCATTTATTTTTAGATAAAGAACAGATAAGCAGAACAATCCATTTCAGAGGAACACATCTTCACCTGTCACCCAGTTGACTCACTGTGGTTCTTTTATTTTATGCTGTTGAGTATTCAGCAATGAGCTGATCACCCGAAGGCAAGAAAATACAGCATTTCAGACACCATTTTAAAGATTCCTTTTAAAGTAAACTGTTGCGCTATACAGCCCTAGGTAATTTCCTTCCGTGAGCACAGTTTTAAGAGCATTTTTCCTGAACAGAAGCATTAGCAATACCACCATCTTGTGTTGTGCTTTTGTCACTAGACTTCAAAGAGCTTCAGGATTTCTCTTCTGCTCCTCAGGTAAAGTGCAAGATGGGTGGGAACTGCATAGGGCTGGCTGACAGAGTGCAGCTCAACAGAGAGCTAAGCCACAGCTCCAGTTCCTAGGTCCAGGGTGCCCACTTTATGTCTACGCATGGACCAGTTTCCTTATGGCATAACGGGTATTAGGATCTTCTTTTGGGAAGGTCCTGGGAAACATGTAGGCATAATGCACGGGATGAACAATCCCAGTGTGTCAGACTGTTGCCATCATCTTTCTCAGGAGCTCTGAGGCTATTCTCTTGCAGCATGACAGACCCTTCCTGAAAAAGGATGAATCTTTTTGTTCTCTGTGGCCCACCCACAGACAGTCTAATTGCTGGGTGCAGATGGAGTGTAATGAGCATGTCTGCATGCAAGCCCTGCCTGCACACACCCAGGGATAGGCAAAAGGGTCATGGAACATCTGGTAGCAAAAGCAATTACAAGACCCTTAAAGTGTTTGGGGTTTGGAACTCATCCTCCACATAGAAAGTCTTATCTCAGAGCAGCTGTGGATCAAACCCAGCCCATAGATAAGTGTACAGCATCCATGGTACCCACTAGCAACCACTAGTGCTGTGTGCCTTAGCCAAGAAAGGGATTTTTCTCCCAGTTATCTTCCCCTGCCTCCACTGCACCTCAAGAATATCTTGAGAATTTAAATACAGCTTTCCTTTTCCCCCACACTAAGACTGCTATTATGGCTAAGTTCACAGCTCACTTATGACTCCAGATTTCTGATTAAGGGGAGTGTCCGATCTGTTTGGAGTATATTTTTGTAATGATGCTAAAGAAAAAGATACACTATTAGCATGAAAAGCCATGTACTATACTGTGTTCCAATTTAAAACATCGCAACCAGCAGGCAATACTATCACAGCTTCTCCTGAAAGAGGCTGTGTTCATTCCTGCATGCATGCTTTTCTCCTCCTAAGGCAGGAGACAAAATCCAATCCCATCCCAAATCAATAGTCCCAGCTAAAAACTGAGCCTCACTGGGAATGAGTTCAAAACATTTAACACTGCTTTCTGACACTGCTACTGCTGGCAAGGCAGGCAGTCAGCTGCGAAGAGGTAATTCCTCCACACCCCCGGGAATTCAGCCACTGCAGCGAAACTCCTGCTCCTCATATGTTCTAAAAGCCCCATGAGAGTCTCACAGCCTTTGGGCATAGTGTCTACACTTTAATAAATTACAACATTAGACAAAGAGTTCTCTGGGAAACAAACTGGCTTTTCATTACTGATTGTGTCACATACAGCGCAAGTACCACAGCCCTGGTCCTTGACTGACAGGTATGACCAGATATGACTGAATGACTGATAAAAAAATAACCGACACTAGACCATGCAAGCTGCAAAGTGTCATGAAAATGCCTACAGAGATAGGTTGGCACCTCTCTGTACTTACCTTGGGTGGGATAAGAAAAGAAATACCAACACTATTTGCAAGGGTGAAATTAATCTGAGTTTATGAAGTCGGTTTATTTTTGTGGGCAGAGGGTATTTTAAGTCGCCTTTTACTTGTTTGCTTTAAATAATATTGACCCAACATCCTTCTTTGCAATTTCTATGTTGTTATTGCAGAAGGAGTTATGAAAAGTTCCTCTCATCATCATGAGTTTAATACCGAGGTAAATGCAGCTCTGTCTTCTGAGAAAGAGGTAATGTGCATAAGAACCAGGGAGATCAAGTGATACAAAACTTCACAGGATGAATATGAAATAGCATAGCTAAGATTTTGGGAGCTCACTGATAGACTCTGAATCACATTGTTGCAGAGATACCAATTTTGTACACACAATTTAACAGACTGGTTTTTTTCATTATGAAAAAGCCCCAACACAGTTTTAAAAGTAGTGTAGGTGGCTTTTTTTTTTCAGCGGAGTAGACCTTTTGTTTGCATTCTGCTTGTTTGTCTGATTAAATCCTTTTGGTATTTTAAACACTGTTATGTAAGTAACCTCTCTTGTCACTGCACTGCAAAGTAAGCCTTCTGCAGGTGGTTTGTGGAGGAACCAAGACCTCTCTGAAAAGATCTGAACATTCTGGAGCAGATTTGAGACTGTCAGAAAGAAGAAAAAACCCAAGAAAAATAGAAGGAGCTACCAGAAGTTACACAGAACTATCTGATAAGAGAAGGGTTGGTAAGGGAAAATCAAGTTTCCTGAAAATCATACACTGGTAAAAACTTTTAAGGGACTGAGCTAATTCAGGTAATAAGAGTATTCAACTGCAACACCTTAAAATAATGGTCAAGAGGAAGGAGGGGGGGGCAGGGTAAAAAGTCAGACAGGAAAAAAATGGACTAATGTGTAATTGACAGACACACCAGGTAATTAATTATTAAATCACATGCTGTTTGTCAGCTGCAAATGGAAGGCTTCTGCATAATTTAAGACTATATTTTAAGCACTATTGAGTCTTCTGCTTGCCATGTTTAATTTTTATCCAGTTATTGTACCCCCTCACAAGAGGGGGCACATATCCCTCTCTTTGTCCAGTTTTAACACCCAACTTCACGTTTATGAGCAGCTGCATGTTTATTTGTTAGAAATATAATTCTACGTTCCCATTCATAGTTGTTCTACTCCCTTCCCCCCAAATAGACAGTACCAGGAAGGCCCTTGTCAGCAGAAAAAGGGACAACACTGTACAAAATAGAACTGAAAGCTCATTTTACAGACAGCATCATCATTCATAAAATATACTAGCCAGAACTGTTTTCCTGAGGCATTATCAATGCAGGCTGTACTTTGAACTGGTGTATATAAGTCCACATTATATTCTCTTTACTCACACCTAGGTGCAAAGATCCTCTCTTTTGCCAGTCAGAGTGCACACACCAACCTAAACAAGCTCAACAAGGTTTTTTTTCCCACTTACTCTGGAGATGGTCAAGGGCATGTTGAAGTCCTTGCCCCCTTGCAGTCGGAAGCCCCATGGTCCAGGTCCATTCAGAGTCACGCTGTAAGCCATTGTGTTCTGCTTTCACAAGGCACTGCAGGACAGAAGGATGGGGTAGACAGAGAAAAGTGTGAAAAAAACACAACGAGAAGAGGGAAGAGTTTTACACAAGGAAAGCAATTCTCATTCTGCCTTGCCTGCTCAGTCGTGCTCTGATACCACCTAAGAATAGATGGGAGCTATAATGCAGATGCTGATATCCCAGCTGAGGAGAGCCCATAAAAGGTTTGTAACCAGACACCTACTATGCAAAGACTTCATGACTCAGAGGTCTAATATAGTCCTCAGGGAAGGGGACAGATCTTTCCAGGCTCCTCAAGCCCCTCATCCTGCTCAGTTACTTTATGAACAAAACACATGTTGTAATAAAACAAGCAAACAAAATCCCATGCTAAAATCCCCAACATCCAAATCTCTTCCCTGACCTGTTAACAACTACATAGCCATTTTTAGATTCTGCTTCAGCACATGTTTATTACACTGCACCATACCATCCACTAGAAATAATTATTTTACATAGATCTTTCCATGTGTAGCAGGAAAGACACCAAAAAAGTGTTTCCCTTCTTTTGCAATGGTTTGTTAAACTGAAATAAAGTATGTACTACATGCCGTTAGCATCTCAAATAAGCCTCACAACTTCATATTTGGCTCTTGGTTCCACAGCTCTTGCTTTCTCAAGGGAAAATTAAAATTTATTCTCTCTGAATGCAGAAAGATGTATCATGGGATACTTCTAATCAGCATTCAATTTCCATGGCAAAAGGATAACTTCACTATGTGTCTGTCTCATCATCTCAATACGAGTCTTCTAAAGGCACAACACTTGAATGAAAGGCTAAGAACACAAATAGTGAGCCAACTGCTCCCTTAATTAATTCCTTGATTCTTTTCATAGTTCATATTCTAGTTCCTAGGTGTTCTATAAAACTATAACCCTTGTTCAGTAATGCTGGATGGCATTTCTGCCCTAGTTTGGAAACTGCTAAAATACAGAGGCCATGAGGGAAGGGGAGAAGCCGTTGGCAGAACTACAGATATAAACAAAAAGTTTTTGCTCTCAGGGTAAAGCTACAAACATTACACAACACTCACCCCTTTCAGGTCATGAATATGTGCAGGACCTCCAGAACCCCTCTCCTGCATCTCCACAGCATTTATCCTCCTTTGTCCTCTGGTTAGAAACAAATTGCCATTATGTTAAGGTAGGGGGAAAAAAGCCTGGGTACTACTCTGATAATCAAAAGGACAACCAAGACCACACAATGCACTAGGGTGAGGTTTGAATGTTGGCAGTGGGTCAGTCTGTCAGTTCACCTGCCTTAGAACACGATAAATGTGTGATGGCAAAACGGCAGAGAGCAAACACTGCCAGGAACTCAGTCTTTATCTGAGGAGATGGTCAATAATTTCTCAAAATCATTAAGCAATAAAAGTGCCTGTTAGGTATTCACAGTGTCAGAAAAGCCATTTGTACATGGGAATAATTAATCTTTGCATAGTCTAAACCATATAACCGTATCTTCTAGCCAGAGGTCCACATTAAACCACAGCAATTCACACAGCAATTCAAACGAAAGTTACACTAAGCCAGTAGAACTGGCCCAAACCAAAGCTAAAGTAAATAGCCAGACACAGCTTGAGAAGAAAATGGGTTTTTGATGTCTCACAGATACCTCTAAGGTACATTTACATTGAGAGTATTTATACCCCATCCTCTGTGAGTCCTGAACCTGTGATATTTGAATGATGACTTTGAAAAGAGACAAAACTGACTAGTTGGGACTTCAAAAAGCAGAGTTTCCAGGCCTGCTAGTTTATCTGGTACTGATTTTTTTTTTGGGGGGGGGAAGTCATATGCATACACTAGTTTCAAGATAAATTATCATTGCACTATTCTTTTCCTTTCCTTTTCCTAGGAATTCACTGCTGGTTTAGTGCCCTTTCTTGGCTCCATTTCAAGGGTTCAGGAGAACAGAACTCCTTACCAGCAGCCAGATAAATATAGCAAATCATGGCTTCACTAGTAAAGACAGTATCACATAAATAAGCATTAGAAGAAAGGTTACAGTTGTATAGACTCTGAATTCTGTGCATGTTACCTTCCTATACCTAAACCTTCAGTCATTTGTGTAAAAAACCCCAAAACAAGCAAACAAACAAATCCCCAAAACAAAACAAAACGGAGAGGAGAGCAGAGCCCAGAACAGAATGAAACTGCACAGCAAGCACAACAGAGCTCAGTGTTAGGAAACAGAGATGCTGTTTAATAAAACATTTCTGTCCCACTTTCACATCTGTAACATGCTATTTGCTTATCAGTTTAGGACATCTGCAAAGGTTTTAGAGATCCTTCAGGCCGGGTAGTGTGCTAAGAAGCCAGAGTGGCAATCTCATTAGAGGCTCTGTCATTTGAATGAAATGTTAAACTAAGGTCACTTGTCCCTCCTCCTTTGGTTTCTGTCTGTGTCTGCATCAATGCTCAGCAGAGCCTGGCACTTTTCAAAGCAAAGTGGAGAGGATATGCCAGAGTCTGGCCAGTACTCCCCTTCAACACTCCAGGACCTTTCATGTCTGTGCTATCACTACCAGGTGTAACTTGGAGAAAAAGTATTCCACAGTTTTCTTTCTCCACGCCTCCTTTCCCTCCTGTGTGTGTATCCCCTCTCCCTGCCCGGAGAAAGCTCGGTGCCTAATAATGCACTTAAAATGTACAGAAGTTCATGCTGTAGCCACAGCTCCATTTGTTAGGGACACTCTTAGCCCAAGTCTCACCTTCTACAGACTTTCAATACAATCAGCCTCTAAAGAAGAAAGCTGGTGATCCACCCAGATGGCTATTTCAGCCTCACCCTGGTTTTCAAAGGTGCAGCAGCTACAGTGCCATCACAGCTACCAGCACAAACCTCAGCAAAAGCTTCTGGGAAACCTGAGGCTCCCATAAACTGTGTGTACGTAGAAGACAATCCCCTTGTTTTTCAGAGGCTTGTAATGTTTAGATAAGGTTTTAGTTGCTTTACATAACTGCCTGCTAGACTGTTCCAAAATTCATTTTTTGTTTGCTCAGATAACAGTATTTTGTTTCTTTTGGTGTGCCTTCTTCCCTACATTCTCCTGCTATGTCAAAATCTGTGACCTGCTCACAGCTCCCTCCCTTCAGAGCCCAGCTATGCTGAGTCAGATGAGGTCACTGATGTAAGGAGTGACATTTAAACAAAAAACATATTCCAGGAGCAGGGTGACATTTTCTCTACACATCAAACCAGAGAATTGTCCAGACCTCACCAGGTCCCCTCCTGCCCTGAGCTATTCCCAGCTGACTGATGGGAACAGTTGGGAGGGAGCTGGATGGGCACCAGGCTCTGCAGGAGAGCACAGTGCCACCACATCCAGCAAATGCCTCTGAGCCTGAGCAAAGCTGGCCTTCCACAACTACAGAGATGTTACACCAGCGGAAACAATCCCCATGTGCTGGGAGACCATGGTGCACATATTACAGGGAAGTGATGTCAGGACAGCTCCGACCGCGTGCTTGGGAGTGCACAGTCGTTAAGTGAATGAAATAAAACCCACCAGCGTCAAGGCTAAATAAAGGTGGGAGGAAACAAGTAATGGAAATTCCAATTGTTGAATTGCTACTACTTGGTGAAGCTGGACACATTACTCATGGGTTATATTTTAGCTGTAGTGGGCATAGAGGAGCCTTGAATTACTGATTTTGTGGCAACAAGGTTGTATCATTTGTATCATTAAGGATTTCAGAAGAAGATTGCTTGAGAGTTTGACTTCTGTTCTCAAAGAGACTCTGGCACACAAAAAGATGCACAAAGTCATGGTTTCAATGCTTTATGTTTTTTCTTTAGGCAAGTGAAAGACTTGCACTGCACAGGAATAAACAGCCATTTCCCCTTTGGTAAAGATCTTCAACAAGCTGGATAGATGTTTCCTTAGAGAAACAAATGAACAAACAAACAAAACAGAAAGAGAATGTCTGCCTTTGTTTCTGTTTCCCTCACCTGAGGGTGTGGCAGTACAAGAAGGCAGCATTGAGCTTTATGGCAAACACGCCCTTTTTGACACAGGGATTCCTGCGCTGTCCTCAGTAAGATTATCTACAGTCTTCCAGAAGAGTGGAAAAGCAAGGAGACACTTGCATGAAGAAAAACCAAGCTTTGAACTGGCTGTCTGATATGTGCAATCCGAGAGATTTCCAAAAATTTGAATTAACCCAATGTTAATTATATTTCATGTGGAATCAACAGCTGTATTTACAGGCAGATCTTCATTGTGATCCACAGCACAAAATAGTACATAATTACTATGTCTTGGCTAAGCTGTGCTAAAGAATTTGAAACTGACACTTCAGTGATGTAAAAAAAATTTAGCTCTGAATTGCTACCCTTCCAATGTCAAACNTTTGTTTGCTCAGATAACAGTATTTTGTTTCTTTTGGTGTGCCTTCTTCCCTACATTCTCCTGCTATGTCAAAATCTGTGACCTGCTCGCAGCTCCCTCCCTTCAGAGCCCAGCTATGCTGAGTCAGATGAGGTCACTGATGTAAGGAGTGACATTTAAACAAAAAACATATTCCAGGAGCAGGGTGACATTTTCTCTACACATCAAACCAGAGAATTGTCCAGACCTCACCAGGTCCCCTCCTGCCCTGAGCTATTCCCAGCTGACTGATGGGAACAGTTGGGAGGGAGCTGGATGGGCACCAGGCTCTGCAGGAGAGCACAGTGCCACCACATCCAGCAAATGCCTCTGAGCCTGAGCAAAGCTGGCCTTCCACAACTACAGAGATGTTACACCAGCGGAAACAATCCCCATGTGCTGGGAGACCATGGTGCACGTATTACAGGGAAGTGATGTCAGGACAGCTCCGACCGCGTGCTTGGGAGTGCACAGTCGTTAAGTGAATGAAATAAAACCCACCAGTGTCAAGGCTAAATAAAGGTGGGAGGAAACAAGTAATGGAAATTCCAATTGTTGAATTGCTACTACTTGGTGAAGCTGGACACATTACTCATGGGTTATATTTTAGCTGTAGTGGGCATAGAGGAGCCTTGAATTACTGATTTTGTGGCAACAAGGTTGTATCATTTGTATCATTAAGGATTTCAGAAGAAGATTGCTTGAGAGTTTGACTTCTGTTCTCAAAGAGACTCTGACACACAAAAAGATGCACAAAGTCATGGTTTCAATGCTTTATGTTTTTTCTTTAGGCAAGTGAAAGACTTGCACTGCACAGGAATAAACAGCCATTTCCCCTTTGGTAAAGATCTTCAACAAGCTAGATAGATGTTTCCTTAGAGAAACAAACGAACAAACAAACAAAACAGAAAGAGAATGTCTGCCTTTGTTTCTGTTTCCCTCACCTGAGGGTGTGGCAGTACAAGAAGGCAGCATTGAGCTTTATGGCAAACACGCCCTTTTTGACACAGGGATTCCTGCGCTGTCCTCAGTAAGATTATCTACAGTCTTCCAGAAGAGTGGAAAAGCAAGGAGACACTTGCATGAAGAAAAACCAAGCTTTGAACTGGCTGTCTGATGTGTGCAATCCGAGAGATTTCCAAAAATTTGAATTAACCCAATGTTAATTATATTTTGTGTGGAATCAACAGCTGTATTTACAGGCAGATCTTCATTGTGATCCACAGCACAAAATAGTACATAATTACTATGTCTTGGCTAAGCTGTGCTAAAGAATTTGAAACTGACACTTCAGTGATGTAAAAAAAATTTAGCTCTGAATTGCTACCCTTCCAATGTCAAACTGAATATCAAAGTAATTACCCAAAGCAAAGATCTTTTTTCTCCACTAGTTCAGCACAAGTTCAATACTGCTCCCAAAGTAAAGCTATTCTACAACGCAAAAGAGCTCATTGCAATCTCCTTTCCTTCATCGCTGAGCTCTGACCTAAATTGAGCTAATCCTACTTTTAGTTCCATGTACAGCTTTGTTTCACCTATTAAATCAAAATCCTTCAATTCTCACAGAACTTCGAATTCCTGAGTTCATTTTAGCCCCTTTATCAAGTTGTCCCAAGTCCTGTATTTTGATCTTTCTATTAAACTGAATTTTCTATCACACTTGGCTTCATCACGTTCTGCTTTGTCGATACATTTCTAATAAAGAGTGTTGTGGATTCCAACAAAAGACAGTATTGCTGGGGAGATAGGCTAGAGCAATAAAATGACCAAATATTATCTTCCTTCTCTGTAATATAATGCCTTCAGAAAAGCATCTCTGAGTGTTTCCTGTTTGGCTGTTTGCTGCTACCAGTATCTCTTTACTGATTTATCAAATTTGCTGTTTACCTTCCTTCTAGATCCTTCACCAGGACTACTTTCACCTTTACAAACACAGTAAATTGTATTTCTGATCTCTTTTCACTACCACAAAATGTTTGCTATACAACAAAAAATCATCTTTAAAACGTTTGAAGGCTTTTTGGTAACTGTTAAACTGGAAACCTGCGGAGAGACAGACTCCCAAGGGAAGTTAAGAGAGATACCTGTCCAGACTTTTCGTGAAGACTTGAGCCTTGGTTACCAAGTTCTTGCCTTACCAGATTTGCAGTCATTGTCTCCAAAGGCACTCACTACACTATGCAATACTTACCTTAAAAAGAAAAATAAATGACTATTATCTTGGGAAGGTAGGTGCCATAAAAGTACGTATTAAGAACACCTAAACCCCACCTCCTGTTTAACCACCTGCTATTTACATATGTAAACATAAGTTACCAGTTTTATGTGACAAAATAAATGCACCTACAGCAGCAACTGCATTAAAATGCAGAGCTCTGTCTCTAATACGGCCACTTGAAGAAAAAGGCAGTTGCAAAATGCATTGCCACTTCAATTGTTCTTTCCCAACTCTGGGCTGAAACCAGGAAAGTTTACAGCAATTTTGTGACTACTGTAATGTCTGCCTTGCTGCAGGGGATCCTAATTGACTGTTTTTCCTTTAGAAATGAGGAAAACGGCGAATGGAAAAACAAACAAAAAGCCCCCAAACCCCAACCCCGAACCACCCCTGTCACCGCCAGCCGCGCACAGCCCAGGGCCGGGCTGTGACACCGAGCTCACGGCACCTCCCGCAGCCTTGGCTCTCCTCCAGACGGCCGAGCTTTGGCTCAGAGCAGCGGGACCAGTATCCCGTGCCACCG
The DNA here is from genome assembly GCA_013390025.1 of Pitta sordida. NCBI lineage: Eukaryota > Metazoa > Chordata > Aves > Passeriformes > Pittidae > Pitta > Pitta sordida. Next base: position 196,885 of record WEKX01012907.1, read on the forward strand.
GTGTAATCCGGCCACGGCGGATTCCTCAGGGATCGCCGCACCACGCGGATGCAGCGCTGCGCTCATACCCGCAAGGCTGCGAGAGAGCCAAGCAGCCTCCCAGCAGTGACTTTCAGCCCAGCCTGCTCACTCTCTCCTGCCTCCCCAGCAGGGGCTCTGCGGGGAAAGCGTTTTCCACCGCAGACCCTCTAGCGGCGTGAGGGCCGGGATGGCCGCGGGGGCACAGCGGGAAGGGGACACAGAGCGGTGGCCGAGCGCCGGGGCTCAGGTATCCCGAGGGCTCCCTCAGGGAAGGATGCGAGAGCTGAGATGGGGGGCTGTCCAGATCCAGCTCAGCACAGGCTCTCCGGGATGGGCTTTAGCGCAGCCTCCGGCCGGAGCGCCGGTGAAATCGGTGATTTCATTCACTGCCTCGTAAGAAAAGTGGAACTGAGGTTTGTTTTCCCCCGCTGGTGTTGGTAGGTAGCGGTCGTTCCAGCTGAGTGGGAAAGTTAAAACCACGGCCCGAGAGCCGACAAAGGGTTCGGAAGACAAGAAAATGCAGAACGAGCCGCGTAATTGCGCACCAGGACAGAGACAATGTGAGGTACGGGGCTTGCGGTGCCTTCCCACGGCTGCGGGTGCTGCCCAGGACCTGCCGTCCCCTCCCGAATCCCTCCACTCCGCAGCCCTCTGTGCTGGGGGATTTGCTTTGCTTTGGGTTTTTGCCTTGCTTTTGCTCTGGGTAACTTCCCAGAGTATCCTCCAGAAACCCTGCTGTTGGAGCCGCCGCTCGATGAGTGCGCCGGGAGTAAAAAACCACAAGACTGTCAAAGCCCTGGAGAGGCGCTGCCCCGTCTGAGCCCCCCGGGGTTTGCACAGGAGCAGAAATTCCCGAGGCTGGGAAGGTCCCGGGCGCTGGGTCCGCCGGGAATCCCGGGCCGGGGTCCGTCAGCACCAGGGACAGGGCGGCGGGGCCGGAGCGGGGATAATTCCAGCGGAGGAATCGCTGGAATTCACAGCCGCTCTGAGCACTCGCTCAACTCCGGTCTGCTGGAAAAAATCGCAGTTCAGCTTTTGTGTTTCCTGTCTCGTGGAACCTAAAGATTCTGACTGTGGCACATAGTCACTGGGCTCTTTCAGTCGCATACACAGAGTGCACAGACCAGGCAAACATGAGCTAAATTATTGATGTATTTATATGTGACCAACATTCACATGGGTTGTGACCTAATGGTGTTTGCAAAAGTATTCCACTGACAGGTTGGCTTGCATCCCCAAAGGAAACACTCTGCATCTTGTCAAATAGCCGGATACATCGCTGTCCATGGAGCATTAGAGTTATCAATAATTTCCACAAGACAATGCAGTTTATGTGAAGGCAACGTGCAAATAGAGCAGAGCAGTTTTACCATGGATTATAAGAGCAAAACCCTTGCAATTTACACCCCTCTCCTCCTCCCTGCGAATTATGACAAAACAGAAATAACAGAATGTTTGCTGTGGAAGGAAGAATGTCATCCCACAGCATTTTGTACAGTCAGTTTTACAGATTACTTACTTTTCAACAGCATATTAGTTATCTCTTTTTTTCTAAATTCACTCATGGCCAAAATTATAGATCTTATTAGGGAAAAAAGTGATTATGCTGGCAGCAGTATATTCACTTTGTATTTAATAAAGAAAGCAATTAGAAAATTGACTTTAAAATGGATGTTTGCAGATACTGATACCTCAAGCCATGGAAATATGGAAGGATTTTTTTAGAATTGGTTTTCATTACAGCTATCAGAGTTCATATTCAGCACTATGAACCACTGCCTGTTAGATAAGCTTTAAGGTAGCAGTGAGACTGTATGGTAAAATATAAGAAATTTACTGAAATCAATTTATTTAAACCAACTCCAGTGATAATCGATGTCTCTATATCTACCAAATAATGATTATATTAAATATTTGCCAGGAGTAGCTGTGCAATGAGATGCTTTCAAGCAAGTGATTACTTGATCTTGAAATTGGTGTAACAAAAGACCTAAATATCTTCTCTTCAGGCTAAAAGCTTCAGAACTTCAAGAGATATTCAGTTTTCAGTCTTTGAATAGTGTTTTTACTCTACTATATACATCCCTAATGTGCAAGTTCATGCTCTGTTTGCATCAAGGCTATTTGATTCTCTTTAGGAAGATGAGTTGGAAATAAATGAGAGCAAATCTGATTTGACTTTCTGGGGCACATGGCCAAGCACCTCGCCTGTGTGCTCTGTGATATTGTTTTATCATATGCTGAGTGCATGTGCATTTAAAGCCCTCTTCAGACTCACCAGGTTGTTTAAAAGGTAGGGATTTTGGTTGTCAGAGGTTTTGTGCAGTGGGATCTGAGTTAATAAATATCAGGATGAAAAAAAGAAAACATGCTTTCCTATCCTTGAGGTTTGCTGTGGCTCTTTGTAATGCTTTGAGTTCCTCAGACCCTGCTGTCTCTTAGAAGTCCAGTTTCAGTAAGAAAAGCTACAAAATGACCACAAGTAGTTCCCCTGCAGGTAAGCAACCACAAAAACTAGCAGAATTGATGGCTTAGGCTGGAAGACATGATCCAGATCCTGGGAAATTTTGTTTATTTCATGATTATTATTTTATGACTATTTTTATGTTAGATTATTCTGTGTATGATAGAAAAAAATCATACTTTCATTAAAGGGTTTATAGCTGAACCTTTGCAAGGCCTTCAACAACCTGATTTTCTGCTCCCTGGTAAATGCATCAGTGAGGATGTGACTGTTCAGACACATTTAGAGGAGAGCAGATCTGGGCTGCATTTGCCCTGTCATTTCCCCAAACTATAACAGCTCCAGTAAATGAAGCTGTTCCATTTGAGGCTGCTTATTGCCCAGCAGTTCTGAGTTTTGCACATGCTGTGTAAGGGGCGGGAGATTCAGTGCTCTGTTCCTTCTGTCACTGGAGGATGAATGAGCAATTTGCAAAACAACTCACAATTTCACTCCCCATCTGACAAAAGACTGGAAGGAGTTTCTTTAAAACTAGGGCTACAGACGTGTCCAGTTATCACTCTGATTCACATGGGATTGTGTTCTGGCATTGGCCAAAAATCTGCCAAGGGGAATCCAATACTTTGGATCTCCAAAAGTATTTTATTTTGCAGAAATTTTACAGGAAATCTTAGGTAAATACAGCAAGCACAGCTCAGACAGGAATCTTGGGTTTAGGGTGAGTCTACTTTAGTAATGTTATCCTTATAGAGATTAATTGTTCCCCTTTTCAGTCTTTTCTTAATAATTTTGTGTAGTTCCCAATATTGCCCACATACAAGAGCAGGCTAACACACAAAGAAAACAATTAAAATGTCAAGTTGTTACACAGAGTTCAATAAAACATTGTGAGTTACAACTCTAGAGTGTTTCTCAAACACAGAAAAAGAAAGGTGTCCATGTGAGAACCTCCCTGAACTGTTCTGTCATTTCCCTGGGCTACATTGTTACCATAACATTTGTAGTACAGGGTGAAAACAGAGTTACAGCAGTAGGTAATTCAGGATGGATGTCAACAGGATGAACCCCAGCCATAGCGCTTGACTTACAACCCTCACTGCTTTCACGCTTGGGGCAAATCCAGCCTCAAAATGTGCTAATTTAACAAAAATGAAAGGCTGGAAATTAAATATTTTCACTTAGTTTGTCTAAATAAACGTTGACCTCTTAATTCTAGCTCACTGTTCAACTGTAAATATTCAGTTGTAAATGTGTGCTATTTATATGAAGGGAAAGGGGGGTTTCCCCACCTCTTTCCCTTGATATCTCTCTGCATCTCTCACTTAAAGGCTGATTAATCCATTATTGCATCTTTCTTAGAACAGCATTGCCAGTTTCCTGTTTGAGTATCGAAGTAAGGTTACAGGTTGCAACCTTGATGCAAAACACTCCTAATTTTGTCTTGCAGCCCTCCAAGAGTAAAGGATATGCCCTTTCACAAATAAACGTGGTCACTGCACTAAATTGAATTGCCAAGGTCACAGGGAGAGTTAATTCCATGATCTCACTGAGAGCTGACTGTCTCTGACACTCACCCCAAAGCAGTGTCTGCTGAGGATCTGTCCAGTTCAGTTTCATTACTTGCTGCCTGGATCTGATGGTTTGTTCAGTGGAGCCTGTTGATTTATTGAAACAGTTTTAATTGTCACATCTGAAGACCAAAGTAAACTTTGCTAAGAAACTGTGAACCAGTTGGCTCTTCCAAAGAAGGGATTAACTCAAACACTACTTAAAACACTGTGTGGGCATTAAAATACACGTTCCTGGAACCCTTAAAAAGGCATATTTACAAAGAGTATTAGATTATCCAATGAAGAAAGACTGCCTGGCTCATCCACTTTAACCAGATTTATCAAATATATTGCTCTTTGGAAGTGACCCACACTGCACCAAAACAGTAAAGGAGAAGGAAAATGACCCATAGTTTTCGGAGACTTTTTCATTTAACTGTAAATAGAGCATGTGAACTGGCTCAGTGGCATTTTTCATAGTGGCCTACAAGTTATGCTTTGGCCCCTTTGTTATGCTTTTTAGCCTTTTGGTTGTTGAACAACATCACCTCAACAGATAACTGGAGTAAATCTTTATTGTAGCAGAATGTATGTTAAAAGGGAAATAGAGTAGACTGAAACTTGGCACAACAGTTCTCGTTTAGTACATTTATGCCTGGCAATCTGTCCCAACACTTACAGAACTCTACACAAGAGAATATGTGCAAAAGCAAACATTTGCTACTCAGCATCAATAAGGAGACAGTAGCCAAATGCTCCAACAAAATTCAGTGTCAGACCTGCCTCAGAAGAGGACTTGACTCTTTAGTAATGGTTTAACCAAGGTCACCTTAGTTCCCATTCACACATTTGTCCATTCCTTTCTTAGTGGTTTTGGTTGTGCTGAGAATAAGGGAGGAACTGGACTCCGAGGAAGAAAGGAAAGATGAGGGATTGTGCTGGCTGACTTTGCCTGGTTCTCCCAAGTGTCAATTTTTGTCCTATTTGAAAGGTGTGAAGGAACATTGTTTCTCAGATGAGAGGAAGGAAGATCAAGAATGTTTTGACTGTCAGGTGCAAAATATGCAACTCACAAAACAGGAGCTGACCAGTCAGGTCTGTCCTTGCCCAATGTTTTCATGCAGTAAGCGTGATGAAGGACTAGTAGATACAGGCAAAAAAGTGTTCTTGACCACCTCTGTTCGAGCACAAAAAGTAAAATAATTTAATACCATAGAATCACAGAATATTCTGAGTTGGAAGTGACCCACAAGGATCATCGAGTCCAACTCTTAAACAGCACCACTGCCTCCCTGGCAGGAATCGAACCCTGGTCTCCCGCATGAGAGGTGGGGATGCTCACCACTGTACTAAAGTGGATTTATGTGTAGCTTTATTGGCAATCTCAATAATAAAAAGTTTGTTTAGGTTCAGCCAAGCTTTCCACCTGAATTTCAGTGGCCTAAAGGAGAACAAGTGGGGGTACAAATTCAGGATTCTGTTATAGAAGTAACCTGTTCCAATTCCCCGTCATTTAAAGTAGTGCACAACTTAACAAGAACAGAGCTCCCAGGCAAGTCAAGAGGAATGTCTTATACTTTATTCCATTTATCTTATTTTGTTACGGTCAGTTGTGTTAGTTTGAAAACTGCTGCAGTAATTTTATTTCTAAAAGCTGGAATTCAGGCAGCTCACACAGCTGCCATGTTCCTGAACTGCTTTAATTAGCCTTTGTGCTGGGACACAGTGGAGACAGAGCAGGTTCAGCTCTGGTGGGGACTCCTGGTTCAGGGAACAGCGCAATGAAGGGAAGTTGCAAAGTGCAGCTGTCCAACATGTGCTGAGGCCTCCTTAGCCCTGTCTCTGAAGTCACTGTGCTCTGGCTCCTGCACATGAGAGAAAATCAAGGATAATTGTGAAAGGAGCAAGGAGAAATCTGACATGAGACGGGAACCCTGAGTTCCTTTTCCAATAGTGGCCCACAATGTGAAAGAGAAGAAGCCTGTTTCATATGAAGTTACTGGATTTTTCAACATTTTAGTTTATTTGGATCACTTTATTTTTGACGTAGTGCTAATGGGTAACCTGAATTATGTTTTCTTATTTGCTTCCTTTGCCTTTGGCCATACTCTACCATGACAATTTGGGGTAAATCAAGAATTAAGGTGGGATTTATTGAAATGGGGTTTCATATGATATTCACATCATATTTTTACATGTTTTTAATTCATTCGGGTGAAATGTTATACAGTATATAGTGCCCAAACAGAGCAGATTTTTTCTTATTTCTCATGTCACTGAACATAATGTTCAGAAGCCTGAAAGTCTGGTGTGGCTTTTTCTTTTTCAGAGGAATGATTTTCGAGAGGAATTCATGCAGTGAATGTGATGAACCCCCAGGCTGCCTGACGCTATACCTCAGCTCTGTCCTTCATCAGATTAAGTTCTCTTCTTACTTCACTGAGCAGCAGCAGAAAGTGAGTTTTAACAAGTGCATCTGGAAAATAGCACTTATCAATACACATTAAGGGTTCTGCCATGTGCTTCTGTTACCCAGAGACTTCAGCTGAGGACAGCAGCATGACAAGAATTCATATTTTTAAATCACAGTTGGAGGGTTGTTATAAACCCAAACTCCATCTGTTTACATGTTAAGGTGGATTCATACACAGTTTCTTTAAAAGCCAAGAGGGGGCTGTGTTTACTTAATGCTGGTTTTGGCACCTGAGGTCATTGAGGACTGCTTGGAAAAGGGTACTGGAATTGTGAATTAGGGAAAACTAGAATATGGCGGTGATACTGAAAGCCGGACTGTCTCTGGGGTGTCAAGGAATGCCTGACTGCAGGAATGCCTGGTGGAGGGGAGCTGAGTCCTGGGCTTACAGACACTCAAGAGGTCAGGGTTTCAAAGAGAAGTGGGGTGAGTCAGGGAAGGTTGTGGAGATCGTGTTGGTTTGATTTTGTAATGCTTCATCCTGTTTATGTTGTCTTTGCTTGCTGGATAACACTGCTGGCCAATGGCTCTCTTCTCCCATGGACAAATTTTGCCAAATAGTAGGGGAAAAAACCCTAAAAATTATTCTACTGCCTATCTGACTCTGCTAGTTTAAAGGGACAAAACTTACCTTTGAGACCTCAGCCCTCTTTCAAGGATCTCTCTTTTAAATCATCTAATTAGTTAGTTCTCCCCACATAGGTTTCAGCACCTCCTCCGAGGCTGGTTTTCCTTTTCGCTTATGTACCATAGAGCAAAATTTGATCCACTGATTTTTATTATTCAACTTCCTCAATGGAATATATTCTAATATATTATTTCATATTGAGCTCTTGATCAAAACATGTACACAATTGCACACTACATATTTTTATTAATTGGAATTTGTCAATAAAATGCTTGATTCTGCTTCACTCATGTTACAAAGTAAAATATACATGTACATAGTAACTCAAGTCAATGTGGTGGGTGTCTGTAAATTACTTCTGCTGAGTAACTGAGAAAAAGAAGTGCTATGGATCCACCATCCCCTTCAGTACCAGTCTCTGTCATTCATATGTAATAGTGTAGTTTAACTCAATGAAAGTGGATCTTAAAAAGGTTCTCCAACATTAAGCCTCCTTGGAAAGGATTGGTTAAAATTTTCCAGAAAAGGACTAGAAATATCTTTGGTACTAAATCTACATAAATACTGCTGTGTAAGTTTTAAAATATTAGTAATAAAAAAAACCAAAACAGAAGGGTAAGGAGGAAGATTTCACTGTAGCAGGGGTGAATCCCTTTCCATTCTTCTCAGCCACTGGCATGGTCCTACTATTAGCTGCAGTTTCAGGTGAATTATAATCTTGAGAGCCAATTTCATTGCCAGAAGTGTTTGCAGGTAATATGTGAACCAACCACAGAGTCCAGCTTTGTAGTCTAATATCACAAGATTCTGACATCTCTCTACTCAGTGAGGTGGCTATTTTCCTACCCTGATGTGACTCTTGTGGCATGCGCCTTTTACAGGTACATAGAATTCCTGTGCTGTGTCTCCAGCAGAGCCCTGTTGCTCCCAGAAATACTGTAACTAAACTGTAATACAAAAGAAGTATTTTCCTGCAAAAGAAAAAAACTCATATTACTGTTTTTATGTATCAGACTGTTAAGGCTGGATTTGCTGTGGACGAACTTTTCTGCCTTTATTAAGCTTACACTGATGATATACTCAGTCTGTTCTCCATAGAAGGGAGGTAAATAGAGCAGCTTATAAAGCTTGTCAACTGTGAAGTCTACATAAGATTGAAAATGAGTATTTAGGTTATAAATTCAGTGGGGTGAGGGAGTGTACAGCATTGTGTCTTGGGTTGCTGGGAATGACACAATTATTAATTTGTTTTAATACTTTTATATCAACCTATTTATGAGGTAGGATTCCTCACATTCCTATGACATTAACAAGTGCAAGGCTACAAACAGAAGTGTTTGAACAGAGACATCACTGAAGTACCACTGCCTTATGCTGACATTGCCTTGCAGATAGGGGCCCCCACCCAATAAAGCCCTGTGGTTTCAGAAGCAGAGACAAGTGCCCTGTCAGAGCTCCTAAGATGGCAATGTCAGAGTTACTGAGGGATCACAGGATGAGAGCCATATCTCAGCACTTCTTATGGAATAAGAATACTCACAGATTCACAGAATATTCTGAGTTGGAAGGGATCCACAAGGATCATCAAGTCCAACTCTTAAACAGCACCACTGCCTCCCTGGCGGGAATCGAACCCCCGATCTCACCAATGAGAGATGAGGACACTCACCACTGTACTAAAGTGGATTTTTTAACTCAATGTCACATGCTATGATGACACTTTAGTTCAGCAGGGGATGTAAAAAAGCTTCCATAAGTATGAAATGAGGCTGGAATCTGCAAAACGTCAGGACAAAGATGGTTGGTTGTATGTGAAAGTGGGAAGGATTGGGAACCTGTGGCTGCTGCCTTATGCAGCCCTTCAGTGTTGACTTGGAGCAGCCATTTATTACACTGGTTCTTGGCACTTTCTTTCAGGTCCAGCAGTAGTGATCAGTTGCTCAGCAGTTTTGCAGAATTGCTTGAATGATCAGACTAAACCTTTTGACTTGTGACCCAAACCCAAGTTTGTGCCCCCGTGGAGGGGCAGAGCTTATGTGTTAACTCCCAGCACTGGTCTCTATTGCCTGTGCCGGCAGCCTGCCTTGTGAACAGCTGCTCTGGTACAAAAGGCCAAAGGGAAGTGCCTCAGTTCTGCCCCAGTCCTGTCACATCTCCAAGTCACTGGAACACATCCAAGTGCATGGTAAACTACAGGCGGTCTCTCTGCTGCAGAACAGGCTGTGCAGTTGACTTTAACTGAAACGTGAATCATCTCAGTCCTGAATTATTTTAATCCAATCAGTCATCTGTGTTAAAGGGTGTAAAGAGACAGCAAAGCGAAGAGAGTGGCTGCCAAGCAGAGGATACAGGACACAAATAAATCTGCTACGGTGAGGTGAAATATGAACTAATAATGATTTATTCCAAATGCCGTGGGGGTTACAGTGTGAACTGCTTGTTGAGATACTCAGGTGAGATTAATCTTGTAGGCTGTTCCCTGAATGATTTTTATAGTCTCAGCAGAGGTGAGGGGGAGGCAAAGCTGTTAGTTACACAGGGAGTACACACAAGGGTTTATAAGTGTTCACAAACAAATTCTCCCTAATTAAAATATGCTTTACAAGTCTCTTGTAAGTAGATGAGTACCAACAGCTGTAGTTCTTTTTATAGATACAAACTAATCTCTAATACATGTTGGAGTTGAAGGATACAGAGAACAACATGCTGTGGATTCGTAAAGCTTTTCTAGCCATGGAAGTATTTTTTTTATACCCTCTGAAAGTGGAAGGGAATGCAGAAGACTGCAGAGCACAGACTTCAAGAATACTGCTTGGAACAAAATCGTGACAGGAACAAAGGATCTAGCTATTAATGACTCATACCATGCACTCCTTGTTAACACATGAAACAGTACGTGTGAGGTTTGACCTATTTTCTTGACAGGTTCAGTCTTTTGTGACCCATATGAAATAGGCAGCGCTTGCTAATGTTTCTTTCCATTTTTCTCTTTTGTCAGTGGCATTCATGACAAAGGAAGAATTACGTTCTTCATGTTTTTAAATAATTTTAAGTCATAATAGAATTCCTTAGACTTGATGACTATCTTTGAACATACATCCTGTTTTAAGATACTTTCTGTCTTCTTTCTCGTTATTGCTGACTGTATCCATTATCAGTTTAATATTGTCCTCTGCCAGGAGACAATATCCGGTGGTGGAAGGTGAAGGGAGAAACTGTAATAGCTCCTTTCCACCTCTAATGCCTATGATTTTATTCACATGAAGACATTGTGGATTTTGAACAGTGTGTTTCTTTTGACAGTGTATTACCAGACTGAACAGCTCACTTTTTCATGACCTAACATTCACCTGCTGCAGAAGTCATCATCACCTTCATTTTCAGTTTTAATAACCTTTCTTTTAATAAACCTCAGTTTGAAATAAGTTTCCAAAGGTCTGCTTCAAAAAATACCCCAAATCTTTTGGAATTCACTAATTTAATTCCCCCCCCCCCTCAGAGTAATAAGTGGGTTACTTTTTTATCGATTTTCTGGCTTTTTCTGATGTGACAGGGAAGAACTGATTTACATAGGACAAAATGCCTTGCTGGGTTCCCTCCAGTATTGCTACCAAAGGGAGAACTGCTGAAGGATCTATGGGGAAGAACTGCATCAAGAGCTCTTTGTGCCCTGCTCTTTTGGGCTCAGAAGGTCTATATCCCCCCTTTGGGCAGACTATTCCTGATAATTCTTGTGATGTAGATTGCTGTGAACTGCAAATGAATTTTGTCCATTTATTCTTATGCACTAGAAGAAACACCAGGGGAAAGCTGAAAATCACTTTTTGATAAAACTCTTTTCCTTTCAGAGGAAATATATATAATCTCATGGTTTCAGTCACTGTGGAAAAAACCCTCAGCTATATGAATGCTGCTGTTCAGAGAAGAGAAGAATGAAAATGCCAAAGTGGCGATGGGGTGGATTTCACACATCTCTAGAAAAGCTATGTTTGGGATACTAACCCTTCTTCTCTCAATATTTACTTTAGAAAAGCACACCTAAATGTAAACCACTTGGAAGTATAAGAAGATGTACTGAATTACCCATAAGACATTACAGTACAAACATTGCTTTGTATTCTGCATTCTCAGGAAACCTGCTAAAGGAAAGTCGGAAGGAGTTTCATAATACTTTCCTAGAGCTGTGGGGAGATTGGGTAAGAATGGGTTAAATGGGGCTCTTAAACCACTGTTTGAAAAAGAAGCCAAGGAAATAATGTACATTTCCCCCCAAATCTGTCAGCTTTAGGTCTGTAATAGCTTTGGAGTTAAACTATGCTAAGTGAACAAAGATCTCTTTTGAATACCATAGTTCCCTTTCCTCTCAAGTTAATCCTAGGAGGCTGCTAGGTAAGGTCTCTGTAGTGGTGGAATATACCTGAGCAGAGTAATATCCAAATGAAAGAAATTGTTTCATGAGCTGCATAGAAAAGAAATAATAAAATGCGACAAATCAAGACATGAATGACTGGAGTTCTGATGCTGAAAAGGTCTCTCCTCATGCAGAACAAGGGAGGAAGGTATTCTGGATTCAGGCAGTCCATAGCTATTCCAGAGCTATTGGCTAGGATGGTATCTGGCTTGCAACACTCACTTAACCATTTGACTTCTTGTTCTGCTTGTGGCTGTTGGTCTTAGGGTACAGGAAACCAGAGTTGTATCTAGAAGGCAGGTCTACTCCTTGGGCATTGCTGCATGTTATTGTAATTCTGGGTATCTGGGCTGCAGATGATCCGTGCTGAGACCCTCGTTTTCTTTGTCCAATACTGTTCAGGCTCTCCCCTTCCTAAAGGAAGCAAAAATTTGAACGAAATGGAAACCACAAACATCTACAAAGAGATCACATTGCATCATCTATGAAGTGGGCATGTATTTAGATAAGCACTTTGCCTATCCCCACAACTTACTCAAAACCAAACTTAAATGATGGAGGAAAAAGTAGATCTGAACTTTTTTTTTTTTTTAATATTTCATGAATGACTTATGAGGAAGAAAACTGTTAAACAAGTTGGCTACTTAAGAGCTGGTCTACTTTGAAGAAAGTCCAGGCTAATGACAGCACATGCAATGCAAAATTGTCATGGATATGCCCAGACAGCCTAAGAATCCAACTGAGTAAGGAGGTCCTCCATGGAGAGGCTGTTGAAGTTCACTGAGGCAAGAGGTAATGTAAAGTGTAGTGATAAAAGCATGGACAGTTTGAAGGGAGAAGCAAACTGTATAATGAGGTGAAAATAGGAATTGAGGGAAAGATTAATTAGCACGTTTTGACAATAAGCACTGCTAGCTGTCACTTGCACAGGCCCCAAAAATCAGTTAGGAAGAGGCTAGGAAGAGCTCTTAAGGATCACTGCTAACAATAGAGAATTTAAGTTGGTGTATTACATTTGGGTTAATACTGCAAAGATCAAACTGCCTTGTTTTTCTCTGTCAACTCTTCACTCTTATTTCCCTGTCTGCCAAGAATTCAGGCAAGTTAACTCACTTGTGATTGAGGTAAATTTTTTTACACATATGCTGTTGCTGCTTATGCGCCGTGTGTATGTGTATATGCCATGGATGGAAGAAGAAACAGACACTAGAACAACATTTTACTGAATAGGTCATGTGGCATGTTTCAAAAACTGACCTTGATTTCCTCCAGGTTGCACATTTTAGATGTTTGCTGTAACCCAAACCAGAGAACATTAAAGAGTTAACAACATCACTCTGCACAGCAGTACTTGCCACAGGACTATGGCTGTCTCAGAGGTACAGTCATCAGAATGGCTGCACCAGTTTAGTGATGGCACAAATTTAATGCTTCCATGCTCCACTAAGGAAATCACAGACCTCAGCAGACACCTTACTGACGTCAAGAAAGTATTCGGGTTCCTTGAAGAAGTTGGACTTAAGGAGAATCCTCTAGTATATGTGTTATCCTTCTGCTTTCTTTCAGCAATTATCTACCCTTTATGGTCATGTTTTCTGCATTCTGCTGGGGTATTGAGTGATTTCTGCATCTCAAAAAATAACTTAATTTGTGCTCAGAGACTGTCATTAGTTTTTCTTCCCTCAGCTGGCTAGGTGCATGCCAAATATTAAAATAATAGTTCTTACAGTAGGTGTAGCCATGTACTCTGTGACATTCAGTTCCACCATCAGTATGTCATCAGCATCTACGGCTGTCTGAAAAATGAACACAGGTAGGAAAGACATAAGTGGCATATAGGTATGTCTCCATATGTTATATATGAAAAATGTTAGATACAGGGGAAAAAAGAGCAGAGGACTAACTGAAAAGTAGTGATATGCTAAAATAGCATTTACATCTTACTATATGTGTTCATTTGATAGCAAATGGCAAGACAGAAAGTTTGGCCAAGTGACAAGTGAAAGACAGTGAAAGACATATATTACATAGTACATAAATGCACACTTAGACACAAGCCAGCGTACCACTCACGTGCAAAGTTCTCTAAAGCAGCACCCGAAATGCAACAGAGACAGATCAATAATGAACCGGGGTGGGAATAAAAAGCTGATGACCTTTTACAACCTTTAATTCATTACTCATTGTGTTAACTCATAGGTTATATCTGCATCTTCTTGGCAGGAGCCTTCATGATGAATTATGGTGCAGAGTACAAATTTGTTAATTTTTTTCCCAGCGAATTTAAGTGCTATGAAAGCAGTGTATTACCTTGTCACAAATCCCATAATCCTGGCTCTTCAGTTTGGGTTTGCCTCTTGCGTCACTAGTCTGAATTGTGTCTTTACCGGTTTCGTAGGAAGTCCGTCTGCTGACCAGTCTGGAGAACATACTGGGGGTATCAGTGTCTGTTTCAGTATAGCCCTAAAATTAATACAGCAAGAACAATCACTATAGGTTCTCTATTCTTTCATCCAATGTCCCCTGTGAGAGTCAGCTTTACCTAGACACAAATTGTAAAAGTATAAAAGACATTTCACAGTTCTGCCTCACATGACTTCATAAAACGTTTGCTTATAGGAACTACAAACAAAACTATCAAATCTGTTGCATCTAAAATTCAGCTTACTTTTTTCTTTCTCCAAAGGATGCACTGCAAAATTTCAAAGAAAATAGTGTTTCGTTACAATGTGTTGTTGAAACTTCTCCGATGCATCTTGTAGCTCCAAGGAGACAGTGTTTCCACAGTAGCACCCAGCTAGGAAGCACAGGGGTTTGGAGCAACTAGGGCCAAAGTTTCCAAAGTGGCTTGCGTGGAAGCAGAAATAGACAGAAGAAAATGTCTCAGGACTGCAGAATCAGTGCTTTAGAAACATTTTGTTTTGTGAAGGAGCCCTGGTTTTAGAATTTTTTTTCCTATTAGTGGAAAACCAAGAAAATAAAAGGACAAAAAAACCCCAACCCTCCAGAGTTTCCTAGAAGTCAAAATTTCTATTTCCCACTTTGTTGGCCTGCTGATGCTACACCAGATTTTTAATATATAACAGATTGATTGCTTTAAAGATGATCAGGACCATTTTTTTCTGTGGGGAAGGATAAAGGGAACACAGATGAAGGGAAAGGAAAAATTAATTTAATATGAAACAATGACAGTCTAGATTGCATTTTCAGAAGCGGTTTTCTCACTATTGGGGAAGCAATGATGAAGGTGAGTCTATACACTGAAGTTTTTCCATACTGAAATGTATTCATGGAAGATTCTTTTGAAGAGCTTAGCAAAATATCCAGGAGGACCATCTAAACATATGTTTTTCTGCTGAAGCTAAACTACTTCCTAGATCCCCACAGTTTAAAAAATATGTAGTGTGCTTTCCATTCCATGCATGGAGTGTATCACAGTCACATTTGGCTGAATTTTAAAATGGAAGCAACTTTGTTTTCTGAGCATTTCTGACCATGAAAATTGTTTAGTATTTTCCCAGATATAGAATGTCTTTGCATCTACTGGATTAAAAATAAATTGCATAAAGATAATTTATTGGCTTACAGTTTGATGATCAACCTTGACATAAAACACATGCTGTGTGAGTGTATGTTGAGAAATCTTACAGCTCAATTGAGACACATATGGTGCAAACCCCCCAACCCCCCAAAATAATCAGTGAGCATTGAAGCAATTTTGTTTGCTCAAACTTTTTCGCTCTGTCCTTCAGCTAAACTTATATTACTTACTAGTAGATTAGAATATTCTATGGCCAAATCAATTATTTAAGGGAAATTCTTGTCAGAATATCTCAGCTCTATCACTGTCCTAAACAAGACTCAGGCTTACTCAAGGCTTATAGAAAATTCCAGAATGAAGCATGTCAATTGCTTGTAATTTTTTAATTTGGGGAATTTTTGTTGTCAAGTATTAAGAGTTCCTTTCCTAAGCAAATTAAATTGTTTGCGTGGTTCCCCTTCCCCTGCACTGATAGTAGTACAAGAACACACAATCTTAGTGAAGGAGTCTTGTTTTTTCAAGGATCAGGATTCCCAATGTAAGAGATGCAAGATAAAAATGTTCCTTTTCTGTTAAGCAGTTTTAAAACCTTCCACCTGAATGACGGCTACTAGACAGAAGAATTTAATTTTGATTGGACTGAGAAGTCAGAAATTTAAATGTCACTGTTAGAAATAACTGTCAGAATTCAGCACTTGTCTAGATCAGATACAATTGTTATCTTGGCTGTGAAAAGGAATTGCCAAGAAAAGTATGTCTTTTCACATATTTGGAAATTTTGTTTACAACAATTGCAATGAACTAATGAATGCGCTTAGTTATTTAGTAATGGAACTTTGGGTTGCAGGAGAGAGCCTGTGATGCCAAATGTTTGCCCTGTTTTCAGCTGCTGTGCAAAACATTTGGTTTCACTTAGACTGGCAGCAACAAGCTGCTGAGGTCTTCTGTGGGAAAGATTCTGTAATGGACTTCCTGCTTTGTGGAGTCTGATGGTTAACATGTTTCCAAACACAGCACACTTTCAGAAAGCATTATCTGTTTCATTACAACCTTTCACTAGAGAGCTACTGAGTGATAAGCAGTTTCTTTTTTGTGTGTCCAGATTGCCAGTGCATGGTCAGACAAGTACAGCCTGGATCAAGGGTGCTCTGACTCCAAGCTTCACTTACTTTCTAAAATACCTGTTTTTCCATCTTTCCACTCTTCCTTTACTGTCACCAAGCATCAAGAAAAGAGTGATCTACATTCTGCTTTTACATCTCATCCCCCTGCCTTTCACTTCGGTTTGTCTCTCTCCTTTCACTGGTGATCTTGTAATGAACACCATGATGCATTTCACCACTTGGAAGGACTCTGCATGAAAATTAATTACTTTGCAATTAAAAATGGGTGTATGGGAAGTGTCTCCCTTACTGATTCACTGTCAGAGGGAGAAGACAGTCTCCTTTTTCCTTTGTGCAGCCCACTTGTCTCAGAAGACTGGCTGGTTACGGTGGCTCGTCTGGAGGAGTGGTAACTGCTGAAAGACCGGGCGTCTTTGGGAGAAACTCTCAGTAGAGATCCAAGGCAAGGAACATGTGTTGCAATGGCTCTTCTAATGGGTAAGAGGTAGAAGCAGTCAGTTTCTTTCTGTTAGCACAAAAATTCAGTCATCATAAACAATGCATTTATTCAGAGAGATGAACTAATGCTGCATGGACTGGAAAATTACTGGGTACAAAAAGAGTTTTCCAGTTATCAGATATCTCATCTACAATCACCCTGCAAGATCACTTATACACAGTGTTCTGCAGAACTCAAATGTATTGCTTGGCAGGGATAAGAGCATTAAAATATAACTCTTGGAACTGAAGGAAGCTATTAAAATGATGTTTTATCTGCTTTCAGCTTATTCAGGGCAAAAATAAAATTCTGTCCCTTTAAACTGAACCTCACAGAAGTACCACATAATGAATTATTTTAATCTTCCCCTAAGCAGCTATTCTAGCTTCCACTTACACATCTGTTTGCTGGCTATGTCTGGGGTTGTACAAAATGTGTAGCTATAGCACAGTATTACTTTGCTCATACTCTTGCCTAGGTTTCCTCTTCCTGTCTGCCTCTCTCATGAAGACAGTTAAAAAATTTATGGTGCTTTCCTTTGAGGTGGAAAGGTTTCCATCTTTTGTCATGTAATAGATAAATACAGATCAGTATCCATAAACATCTTCAGCTCCCATCTGCATAGTAATTTGTTCCAAGCACAAATTCCTCTGACATAGATATGGCATTGAGACATTTTCTTGGGGAGGACAACGCTCTCCTACAGAGTTAAAATGATCAGGTGGGGGAGAGTTCAGGTACTAGTCCTGAAAGTGACAAAGTTACTCTCAGATTTTCTTTGCTATATTAAATGTAAGAGTGATCTTACCTGTATTTGGGGTGAGTGATGGCATAAATGATGGGGTTATGGATGACAGAAGCTTTGGCAATCACAGCTGGTATGGAGTTCATGAGGGGTGTTAGGGTATGGGAATACCTAGGGTAATGCAAATACATGATACATTTAGTGTTCAATTCCGTATAGTCTGCAGTTGCACATAGACAAGACAATGCTTTATTAGTACTACAGAGAGAGAACAGGAGAGTGCTGTACCCAAACAAATCTTACATCCTTTGCCTCTAAAGATCAACATCAATCTAATTGCATTTTTGAAAAATGTGATTTCCTTTGGGCTTCTTTTGCAGCACTTCACTCCTCTGATTTAGAGTGGTGGTAATTCCCAGACTGTTTAGCCTCGGGACAACGTCAGCCTTCAGGAAGTGAATGTGCATTCAACTGTTCCACACCCAGCAGATACACTTGCTGTGTAATATGTCACTAAGGAGGTGTGCAGAATGAGGCACTGTAGGGAAAGCTAACTGATGAATCTACTTCTATTCAAACTTCATTTGTTTACCTGATAACTAAAAAGTGATGGGGAAGTTTGGTTTGTTGTGGGTTTTTTTTAACTAAACAGTGAAGGGAAAGTATTTTCAGGTGTCTTATGTTACACTCATCTGTTACTGTGACCACACATATATGTAAGTGATGTGACTCTGAAGGATAAAGGAGCTCTGATTGTTATCTATCTATCTGCCATGCTGCTATCAGCCAGTTAATTTCTGAATATAGCTTGAAGTAGTACATCTGTCTTGTTCAGAACAAAGTCAATAGAACAGCTCAGACCAAAATAACAATAACATTTCATAGGCAGTTTCTACCAGGTAAATTCCTCATAGATCATGCAGTTTTCTTCCTGCATTGGTAGAGTGAGCTCTAAGTGAAGAATATGTTGTTCATCTCTCAGATGAGTTGTCTGTAGTCCAAGACTATATAGCCACAAACTCCCAGATGCAACATGCCCTGATCTTATCAGAGTTTGTTGCAATAAAAATTGACAGAAAGCATCCAGGCTCGGTCTCTTAATCTCTGAAAAATCCCAGAAGGATTGCCTAAAAGACACAGTTAACAAATGGGAAAAAGAAAAAAGCTCCCCAGATATCTTCATGAGCAAAATGTGCAAATGCTCACTTGTGACATACTGAGGAATTATAAAATTGTCCACCTTTTCAGATCTTTGGGAGTGTGAGGCAGAAACTTCATCCTCCTGAGGGAGATTTGGTCCTCCTAAGGTGGGTGCTGAATCATGCAGGAGAGTCTGGCAGTTCTGTTTAGTTTCTGTTTTAAAATGGTTAGCTTAAAGCGTCCCCTAATATATTTATTTATTTTCAAAGGTCTGTTAGAGTACTGCAAGGTAATTGTGGTGCATTTCCATGTCTCCTTGCTCTTCCTCAGTGTCTGACTGGTCACATGTCACCAGTGGTGCATGTCCAGTACCTAAGACCCTCTTTCATAGGAAATGGAGCTCTAGGATTTGGGTTCTGGCCAAGGAATGTGTTTACCTTCATGGAGAAAATGTTTGCTACTGCTTGAAACTACTCTTTCAGATATAAAGGGAGAGAATCCTCTTATCTCAATATTCTTTCTTCTTAAACCTAAGATTTTAGAAGTGCTAAGTTTAAGGACACTACGTTTCTAAGCTGTGTTTGAGAATAGGTACTGCAGTGTCTTCTTCCTTGTATGTGCATCAAAAATTACTCCTGCCTCCCAAAATGCTCCATCATAAGTAAATTTGGGTTGTGTGTCGATATTAGGAAAACCTACTTTTTGTTTCTGTCTTGAAAACTACAGAGAAGTGTTTGGTACTGTCACAGGAACCTTCCACTTGAGGATTTGCAGGTGACAAGCCTCCCTAAAGCAAATAGTCCCACACATTCTGTAGAGGCTAAACTGAAGCACAGGAAAATTCACATATTAACAGGGAGAGATAACCACATAGAGCCAAGGCATCTGGACCTCCAGTCCTCTACTTGTGCCTGGGTTGGATCAACTATAGTCTGGTGTCAAGCTCTGTGCAGATACTGTTCTAATACTGTCATGCTTCTGTTGAAATGACTGCATAAAATGCTGACAATTAGATAGATGAAGAACATGCTTTGATGGTTTATATTTATGATCTTTTATATCCAGCATCCAAAAGCTCTAAATTCTAGTATGTACTAACTTTGAACTTGCTCATACAGGTAAGGAATTTCAACAGTTTGATGTAACAAAAAAATGAACAGACTTCTGTAGGTAAACGAAGTGGAGAAAGAAAAGAGAACCAGCCCTTAGGTGGATATTTTTGAGGCCCTTTGGTGCTAAATAAAGTTCGGATAGTTCAGGTATCCTACCACGGAGAATCTGCATTCAGAAATCTTCTGCTTGGTAGTTTATGTTGCCAGTAATAACATTCTTGTTTTCTTTCTCTCTCTCTCTCTTTTTTTTTAAACTTTTCTTAAAGTCAAACTACAAATAAAATCACAGTCAGCATGTGCCCCATTTGTTAAATATCACTCCTAAATATGTGAATGTTTTCTATACACTTCAGACACTAAACTTTGACAAGTAGCTTTGACTTTCATCTGTCATTTACAATTTCACATCTTTTGCTTTCACTGAATATTCCTTTGCTGATACATTTATAATTACCCAGCAAAAGCTACCAGAGCAACAACAGAGTATGGTGACCAGGAAATGACAAAAAGCAAGATGACAATCAGTGCAATTTTGGCCATCTTCCACTCATGTTTCATCTTCTGATACTTTTTCTGAAACTCTTTACTTCCATGTTTGCATCCAAATGTATGAACGGACCTATGGGAAATAAACATACAACAGCAAAAAACAAAGGCAGCGAATTGAGCAAACAGCTTCATGAAGTGGGACAAAAATTACTGGTCTGCTATTTTAGGCCAAAACTCATGTACTTTTAATGAATGCTAATGTATGTGACCAGTCCTTCACAATACAGTGCAGTTTTGTTGCACTAATCAACGGCAAGACTCACATGTGCTTCAGTGAAGGAAGTAGTCCTGTACCAGAAGAATTTCCACAGAAAAATGGTATTCAAGCCAGTTGTGTTAAAGACAGAGGGGTCTTTGCTTCCCTGGGTTCTGATTTTGCTCCCTGGCTGTCACTTTGTATTTCCAAGCTGTGACAGATACACTGGTGTGTATGGGACCGGTACCTACAGGTTACACATCTTGTGGCAAGCTGGCCTTTATTTTTACAGCTATAATGTTTTGTTACAGAGAACTGTGATTAAATGTTTTATCTCCTTGTCATCCGTTGTCAAATGTGGAATTTGTAGTTCAATTCCATCTATTTTCCTGTAGTTATTTACACACTCTTGTTAGGTGTCTCTGATGTCCCTTTTGTATTTCTTCTGTTTGGTTAATTTCCGTGTCATTAGATAATACACTGAACAGCTCTGGCTTAAATTCAGGAAAGGCCCTCCTAAAGACCAAACTTCTTACCATGTTGACTATTGACAGGATTCTTGTTTACTTCCTGTCTCAGTTGTGCATACAAAATAAAAGTGAAAAACTTTCCAATTTTAGTCTGTTCTTTCTTTGTTTGTTTTAAGAAAACAAACAGTCACGCAAGCAGAAAAACAGATATTTAAGAGTGTTGGCTACTTACTTGTTGGCCTTCCTGATAGCCTCAAATATAAAGACATAGCTGTATATGATAGCAATCAAAGGAATGAAGAAGACAAAGCAGAAAAGCAGCATTGTGTAGGCACGGACTGAAGGGGTGAAAGTCATGTAGTCCCAGGAGCAGGAAGTCAGCAGACCCTCAGGAACATATGCACCTAGAGAGAAAGGCGGAAGGCAGAAACCAGAAATTACTCTAATTGTGAGTGCAGAAGATAAAGACATTCAGAATAACATGGGATTTAGCCTTATTCTCTGAAAGGCAAGAAGAGTTTAAAGGAGAAACTATTTCTCATGTAAAGCACCTCTGTATTTTCTTTTACTCTGTTGCCCTACGTTTAGGATTTCCAAAAACTGAATAATTTTACTTCCATTCTTGAGTATTGTTTAAAGCTTATCATAGTCAAAGGGGATCTCTCCAAATACTTACTGGGTCTTTGACCAGTCCTGTATTGTTTTTAAATACATATCTCCATTTCCTGTCAAATTCCTGTCTTCCAAAAGAGTGAAACCAATTTCTATAGCTACCACCTTTTTCAGCTCGTGCAGGGAAGAGGAATTTACTGGCCAATGGAGAAGTATTTATTGTGTAGCTCAAATTAATTTTGTCACGAAGTAAAGCTGAGTGCAAGTAAAAAAAAAATCATACATACCTAATGTTCTGCTTGAAATAAAATGTCATCTCTTTAAAGGAACTATATCATTGCATTAATTAAATAAATTATCAATAGCAATGTCCTTTTACCTTTGAATTTTAATTCTCACTGTTTACACTGCTATTTTCTGTTCCACCCTTAAAAATATTGCACCAGATGTTCTCAAATGCATCTAATTACAGTGTGAAAGTTCATACTGTGGACCCTATTAAAATCTAATTACAAGATAAAAATATCCTTCAAGCAATTATTCCACCTTCTCCAATTAAGAATCTAGACTCCAAGACTATATTGTAATTTTGTTGCTCTAACAGCTCCTCACTTAACTAAAGGCTGCTTCTGCCTGTATTGCAGTTTTCCTGCTGAAACAGGCTGCAAGTTTATGGGGGACCAGAATGAAAATAATGTGACAATAACAAACTTCTACTGAAATTCTGCTCAGTAACTGACTTGGTTGCAACATCCTTTAGCAAAGTCAAACATGTCTATGTTCTCACCTCAGCTGAGCAGACACATTCTCTTCTGGAATTAGGGAGCATAATATTGGGCTGGGGTTTTGAGTGATGAGTTCATTGTAACCTACAGACTGAAACTGGTGACTCACAGGAAATAAATTAATAGTAGTGAGGCAGATTCAAATGAGGAAGAATAGCAGAAACTCTGATAAAGGTTGCAAAGGTCAAGGTGCTGGATGAGTGTTCCAATTAGCAGGTGTAAAATTCACATTTACAAAAGCATTTTAGTTATTACTAAAGGCCAGCATTATAGGAAGCCTTAGTGCCAACACCAGTGACTGAATGGAGAACATGGACAACACCCAGTGCAATTTGTCCACCTGGAATGCAGTCAGGACTTCCTGAAGAAGTGCTTGCACAAAGTGCTCAGACTGTATTCCTCTTTTGAGTGACTAAATAAAACTAGATTGACACTACTTTCTTGCAAAGCACCTTTGGGAATGAAAAAAGTCATGAGGAATAACATAGATTAATTTATTTCACTTTTATCTAGTTGAATTTGCTTCAATGGAAGTAGGCATGGCATAATAGGCAGGTGCATTCTTCATAAATTTTTGCCCTGAATTTATCTGCTGTTTTTTATTTGTTTAAAGAAAAGTGCAATGTAATATGCTGTAATACACACTGGATTTGTAGGGTGATCAGAGCTCTTCAGTTTCAACGTGTATTTCATCAGTTTTTTCAAATTGATTTATTCAAGCCTAATATGCAAGCCATTAATCCAACTCTCTTCTGTACCTATAATTGGTCTTTAATCCAGTGCTGTGAGGACAAAGAAGTTTTATTCCATTTCACTTACTCCATCCAAAGAAGGGTGGGAGACTCCAAGCCAAAGAGTACAGCCAGACTCCTACCAGGATTATCAGGGCCTTCTTCTTAGACGTCACTCCAACAGAAGCCAGAGGTTTTGTGATGACAAAATATCTGTCCAAGGCAATCACCATCAAAGTGATCATAGATGTAATGCCAAAAAGAGCTCCGCAGAAGGCATACAGCTCACAGCCTTTCAATGAAGATGACAGAAGTAGCAGTGAAATTAATCTTACCACGATAATTAATTTCTGGGAGAGTTCAAGCCTGTGTTTCTTAATAACTAATGTCTCCTGCAATTTGTAAAGCAATGAGACTTTGCTTCTCCTGCAGTTGTAATGCTATTTCAAAGCTGCTGTCTGTCTTGCTAATTACATTGTCCATGGAGATAAACTGAAAGGATTTTGTTTGTTTCAAGTGGTGGAGACAGTGATACTTAAGATGTTTTCACTCATTGACTTCTGATGTTTCTGGTGGGATCATTTCAGCTGTCCATTAATATCTTGTGTGACTCCAGCTTTACTGCATCTCTTGTAGAAAAAGCTGTTTTTTGTTATAGTTACTTTGGTATCATGGAACTGCTCATATCTCAAGGTCAGCATAACTGAAGTAAATATGCAAACTATGAATATATTAATAAGTAATTTTGCTGGAGTAAATATTCAGACTATGAATATATTAATGAGCGAATTTAATTGTTCAAACAACCTAATGGTCAAAAGCAGTGGTTTGGATTGGGTTTTTATTTTAACAAGTATGCAAATGAACACTTAATGGAACTGAAAAAATAGCTTTTGGTCATCAGAGATCAAAATAGCAGCTCCACTTGTCTGGCTTTCCATTCAGTACCTATTCACAAGGCAAAGAATAATCTTCCTCTTGCAACAGTTATATAGGAAGAATGCGAGCACCTTCATTCCACGTTTTATTACTATACAGGAAGTGTTCAGTTAATATTTCTCTTGTGAAAGCTCACATTTTCCAGGCTTTCTTGCCTCACTTTTCCAGGTGCAAATCCCAGAGCAGATTATTTAAAAGAGTTTTTAAGCTGGTGTGCTGAGGGGCTGTGCTTCTTTGTTATAGGACTTGACACTAACATGTCATGAGATGACTGGGGAAGAATGCTGGCAAGAAGACTAATGTTGGGCCTCATGTTGCCTTTGCATCTGTCTCACGTATGTAATTTTCCTCTCTTGGTGGGAATGTATTTATTGCACACAAGCAAAAGTGTTCAAAGAAATATTTATGTCAACATCCAAACAACATTGAGAAATGTTCTCAGCATTGCAAGAGTAGCTGAGGATAAGGAAATAGTTGATTAACTGCCATTGTGGTAAGAACATACACAGTGATATCTTAGAAAGGATATATACATACCTTTCTCACCAAAAATCCAGCGTTTGTGGAGGCTGGTGGTGAAAAACACTGGAGACTGTGTAATGGACATCAGGAAGTCACTAACAGCCAGATTGATGATGAATACATTGGCTGGAGTCTGAAGGCTCCTACTCCTAGAGAGATCAGAAGAAATGTTGCTGATCACTGCTGCACCCTTAATTGTGCTGCTAGTCTTCTCTGTGAGCCTTGGCAGCTTCACAAATACCAAGGAACACCACATAGTAATGCAGAGCTTCTCACTTCCCTCATGAGAGAACACAAGCAATGCTCAGTTTTACACTCTTATACTCCTGTGCACTTTAAAGGGTTGTTTTGATAACCAGCTCAGTGATGGGGATAAATCATATTGTTCTTTAAATGCACTGCATGTCCATGATTAACAGGAAATTTAAGTCAATGTATAGTATGGATTTCTGGATCTGGGTCATGTTAAGTGAGCGAAGGGGAGTGCATTTTCCACTGCTAATAAGGTCAACAGTGATTTCCGAAAAAAGGGATTAGCAAACTCACCATGTACCACATCAAAAAATACGTTTTACATCAGTTCTTCTCTATGACACTCATTTCACTGGCCCTTAAACTGACTCTATAGAGAGCAATAACCAGCCTTCAGTGCGTCCTGCCCTGTGTATGTTATTCATAATATTATAGTACAGCGTTTGAAGGATACACATAAAACCTCAACTCTGAGTTCCTCAGTTGGAGGCTCAGCGCAACTTTTTATCTCCTTTCTCAAATTTTCAATCTTAGACACTGTTTAAACATACCTGAATAAACTACAGTTCTTTGCATGGATCCAGAATCAAGCACTAGGACTACTGTTCCTACCTGTCAGTTTAGGAGCAAGGTGATGTTATTAGCTGGTGCTGTGTGTATTTGTTCAGTAGTCTGCAAAGTTAATGAACAAGTTTCTGTTTCAGGCAGCTGGCTGCCTTACCATTTGCCATTATGTGAGACTGCTTTCGAAGCACCTGAAGCGTTCTCTGAATTTCCAATGTACTTGTAACTTTGCTGTCAGTATCCCTTTCTGTCTCCCTAACTGTGTCCTCCAGTGGAACTGGATTAGCTGGCTCATGTACTTTGTCCTCACATCTGACCTGCATGCCAGCACCTTTTCTGTTCTTAAGGCCATTGTCATTCACACCTAAGTGTTGGTATCTCCTTTGAATGCACATGCTGAACTCTACCATTTAATGCACCCCATAAATACAGGCCTGAGAACCAGACTGCTTTTGTCCACATTCCAGCGATCTAACACAGCCAAGTTACCATATAATAGCTGTTATTTTGGTTTATTACATTAGTGCCTAAAGACGAATCACACAACAGAAGTTCACTGGCCAGGACCTCAAGCCAATGCTCTGTGACAAAATAGTGTGACAAAACAGACACAGAATGAGTGAAAGTAATGGTGAACATATCACATTGTTGTCAGAGATCCAACTTCCTTCAGATGTAAAAGTTGGAATGTGGCTTTATTAAAAAGAAATAAGCCAAGAAAATGTGGAAAAGATTGGATATGGCCACTAAGGAACAGAGAGGGGGAAAAGAAACAGTGTAGTAAGAAGCAGGAGGAAGGAAGCATCTAAAATAGAGATTTGAGGGATACGGAGACGCAAACCATCCTATCAGTCCAGTGCAGACACAGTTCAGCCAGTAGAAAAAAACTCACTGTAACGTTTCTGCTTTGGCTGTTTTTCTATTGCTTGTCATAACTGGGTGGTTCTTTGCAATTTTTCTAACAATTTTGCTATAATTGTGCAGTTGTTAATGGGAGGAAGTCAGAGGGAAATGGCAGGTTGCCACCTCTCTTCCCACAGCAATATCTCTTGGTGCATTTTACTGTGCCTGCAGAGTAGCCTGATAGCATGCCTGCACTGCGACTGCAGAGCACAAGGCATGGTTAAAGTTCCTATATTTGAATATTTAAAAAGGTATTCACAAGAAAGGTACCTGCAGAAAGCATAGAAGACCAGGAAATTACCCAGAGTTCCTGTGATCCCCACTATGAGAATGACTACTCCAATTGTATAATGGGCATGATCTGGGACATCCACTGTAGGAAAGGCACGAGGAACATCTTGCACTGTCATCTTCTATGGAGCAAACAAGAGGTCATAGGTATATTGCCAGACTTTTCAGAATAAGCTGGCATGTGCTTCTCTGGAAGAAGAAATGGTCAAGAATGCAAAGAGACAGCAAGCAAAAAAAGTCAGAAGAAGCTAATGGCTTTCCAATTACATTTACTCTGGATAATCTTCAGGGGATAAATACGTCATCAGCAGTGCAAAGTGCAAAGGGTATTTTATATGTTTACTGTTTATTTAGACTTTTCATGCAGAAAAGCAGACTATTCTCCCCCAGAAAAAAGATAACGATATAGAGAATAAAATACCAGACAGGAAGGGATCTGTTTCATTGCGTCTGGCATTGAGTAATGCAGTACGCTTTCTATAGTTTTCATTTCAGAAAAGTTTCTATGCCTGGGAAGTATGGTTTCAGTTTTTCTCTGACATCACTGAATAAGCTTCTCTAACTATGTAAAAATGATCTATGGATAAATAGATATTCATTCCTTAGTGACATGGTCTAGCTGGGGGGTGTAGGGTCTTTCTGGCTCGAAGTGGTCTGTTAGACTGTGAGGGAACTAGGTTTGTGTTTACCGCTCTGGGATGTGCGTTTGTTCTCTCTGTACGGGTGTTAGATGGTGAGTTGGACTAGATGATCCTTGTGGGTCCCTTCCAACTCATAGTATACTGTGATTCTGGGATTCTTTACCAGTATAGCTATTTTATTTTTCCCACTAAATGACACTGAATTGCAAGCTGCCCTCAGGAACTGATTACTAAATGCCTGACAGTGATAGACAAGAGTCTTTTGGAAACAGAGTTAAGGATCAGAAAAATTAAACACAAATCTTGTATACCTTGTGCTTGGTCTCCACACCAGTTCTGGTTTTGCTCTGTGCTGTATTTTGCTCTCAGTGAAGCATTTCATAAAGCACTTTGATCAAAGCATTTATGTTTTAATCTATTAATAACTCAGAGCAAAATTCAGTAGCCATGTCTGAAGACTACAGTGTTTTAAATAATAATTTTTAAGACTTTTTTTTTGTTAAGTACAAGGAGCTGTGAAAACATTGAAGCAATGAAGCAAAAAATCAGGCTGCACCCAAGAAGCAGGATGACTTGAGGAAACTGAAGAGGAGAATGGCTGTGCAAACCATCACTGTTCTGCTGCCTTTTGATATAGGGTCAAGCAAGGAGACTTAAACACTCCCCTCTGCAACTGCCAGTGTCCTAAATGTCTTTTGGCATCCGCTCCAACCAGCTAATGGAATCATGAAAATTACCAGGTCATATCCTCATTCACCTGCATGTTCTTACAGCCAGGCTTTTCTCCCCAAGGGTGGCCACTCACTCTGGAACAGCATTGCATCACCACTGCTCGTAGCTTAACCCTGCAAAGCTGCAGCTGTGACACCTCTCGGCCACTGAGCTACCAGACTCACACTGGGGATGTGAAAAGACCAGAAAACACCTTGAATCCTTCGTAGCCTACCCCGTGAACACTGTCAACTTGGCTGTGGCCTAGGGCCCAGGAGAAGGGAATTGCCTCTATCAGAGGCTGTGCCTGTACCAAACTTAAGTAGTGCTGTGGGGCTGGATTTGTTCCGTCCAGTCACAGGTACTGGCAGGTGGTGGTAGAGCTGTCATTCCCTTCCAGGGAAAGAAGGTTGCTGGTAGAAAAGGAGGAAGGTGCATAGAGGTGGATATGAGCTCTCTCTTCTATGCTCCAGTCGTGTGGTGCTTGTCATTCACTGTTAGAGTGCAACTCAGAGCTGTCTCTGGTAAAACCCCAGTTGTCAAAGGAGAGGTGCATTTTTAGACAATAGAGGTGGACATTACATCTGAATATATCTGTGAGGTTGGGCTGAGGTTGTGCATTTAAAACCAACATGCCAATAGCAAGAGGTGAACCCCAGGAGTGTCTGAAGTGCTGGAAGGGATTGTCTTTGCTTTGTGTGCTGAAGATCTTCCTGCAGCAATCCTCTACAACTGGCGCACATCCCCTGGGTTCCTACATTAGCAGCAATTAAATGCTGGACAAACTCTCTGATCTTACAGACAGAAAGCATAGCCCTGGCTGTTACTGTAATTGGAGAAGAAATTAAGGTGGATACACTAACAGTATCATGGCACTTACTGTTCAGGTTCCTGCAGCAAAGTGTGAGTTGGCATCACATCATCAATGTCAGTGGGCACTTTGCCTGGGCAGAGATTGCTGTACTCGACACAGTAAATTAACAAAAATATTCCCATACAAATAGCAAGTGGAAAGAGAGAGTCTGAAATAAAACTAGTTTAAGTAAATGAGATCAGGTGTTCTTTGGTGTGGATGGGTTTAATTTCTCCTCAGCCTTGTGGCTAGAAAATTTTTAAACTGCTGTTCTACAGAGTTAATTATGTTTATTAGTGGAATAGAGATTGCTCATGCTTTTTCCCTGTAGCTATCCATTTAATCAGAACTGGATCAATGCAATAGAAATGAAGCAAATAAAGAAGCTTGTTTTGGCTACAAAGACCAGATTAAAATTTGAATTAAATTTTTTGGAGACTAAAGGCAAGGAAAAATGTGAAAGATAAATCTAAATACACAAAGAAATCACAAGAAAGGTAAGGTTATTTAAGGAAAAGTATGAGACTTTAAAATTACTTATTCATGAATGAAAGAGGTTCAGAGTCAATAAAAGTGTCAAGTGGGGGAAAAATAAAGGAGGAATATTTATACTGGAATAGTTATAGGACATAAATCATGCTACATATATGAGAAAAAAAAAGGTCTGCGGCAAAAAAGAATAAATTAGCATTTTACTGTAGATCAGAAATCAGGTAATTCCCAAAGTTCTCCTCTATTCAGTTTCTCCAGTACATTAGCCTTGTATCTTCTAGATGTCTTCTGTTGTCATCCCACAATAGGAGTACTTGGTTGGAAGGGAAGAATAAAAATCTGACTGTTGCACTACATATTGTTGCAACTGTCCTTTGACAATACTCTGAACAACTATTTCAGTTGCAGTGATAATACACAGCATTGTTACCTGGCATGGTTTTCTGTTCAGCCTTCTTCCTATAAACACCTCATAGCAGACATATTGGTACTGGGACCAGTATGTTTAGCACCTTTGTTGGTGACATGGACAGTGGGATGAGTGCACCTCAGCAGCTTTGCTGAAGACACCAAGCTGTGTGGTGTGGTTGACACACAGGAGGGAAGTAATGCCATCCAGAGGGACCTGGACAAGCTTGAGAGGTGGGCTGTGCGAAACTCATGGAGTTCAACAAGGCCAAGACAAGGTCCTGAATATGGTTCAGGGCAACCCCAAGCACAAATGCAGGCTGGGCAGAGAACACATTGAGTGCAGTGGATGAACTGAGTCCTTCTTCTTCTTGGGAGAATGACACAGAGGTGTTCACAGAAACATAGAATGGTTTAGGTTGGAAGGGACCTTAAAGAACATCTAGTTCCTACTTCCCTGCCATTGACAGGGCCACCTTCCACTAGACCAGGTTGTTCAGAGCTTCATCCAGCCTGTCCTTGAACACTTCTAGGGATGAGGCACCCACAGCTTCTCTAGAAAACTCATTCCAGTGCCTCACCACCCTCACAATATGGAATTTCTTCCCAATATCTAACCTAAACTTCTTTCAGTTTGAAGCCATTCCCCCTTGTCCTATCACTGTCCTTTTAAAAATTCCCTCTCCAGCTTTCTTGTAGATCCCCTTTGTGTACAGGAAGACTGCTGTAAGGTCTCCTCAAAGCCTTCTCCTCTCCAGACTTCACAAACTCAACTCTCTCACCTTTAGCCAACTTAAAAGCAGGTTTTATAATTTTGTTTGGGCATGCATGAAAATGGGCCTTTTGCTGGAGCTGTGTGAGAATTTTTGGTTTTAAGCTCTGAAAGACATGTCATTTCTTATTTACTTAGATTATAGGTTTGCAGAGTCAATAAATAATTTTGTTGTGGTGAGGAACTTGGGAAGCACCATGCCAATTCAGACAAGCACTCCTGACAAAACACTAACCTGCCTTTAGCCAGATCTGGATGTTTTATAAAGATGTGGAACATGCAGAATGAGCACTCATGTAGGAATTTAATTTTAAGTCTTAGTAATTGGTTCTTACCCCTTGAAAAGATAATCTTCATGTAGGATATTTTTATCCTCCACATATAGGTGTAATCCTTTGTAAAATCCTACTCACTCATTTGCCTCAATAGATGCAGCGTCAAGAAGTTATGAAGTTGCTCTATGTTAGTGTGTTTCCTTCCAGCACATGTGTGTGTCCTTGTGGAAGCTCTAGAGTAGGGCAAAATAGCTCAGTTTAGTGCAGTTTGCTTTCTTCAAATGCTCACTGTTTTCCCTAAAGGAATGTTTGTCTACTGCCTACAACAAAACAGCTAAAATAAAACCATGTTTTCAGTTGTCTCTCAGTAAACTTGACCAAGACTTATAAACTTGAGATGCTTTTGGGGAGTTCAGAGAAAAGCAAATGTGTTACAGATAAATATGTCTAAATCCTTGCTGTTCTGGTCTTGCCTGTGGAGGCTGCAGCACAGTATGGAGCCTCATTATTCTATATTTATGGCCTGCTGGCACAGCTGCCTATGAGAGAGGTAGAATTCTTCCTAGAGGGACAATCTGAGGAGCCATCTTTTATCCTTAGGAAGAGGCCAGTGCCCAGGCCCTTCTGCTAAGGCTTAGTGCAAACAGAGAAGGCATGAAAATGAATCAGGCCCAGGGCAGGTTTGTTAGGGCATGTAGGGCAGAACTGGTATTTCAACGTGAAGTTTATCAAGACCCTGCAATACACTGATCTGAAGAGAGTTAAAAGGATAAAAGAATTCCTTTGCAGTCAAGGACAAAATAATGACTCCTAAGTGATTTGTCCAGGTTACAAATCTAGATCAGAAATCTAGATAGAAATATTTGATGCCTGCATTTCTTTGTCTTGGGAATCTGTTTATTATATACAGTTTCCTGAAGAGAAGGTTTTCTAAATAGTTATTTCATAATTGATTTAAAAAGCAGCCCAAACCAATCAAACCAGTTCAGTTCTAAATAACTTTTAGTAGAAGATATACTATTTTTGAAAGACCAACACACCCCCCACACAGCATGAGAAAAATATTTGTATATAAGTGATAAAAGGACAACATGCAAAGAATACGGTTCAACTATTATTGAAGAAAACCTCCTGTCCTTTTTCAGAGTAAGAAATAAAATCATATCACTTAATTACTTTTCACTTGTAATGTTTATCACTGAAGTCCTACTAAAGCTAAAGTGATGGTAGGAGCAAGGCCTTGCATGTAAATACTCATATTGAATATAAATCATATTATATATAATCCCACCCGTCACATTCTCACAACGGCAAGAGTATGAGACAAGGTTTAGTTATTGATGCAGGGAAAGAAAAAATCCTCCTAAGGTCATTTGGGGGTTTGAACATGTTTCAGTGCTGATTCTGATTGATTGATTCATTGATCGTTTCTTGTGACCCCAATTCCAAAGCCAGGAACAGAAAAGACTACAACAAGGACATTTTTTCTTCTGCTTCTAGCTGTACATGGCAGATGGATTGTATCTAATTCGATGTAAAGCAAGGCAAGGCAAGGAAAAAGGAAATGTGGACTGCTATCCTATTGCTTTTATGAATTCATCTGACTTCAGATTGTTGCTATGGGTCATGCAGAATGAATGTTTTAATGGAATAGAGCTCAGTTCCAAAACTCTGCAAGTTTTGGCAGTCCAACATTGGCAATATAACAGGTCTTTTTGCTCTTGATTTTCCTACAAATACAGGTAAAGAAGCCAATTATTTACACAGTCAGACTTATACAACCAATGATACTGTTAGGCCTTCTATGTTACAACAAATTATATGGTTTAGAAAAATTATCAGAACAGAAATTCTGTCATTTCCTGGGGTTTCTCATGCAGTGTTTGTACTGCCTACCTGCAAGAGGCCTCAAACAACTGATGGCACTTATTTGTCTTTACAGATCCTTGCTCTGATTTCTGAGCTGGCCTCTGTAGGCACTTGCTCTGTGATGACAGGCAGTGCAGGCAGGAGGGTAATCCCACCTCAATTACGGTTTCAGCGGGATGACGCTACTGCTAAGCCCTTTCCAGTAGGCATCAGGGCTTTCCATAGATGATGCTTGTTCTGTCGAGCAATTTGGATAGCAGATTTTATATCCTATCTTCCAGATTTAATCTCAGTCACAAGCAGCACATACTGCTTTCAGTCCTGAAACTCCCTTAAACCAGTTTCGTGTCAAATTAAAATGCAAATGTTAGGAAATACAGGCACATGACCTAGGGAGAGGAAACAGACAGCTAATTAAATTTTTCAGCAGAATAGGGAAAAGATCAATTTCTAATTTTCCAATGTAAATCACTCTTTCCCCAGAACCTTTTTCCATGTTGCCATGTGCTCTCCAGTCCCTTTTCTCCCTCCCTGCTGTGTTCTGGCATCCTTTTCCATGTGTTATCCATCTAATTTAGTTGGTAAGCACCTTGGCTCAGGACACTTCTCTGTTTTATTTTTCCATAATACACTGCACACATCCAGGTTTTACTAAAAATAAATTTAAAAAACTTTAAAAATTAGGTTAGGTCACATTTTTATTATATACTTTTAAAGAGACTTTTGTATAAACAGCAAGTGAACAAAACTTTTTAGTTCTAATAGTATACTGAGAGACAAAAACAGGCAGAGGAGTTCTGAACTCCCTTGGTTCAGGCTTGTGGGGTCGGATGGAGAATATTTTTAGCAATCCCAAAAAGTTCCATCCTGAAGTGTCATCACAACAGATTCTCACCTCCACACACAAGGAAATTTCCCTTCTCTTTAGTACTTAAAAACTGAGAAAGAGTTTCGATAGGACTTACCTCAGGAAACCTCTTGAACAACTTTTCTTGGGTAACTGCACATAACAACTCTTTTAACATTTACATAAGCACTCCACTGCACTGACAGGTTATTAGAGAAATGATGAGGATTTCCATACTGAGTAATAACACAGGAGAGCATTGTGTCTGAACTACTAAACAGCTGTTTAATGTACAAGAATATTTTGATAGTTTGCTACATATTCGGTGCACTTTGCCATTAGCCATTCCTCTCTGTCTTCTGCCCATGGAACTCTGCTGAAAAACACCGCTCATACAATCCTTTCTGCATTGAGTAAATAGTTAAAGGAATAAAAAGATCTTAAAGTTTTCATTATGTTGTTCATTATTGCATTACAACACTAAGTGTGTACATGCTGCTTAAATGTCCATTTACAGTCTTATAAAAGCCAGCGTTGCCAGAGATCTATATGCTACAGCTTTTAGTGACAGCGAACACTTACTGTTGGGGCTCTAAGAGGCAGATCCATCTGTGTGTAGGCACTGGCTTCTGAGTCATTCCAGGCATTGAAGGCCTCCACAGTTTTGGTGCTGTTGGCTTCCTCAGAGGGGACAAGAGATCCCCCTCTGAACGGGCTGATTATTCAGGAGAACAAAATCTAGGCAAAAATCAAGAAAGAAGAGCTGTTCTCTGAATTTAAGTCAGCCAGTTTACCTTCGTGTACCTGTGTGTGTAAAGCAGGTTGCTAGATTCTCTGGAACAGTGTGAGATCCAGTGCAGTTTCTCACTAGAGCTTCAGGTTGTTTCAGTCCATCTCCAGCTTAGCAAAGGGCAGCAGCAGCGGCTTCCATTTAAATACAGGAGAGGGCAGAGTCCACACATGCTCAGTCTGAAGCTTACTCCATCCTGATTCCAGCTTCCCTATAATGACAGCATAAAACTGATGCTCACTTAAAAGTGCTGTTATCTTTTCTTGCCTCTGACAGATTTATGTTTGAATTATATTGCTATTTCCACGTGACTTCAGTATTAAAACAAAGAAGTTAACATTCAGTTTACTGTTAGTCTTAAATATCAGACCTTACAGTTCATTTTCACTATATCGGTGAAGTAGTACTTTGTAGTCTGCTTTTAAAGAAGATGTATGTGTACAGTTCTGCTGAAATTGTCGAAACTCAAATAGATTCTGATATTTGACAATGTGCTTGTGTGCACTTCTGTCTTGTAGAATTTAGGTCATGGTTGTTTGTTGGTCCACTTCTAAAAATAAACAAAACATAGGGATAAAACCCACTGACATCATCCCTTTCTGCTCTTTTTAAAAAAGCCCAACCAAACAAACAAAAAAAGAGGCACAGAAATACCATAGTACAAAACTGCAAATATCCACCTGTTTCAAGAGCTGCCTGCTTTCTTTTCCAGTGGTGTTTAGGTAGGGTGTACATGAGCAGATTCTTAGTCCCACAAATCTGGCTTTGCATTGCACTGTGCCAACATGCATGAATTGCTGGATTCCCAGTTGAAAGCCTGTTACTGTGGTAGAGTGATGTTTAATTGCAATAGAGAATTAGGCACAGTGTGTGAAAAAGCTCTTTTAGCAGATACTGCAGCCTAAATATCACAGAGTTTAGGCCTTCCACCTGCTGTCAAAATGACCCCAATGCAAGCTGTTAGCTTCAGTGCAGCTGGTGATAAAAATAGATGGTGTGAACTGTTACTGGAAAGCCTTGGTGAGAAGGTTGTGTTAGTAATGGTGGGAACTCTATTCCCCCAGCTCTGCACACATTCTTCTAAAAATTAGCACTTCCAGTACCTACAAATTGAAGGAAAAGGGATTGCATTTCTTTGCATGAATGGGAGCTGTGCCTCTCCTGAAAGGCACTCGCTTACAGTGCTGCGGATTCCCTTTCCTTGACAGTGCAATCACCTTGTCACCAGGCCATGGAACACAAGCAGAGGAAACTCTTCTTAAAATCTACACTCTCTCAAACAGTGAGATCTTAAAAATAATTGTTAGCAGACCTGTTGTGAAAGGAGGAGATATTTCATGGAGTATCCCTGTCCTGCAGTGTTGGTAGACACAACCAAGCCAGATTTACACCAGCTGTGGCAGAACTGCACCCAGAAGTGGCTGTTTGACTCAGAATTTGTAACTTTGTCAATGTCTGAGATTCTGTAGTCATTTTCTAGAATGTGCTCGTCCCCTCTTCTCTATGTGAGACATCAGACACATGAATATCAGGGCAGTGGTGAATGGGACATTAATGGTATGAACAGACACTGCTGAGAACTCCAAATCCATCACTCCACATTTCTGCATATACAGGGCTTGCATACAACACTGGAAGTGTGAGGCAGCAAACAATGGTGTTGGACATTCTGAGGAACAGGACCTTTCTGGAAGATAGTTTTGCATGTTACTACTAAAGAGGCAGGAGATGTCATTACAGAAAGCCACCATGTCAAACTGCCAAAGGCTCGCACTGTCTTCAAACAGAGTTTGTCAAGGGAGTGGAGCAGAAAGTGCATTGAAATGACTGATGTGCAGAGAAAGGAGACAATGGGAGATCTCCCATTTGTCTGAATTTCATGTTCAAAGTAGTTGCATGCACTTACATCCTGATCTTGTCAAACTGACAAGACATAAAATTTGAGACACATAATCTTTGAGGCAAGCATAAATACGAGATCAGATGTGATCTTTGACTTGGCATTCTCTTTTTCTTTGTTTGGATCCTCTTAGTTTTCTGCTTGATGTCTTAAGTTTTGGACAATGCCAACACTCAAGCTGTTTACATACAGCTTGCACATGAAGTTTTCCTTTCCCCTGGATCACAGATGACATTTTTATTCCTTCTTCTTTCCTCTCATCTTAACAACAAGTCAATGCACTGAAAATATTTCATTTCCAGTTAGCCTGGAAATGTCAAATTTTCTGGCATTTTTAGGGAAGCCTATAATGTGTTTGGCAAAGTAATAAAATCATGGAATCAATGCAGTCTTTTTAAAAGTAAATTAGACATTATAAAACTATGTGTCTCCTTGCTTCATTAGATTTGGTGTTGTTGTACACACCTTTCCAGACAAACTAATTTTATTAGCACAGCAGCTCCCGAGAGTGTATTATGAAAGAATGTGCAGTGTAAAGGAGACAAGGAAAGTTTTCCCAATGAGAAGTAGATGCTAGTCCAAAGAGGATTATCTGTTATCCCTCCTTCACCTCAGGACACTGCTTTTTGTGAATTGCTAAGCACTTGCAAGCTGGGGGAGAATATTTCTGAAAATTAGACTCAGCACTAAGACTCGTGTCCAATGGAGATGTTCTCATATGATGGTAATTGTCTGATCCTTTATTACAGCCAGCTGCTAAAGGTGATCAGCTGCCCTGTTTTATATGTGATGCCTGAGCTTCTGTGGAAGGAAAGGAGTTATCCTAGAACTGCACAAGGTGTGAAGTATGAGACATCTCATTCTCTTTTCCTGGGGCTTGAGATGTCAAAGATATGTAGAAAATAATTCACAGGACTTTTTTCTCTTGGGTTTGCTTTGTTTTGTATGCAGTGCTAAACCACAAAGAACAGTTCAAAATATTTTATTGGGCGATAATTGTTTTTCTTTATAGGTCAGGTTGTTTCACTTACAGCTATCAGAATGTTAGACTTGGGCATCTGGAGGGAAATTTGGCCTCTCCCTCTCCCTTGTTTATTATATACCAAAAGCTTAACTCTGTTGTATTCATGGGAAGCCTAATGGAGAAAATGTATCAGTTCACAACCCCAGGTGTTTTCCAAAGCCACCCAGCTCATCCTAAAGTTTTCAAACATTTCTGCCACAGTTCTGTTTGTGAAACTTGCTGGAAGTTCACCTGGCTCATGGTAAGGTCTGAATTGCCCTCCAGTCACTTCTGGAAAGAAAACCTGTCCAGAATTAATCTCTCAGAATTCTGTCACATTAAATTATGGTGAGAACAACCTTCCCAGTTTCAGACTCTTGACTCTGGCTGGACACCAGGTGCCCACCAAGCTGCTCTATCCCTCCCCTCCTCAGCAGGATGAGGAGGGAAGGATAAAATAAGATTGAAAAAAATGCAGTTCAAGATAAAGGCAGTTTAATAAAACAAAAGCAAAGGCTGTGTGCAGAAGCATAGGAAAAGAAAAGATTTATTCTCTGCTTCCCATCACCATCCTGATTCCCAGGAATCAAGGCTTCCATAGGTACAGTGGTTATTCCAGAAAACAAACATTGTATTAACAAATGCCCTCTGGCTCCTCCTTTCTGTTAGCTTTTATTGCTGAGCACACATAGTATGGTATGGAATATCCTTTCATCAGTTGGATCAGCTGTTCTGGCTCTGTCCTCATCTTGCTCACCCTCAGCCTACTGGTAGGAGGGGAATGTTGGAGACAGCCCAGCTCAGCCATGGCCACAACACTGGTGCGTGAGCAACACCTTCCTAGGATCCAATGCAACTCTGTGAGGGCTGCAAATGGAAAATTGGCTCCATCTCAGCCAGACCCAATGCAAGCTCTTGCTGCTGCTAATTTACTTCTGTTCACTGTTTTTTATAAATTACAGGCAGCAATAGCAGTAAGACCATGGACTCTGGGACCCTTCCAGGAAACTGAGAAAACTGTCCAACTGAAAAAGGGAAAGATAATGCCTAGATAAAATTTATCTAAAGTCCAAATGAGCGTAGGACTTTTCTCACAATGACTGAAAAAGAACCCATTGTCCTCTTCTTTGGCTGGGATCTCTGTGTGGAATTAGGTTTTAGCTCATCTGCAGGAATATAGAGTGGACTGAAAGAACAAGTAGTTTGCTGCTTAGAAGGTAAGCAGCCTGCTGTAGGGAAACTCCAGAAGAGTTAAAACACCAGGGGTATGGTCAGCCAGGCATTAATGACCTTGAGACATCTTTACGAAGGCTCACCTGGGCTTCCTTAAATTTTTTGAAAGATCACCCAGTTTTCCACTGCTAGCATGAGGAACGAGGAATAGACTACTCAGAAATAGGAAAGTTAAAGTTCCACTCTTCTTTGAATGCAGATACAAGTCTGGGCCACAAATGAGGAATGCACAAAGTTGTTGGGTATTTCTAGTAAGCTGAGCGAATTTTTTCCTCAACATGATGTGCAGAAATTATTTCAGATAATTCCTGAAAATACCTTTGGGAAAGCAATGCTATGATCAAAATATGCTCTCTAGACATGCTAGTCTTCTTGTAAGTGATGAGGTAGAGGGAGGAACTATCGATTTTTCACTTGAGTGCCGGTCCATTTGCAGTATCTGCCTTTCAACAGGCAATATCATGGCAAAACACTTTTCCCCAAAAAACATTTTTAGGGCTGTACTTCTGTACTGGTACCCGCAACAAACTTATCTGCTTAAATATGCAGGTGCAAACTGGTTGCTCATTTTATACAAAAATCTTGTTTCAACCATCTGTGTTCTTTTTGCCTTTTGAAATCTTTTAAGATCTGGCAGGTGGGAGCTCTCCCACTTCTTAGCTGTTCCCAGACAGTGTACTGCAAGTTTGGCACCCCGAATAACAAAGCAGGGGGAGAGTTGTGTAATATGTATCTTCTGTGTGCTCTATTAATCATAGGAATTAAATTTAGTTCTTCATGCCTGGAGCAACTTGGCAAGGGGACATGGAATCAAGGAGACCCTTTGTAAATAAATGTGTTAGACTGAATATGAAGTTCTGTATGGCCTTTCCAATACTCTTGGGACTACTCAGAAATCAATAGACAAAATAGAAAACAGTAAATCAAATCAATGGGGTTTCTGCTCTGCTGTAGAAGTGAATAATTCACCTCACAGGTAGTTCTAAATTTGTAGGGTAGCCAAGATCTGTGGTGAACAGCAACAGCACAAACAGCAGGATGACGTCAACAAACATCAACACTGGGCTGCACAGCCCCACAGCCCCACAGCAGGAAAGAGAGAATCCCAGGGCTGGACTGAATACAGAAGGGCCAGACCAGAGAGAGTGGTTTGGAAAAGTCCATACAAACACAGTTTTTTTCTAGGATTTAAAAAAATTTAAAAATCTAGGACTTAGAGAAAAAAAATCTTTTCCAATGAGATGAAGAGTAATCTCTCCAACACTATGAATTAAGCCCTGTAAATGGCATTAGGCTGCCACTCTATGGCAAGGCATCATCCAGCAGATGCTCTGCCTTAGTTTCCCTAGTTGTATTTCCCGCTTTCTCTAGTGGCTTGTGGCTTCAAGGCTGGGTAGAGCAAAAAGGTTAGACTGCCTTTGTCCCTCTTGATCTTCCCCACCAAGTCTGAAGGCAAAGTCATCGCACAAAGAGCTGGAAGACCTGCCAACTTGGATTAGCAGTGATTCCAAAAAAAATCTCATCCCTTGATTTGTGAACTGAGCTTTCAGATTCATCCTTCCCTGTCTCCTATTGCTTAACCTCTGTGCAAAGCCTGCCTACCTTTCTCCAGGGAGCTCTGGTTAGCCAGTCAGTGGTTCTGTAGGAAAAAACCCCCAACCAAAATCAACAAACCATGATTATCAAGCCACTGGTGGGAGAAAATCCTGTTACTGCACTAATAAGCAAGCAGTTTTATGACTGACTGCAGATGAAGTCTCAGCAACTCACAGCTATTGCAGGTGCTCTGTTTCACTGTCCTGGTCAACGCTGTGCCCAGCTTTCAGGAATTTGGGCAGGATGAAGAGGATGAAAGAGAACACTCACTAAACTGAATTTTCAAAATCCTGTATTTGAATTGCTTCTGAAAACAGCCTGAGCGTGAGTGAGAATTAAAAATGCCAGAGGGTATTTTAGCTGAGTGTGTAAGAGATTTCAGTGACAAGTGTCCTACCCAACGCAAAGCTGCAAACAGCTGAAGGAGGATTTAGTGCAGACTACAACAGTGTTCAAGATTTGGGCAGGATTCTGTAATGATCACTGGAAACAGAGATGTTATGAGGAGTTTTGCCCTACTTCAACTAGAAACCTTCTACACAGTCTGAGATCAAACAGACCTAATGCTTAAGACAGAAGAGAATCCACTGTAGTTCTGCAGTCAGAGCTTCTCAATGTCCAGAAGTGTTAAGCCATATGCCCATTTCTTTATAAACTCATCTGCTGGGGCTATCGTCCAGCCTTGGACTCCGATTCCCAATTGCTCACGTGAGGCCTTTAAATGAACAGATTCCTCTTTGTTTAGCTCTGCAGCTTCATTAATACCTACTCTGTTAAGTGCCTCCTCTGGATCCTCACTGGCTTCTGTCTCAGTTGCCATGACATCCTTCTTCTCCAGCCTTAACTAATGGAATGCACCTGGCAGTTATCACAAGGTTGCAGACAAGGATCCATGTGTGCCTGTACAGCCATGTCCAGCTTCGTCTGAACCCTTTTCATCTTGATCCTGTCCCCTCCTCGCCCATTTCTTTAACTTATTGCTCTGCATCCCCTTCTTTGACAAACACCCACCATTCTTCTATCTTAAATCAGACATATAGTGCTGGTTTTCACTTCCACAAGTCTTGATGGATTCTCTGTCTCCAGCTTACCTATCATCTTTCAGACAGCTTTGGCTTGCCAGCTCTCTCATCCTGTCAGCCAGTGATGCTCATTTCCATCACTCCCTGAACAGTTTCCAGCAGGCATGATTTCCTTGTCTCCATGCACTTCTGCATGCTGGCGGCAGTGACAACAAGAGACAACAACCATTGGCAATTGATTGCCAATTGGCTATTGGCATATAGACATTGGCTATTGGCAGCACTGACCAATATTGTCTGATTTTACCTATGCACCTCCATCTCTTTTCCACCTGTACTTTGATAACAAGCTCTTTGGAGCAGAGACTTTTTAACCTATGCATTTCTTTGACTTGCCTAACTTTTCGAAGCATGACAATGCAAACATGGTGGGCTTTGCTGCTCTGGTAGTGCCATGAATTCACTTAAAAAATATACTGTGCTTCATTTTTTAGTGATGAATTGGCAAATATTTCAGTATGACTACAATAAAAATCATTGTTTTGTTTTAATAAAAGTGTGGACATCTGAAGATTGTTCTTGAACTTTAAAAGGCAACTGAATATACAAACACCTCAAAAGCAAATGTATATGAAGTGGTAAAAAACGATTCTCAGAAAGTCAAACTACTATTTCTCACTTTGGTTTTATAATTCTGCCTACTCTCCACAGAACTGGCATTCCTGGTCATGATTTGCAGGTGGTGTTGCAAACCACAAAAACATAATTGAGTGGCAATTGTGCTGCACAGCAGACAAACATGTCATCTCTACTTACTGTAAGATTTTTTCACTGAAAGAATATCCTGAAATTAATATATGTGCTTAGGAAAGCTGGGAATTGCAGTCTTTCTGCTCCTTTGAGGTAGCTACAAATGCGCTTGAAACACCAAAACATTAACGACATGCATCCCTGAATATGGACTTAATTTCTGGGCCTCCTTCCTCAAAGCACTTGAACTATTTTGTACACCACAGTTTCTTTCTTGTACAAACTGAAAGTTCAGAATGTCACCAGTAGGGAGTGACTGACTTCTCCCTGTGGAATAAACAAGTGGATGTCATGATGAGGAAAATCAGATTTAGACAGGCCTTATCTCACTTCCAAGTGAATGATCCACTTACTTCTTTTCCTAGTGAGAAAAATCGATGTGCTCTTTTCTAAGCAGAGTTTCAGTAATGAGACTTCAGACTGCAGAACACCTCCACAAAAAAAGGACATTTAGAGGCATTTCCCCCTGATTACAAAAAGATTTTCTCTGTGCGTTTTTACCCCTTTTTGCAGCTTCAGTTACAAGATGTAATTTACTAATTATTCTCATCCTCTCTTGTTCCTCCCACCAAAACAAAACTCTATCCAGACAAAAAGTTAAGCCTTGACCCTTACTGCACCAATAGTATTTCACTAAACAAATGCATTGCTTCTGTCTTTGACACAAGCGGTGAAAACGCTAATGTTTTTCAGTGTTTACTTATAGTAATTACATAATTGTCAAGGAGAGGAGGTAAAGAGAAAGAGAGTCTCTTCTGTCTTCACAAGTTTAAGTGAAGATGAGTTCCAAAAATCCTAATCATGCAATAAGTACGAACTATTACTATTATATTTCTGATTATGGACATACTTAAAAGTCTACTATGTTTCTTTGTTTTCAAATTCATTGACTTGTGGCACAGTTACTTTCTTGGATTTCTCTCAGAGTGAGAGAACTGGGCTGTTTGTTTTGTGGTTCCCAGAGAAACATCCTTGGGCAGCAATCAGAACTAGTTACTATCATCAGACAACTGCAGTGATCTTGGGGTGTTCTAGTTTCTTGCAGACAACAAGTCAATAATAATCATCACAGTATCACAGTATAGATAAGGCTGGGAAGGACCTTGAAGATCATCTAGTCCAACCTATAATCCAACTAACCTATCATCTACATCTAGATCATATCACTCAGTACCTCATGGTTGGTTACTACATTAAAAAAAAAAAAGGGAAAAACTAAAGAAACTGAAGCCTGTTTTCTGAGCATAAACATTTCACATTTAAGGAAACGTGTACCTGTTAGGTCTCTGTTTTGTAGTTAACTAAAACAAGATTCCAGAAAACACACAATAAGCTTCCAGGTCTAATCCCTTGATGGTATTAAGCAGTTCTGTACTTTCATCATGGATCTCCTCCTCAAATGGTGTAAGTCAGCATGGCTTTACTGCCTCAGCTCCTACTACTGGAGGATTAGGGCTGTCCATTACAAAGCAACAGCAAACCCAGCATAAATCACCCAAGAAAGACCCCAACGCAGAAGGACTTTCCAAGTGCTGAACAAACACCAAAGCTTGTTCCTCCCTAAAAGCTTGTTACTTGACAGGCTCTAGTTTCTGGACAAGTCGTCCAGAGCTGCTTTCTCCAATGTGAGTCCATCCCATGGGCAACAGTTCTTCAGACACTGCTGCCACATGGGTCACTTCTCCCCAGGGTGCAGTCCTTCAGGCACAGGCTGCTCCAGTGTGGATCCCCACAGGCCACACGTCCTACCAGCAAATCCTGCCCCAGTGTGGGCTCCTCTCCCACAGGTCAGCAGGTCCCTGCCAGGACCCTGCTCCAACATGGGCCTCCCATGGGTCACAGCCTCCTTCCAGTATCCACCTGCTCTGGTGTGGGCTCCTCCACAGGCTTCAGGTGGATCTCTGCACCCCTGTGCTCCTCCATGGGCTTCAGGGACACAACTGCTCCACCGTGGTCTTCACCATGGGCTGCAGGGGAACCTCAGCTCCAGTGCCTGGAGCATCTCCTGCCCCTCCTTCTGCACTGATCTTGGTGCCTGTGTTATTGTTCATATGTTCTCACTCTGCTCGCCCCAGGTTACAAATTTCAGCTGCCCAATAAATTGTTTTTCCTTCTTAAATCTGTTATCACAGAGGCATTAGTGCCATTCCTGACTGGCTTGGGCTTGGCCAGCAGCAGGTTCGGTCCATCCTGAATCCAGCTGGCATTGGCTCTGCAGGACATGGGGGAAGCTTCTGACAGCTTCTCACCGAGGCCACCCCTATACTCCCCCCCCCAAAAAAAACCCCTGGTCACAGAAACCCAATATAGTATGTTAGAGTCCATCAGGGAATAACACACGCAATAATTAATCAGGAGGGNCTAGACTGAGTCCATCCCATGGGCAACAGTTCT